>OY288244.1:75843817-76443817 GCA_958450325.1 Agrostemma githago
TCTCTCAGTAAAGTTAATGAGAGTTGTGGCATTTCCCCCCCAAAAAAAAAACTCAGTAAAAAAGATACCAATAGAGTTAACTCACCATGACTTGAGGGACTCTCAATAGCATGAAGGATAGTGTGTATAGAACAGAAAAAATAAGCAAAGCAGCAACTATGTTGTACGCCAGCCTTTTGTCATCTTTGCTCGGAACAAACGCGATTTTTAACGTGTTAGTTAATTCAAACAGCCTGTACGACACCTGCAACAAGTATCATGTGTAAAAAAGTACGGTTTATGGAGAGGAGAGGGTGTATCAGAATTTGTTGTCTTAATAACTTTCTTACGGCAACATAGATGGCAGTGGAGAGCATGAAGTTCAGCATCGGGTAGTTCGGGATGTATGAGAGCAACAACTTAGGTTGTCCATCGGGTACTGAAGATCTGCAAATATGGAAAGACTTTCAGATTTTCGTGTACGTATTAACATGTACTCCTTCCATTTTTTTTATTTTCTTCCCATTTGTTTTTTTCCAGTCTCCAATATGGTACTTTGACCGTATTTTTCGACATGTAAATGAATTTTTTTTCTTGACGAAATTTATATTTTATGAAAAATTATCTTCTTCTCCCTCCATCCCACTATCTTCTTCCCACTTTCCTAAAAAGGAAATCCCACTAACATTTTCCCATTTACTTTATTTCCTTATTTGGTTGTTTATTTTACAACATTATCTTTGTAAACATTACCTATTTACAAAAAATGCCATCCATTTTAGTTACTTTAAGCCAACATGCATTAGTTTATAATATTTCCTCTTTCAAATGGACCCACTTGTAATATTTTATACTAATCCTTAAGAGATGTGCTCATATCAAATGGGAACATCTCTTTGGGATGGAGGGAGTATATACTAAAAGAGAAACCAATAAAAAAGAAATGACACATGTTGCATCCTCATTAAAAGTTTTCCCGCCTAAAATCACTGTTATGGATAGTACTTGGGCTTCGGAATAGTTTATAAGTTAGTCCATCATAAGAAAGTCATTGCAATAGTTTATTTGATGAACTTTTAAATAGATAAAAATTAATGTAGCATTTAAAATTTATATCGATGTTTATTTCAATTGACAATTAAATTTTTTACGTAAATCAATTTTTATTTGCGTCGATAATATCTGATCATCTATATAAGCTGTGCATTTGCACGGGGCCTAAACTAGTTTGATAATAAATGTGAACTTTTGAGTTTTATGTATAAATCATTTTTATTCTCCTATATATTCATGGTCAAAGTTGGCTAACTTTGACCCTCAAAAAGCAAATGGGAAGAAAATATATCAAATGGAGGGAGTATCTTAGCAAGTCAAGAACATATTTTCTCGAGGCTCTTAACGTGAAGGGTAGGGAGGGAGGGTGAAGAATTTCACAAAGCGTCTCGAGATAATTGTAAAGGTCATAGGCATAGGCTAGCATACCTTAGCCATATGTGAAACTGTGAGATATACGTCTCTAGAGTGATCTTTCCCAACCACCTGAGAAGCCAAAACCACGAAACTTAAGTCATCGAAGCTCACGATCCCTCTATTTTCCTTCAAAATTTGTTTCGAGAGTGTCTTAAAAGCCACTTACGCAAAAAGAGTGAGCGAGTAATTCCGGAATTGCTGCGTAACATTTCTCAAGCATATGTACACACTGGTGAGCAAAAGCGTAAATGTAATTAGATTTTCAGAACGGTTTTCAGCAACATAAAACATGAAAGATAGATACAACGAGAAAGAAACGCTTACGTAATTGGGATCCACGAGGTGTAAGGATGAAACTTATTGTATGTCACTTTGTCGAGCTTGTATACATACTCAAGCCATATATACCCCACCTAAATAAAGACGTTGGCATTAGACTATATATTACCAGTAATTATTGTGTACAACCGTTGTACCATGCGTCAGTAGTAAAAGTTTGCAACTTAGGATAAAAAGTGACCATTTTAGGTTAGTTAGTTACCACTTTCAGATAAATAGTTACCACTTTTTCATATTAAAATGTGGTCACTATTTAACTTAAAGTGGTCACTAAATAACATATAAGTGATGACTTTTTACTATAAATTAGATCCGTCGTACGGTACAACGGTTGTATACTATAATTTGTGATATATTACGGAGTATTAGGTTTGTAATGTAAATTGGTTAGTTGAGTATTGTTGAGCCAGAAAATTTATTACAAACAAAGAGGTGGTCACGATCGCTCCTTTGATCATCATCTTCCTCTTCACTTCCGCTTCTTCCAGTTTCTCCATCCACCGCTCAACCTAAAGTAAAATAACTCGGATGTCTCAAAATGACGGTCATGGCTCGCACGAGAGAATAGGTTAAGCTTACAGCTTTAAAATACACCAGGGTTACCGAATACGGGATTCACTCGATTTGAATCCGTGATTCGCTAAAAATAGAGTATAATTCAGTATAATTGTAACCAAACATCATAATTCATTCTAATACGGATTTGAAATTCAATCAAATCGTTTCGTGATTTGTAGGGTAATAGACCAAATTAGGTAACCCTGAAATACACACGAGAATTTATGACAGTTCAGTGCAGGTACATAGACAAAAGGTAGACAGATAACTGAACTTACAGTGGGATGATAGTAAGCATAGATCATTCCGATTATCCAAATGTAACGATCCAGGCCTGAGCGGAAATGCCATTCGTATAAGGCAGGGCGGGGAGATTTAGAAGGGTCGGGATCAGCATATCCTTCATGTTTAAACACCGTGTTAGATCTAGAAATGCTACAATAGAAGAAAATTGAAATCGAAAAATACAGAGATTGTTACCAAGGAAAAACGCAAATGGGCTCCAAACAAGTTCGAATACACCAGGTATTTCCCAAATCAATACGACTGTTAAGAAACATGCTCCCATTTTCACGGCCATGATCCATCCAATTTCGTTATACTTGTGCATGATCCCAAGTGCACCGTAAACCATAAGAGTGAAAAGTGTATGCATAGGGCATATGTAATACAGCATGTAACTGTTGTTCAGAACAATGCAGCAAAAAATCACGAAAAAATTGAGCCGCCACATCATCTGTGCATGAACAATCACGTAGTTAAGACTCCGAGCCAGATTTGAGGAAATTTATGCACTATTTCAGCAACTCACACCTGAGCAAACCTTGCAAGGCTGAAATCCTTTCGAACGTAATAATAAGAGAAGTTTCCAAATCCAGTCATCCATACATATGCAGCGATGAAAATACGAATAGCATTGTACACCTCAGTCGCAGCAAAGTAGTGGTACATCAGAAACAGCACCTGCCAGAAACAAAGAGACAGAATTTACATTACTTGTCAGATGACGGGAAGAATACTGTCAAGAGAACATATCTGCAATGAGAGACATTTGAGAGAAACTAACCTGCATCCAACCTTTCCATTCCTCAGTTTGATGTCTATTCAGATAAAGTATTGACTTTCCTGACAACGGTGATTTATCCTGATGTATTGTGAATGACGTAACGGCTGATACAATGATAAGTAGAAAGTACATGAACAAGAAGAGATCTCGATTGTAACTCTGTAAAACAAAAGGTCAACCAAAAAGATAAGAAGCTGTTTGAATTAAACATAGAGAAACTGATCAAAACGGAGAATCTGGCAGACAATAATGGAGAAGTTAAACAGAAGACCTATCTAAAACGAATTTGCGTTAAGCAGATCCAGACTGCCAGTAAATAACTACGTGAACCAAAAGATCCAAACTACTCACAGTAACCTCCCATTTTTAACATTGCCCACGAAATAAAGTACTGACTACCGACCACTCACAATGAGCAATTGCGCACCCATTTTTTTTTTACATTTTGCCCACAAATTTAGCATTTAAAATAAAACGACAAGTACGCTCCACTATAATATGCACAATATCAGATACGAAGTACTGCGTTTAAAAGAGCACATAAAGAAAGAATGTCGCAGTCACAAACTCGCCTTTGTTAAGTAGCATTCTTCTTTTACACATCAGATACAGAGTTCGACTATGAAAATAGTGTACCTTCTTTGATTCACCTAAAAGATTTGTGCGATCACATAAGTAGAAGTAAGCCAGGAGCAGACCGAACTCGGACCTACAGTTCAAAACAATATGTTTACAATTTCATCGATAAAAGGTATTATGTCGTGAAAATAAATCTACTTACATGGCTCTCAGTGTCAGACGATTATCGAGTAAGAACGCCTCATCCATCGACACAAATCTAAATAAACCATGAAACAATGAAATCATATGGAGAACACGATGGTAGTGCATAATATTTTTCATTAACCAAACCGGACAAAAAACAATATGTTGTATACCTTAAGAAAGGCGATGTATGAGACTCGTTTCGAACACTTAGAGAGGCGGGCTGCACCTCTTGACTTTCCAAGAGCGCTACTGCTTCATTTTCTTTGATTGCATCGTCTTTTACTTCTACCAAACTGATCTCTGAATGCCTACGTAGATCAAAATAAAAAACAATTCATTTCATAGAATGGCTACAAAATCAGAAAAAGAAAATTCAAGTCATGGCAATGTCATAGAATTCGGCTAAAAATTCAACTTTTCATTTCTAAAAAATATGTCAGCTACTGAATGTACAACAGAACACGCCATGGATCGAAACTCACGGTTTTGAGGCGGCTGATTTTCTTCTATATTCCAAAAATTCGGAGTAAAGCCACGCCACGCAAATTGGGAAGAGAACAAGGAGAAACGACACCTGCATTGCATAACATAACATAATAACACAGTCACAAGTCACAACTCACAAGTTAAGGTAGAAAAGAAGAATATTATAACAAGTGGCAAAGGCGATCAAATCCTAATGCGATCACAACGATCAATGAAATTCACACTGTGACCTTCCGAAAATGCTTGAAATTAGTTGAAACTTACATCCGAAAATGTACGTCAATCACTCAAGAACAACGAACAATGACATTGTAACAAGTAGCAAGGTTGATCAAATGAAATTCAGTCAATTCACAATGACATTCTAAAATTGTAACAAGTCAAAGACGATCAAATCCTAATGTGATCACAAACGATCAATGAAATTCATACAAACATTCCGAAAATGCTTGAAATTAGTTGAAACTTACATCTGAAAATGTACGTCAATCACTCAGGAACAACGAACA
The DNA here is from genome assembly GCA_958450325.1 of Agrostemma githago. Classification (NCBI taxonomy): domain Eukaryota; kingdom Viridiplantae; phylum Streptophyta; class Magnoliopsida; order Caryophyllales; family Caryophyllaceae; genus Agrostemma; species Agrostemma githago. Next base: position 75,848,993 of record OY288244.1, read on the forward strand.
ATGACATTGTAACAAGTAGCAAGGTTGATCAAATGAAATTCAGTCGATTCACAATGATATTCTAAAATTGTAACAAGTCAAAGACGATCAAATCCTAATGTGATCACAACGATCAATGAAATTCACACAAACATTCCGAAAATGCTTGAAAACTAGCTGAAACTTACATTTGAAAATGTCCGCCAATTACTAACAACGACATCGCAACAAGTAACATTCAAGTTGCAAAGGCGATCAAATCCTAATGCGATCATAACAATTCAATGAAATTCACACAAATATCTCGAAAAAAGCTTGAAATTAGCTGAAACTCGCATCTAAAAATGTCCGCCAATTACTTGAACAACGACATCGCAACAAATCCTAATGTGATCAAGACAATTCAATGAAATTACTGACATTCCGAAAACTGCATACAAATTAGCTGAAACTTACATCTAAAAAAGTAAAAAATGTCCGCCAATTACTCACTCGAACAACGAAATTACGAACAACGATATCGCAACAAATCCTAATGCGATCAAAACGATTCAATGAAACTACAGACATTCCGAAAAAAGAACGAAAATTAGCTGAAACTTACATCTAACAATGTCCGCCAATTACTCGAACAACGACATCGCAACAAGCAACAAAGCTGATAAAACGGAATTCAGTCAATTCAAAACGCGAAATTAGAAGCGGAGTGATACCTGACCAGGCGAAGTAGGAGTAGATACCGGTACCGCCATTGCCGCCATTATTGAAGCAATTCTGGACACAGAGAGAGAGAAACCCTAGAAATTGAAATCAAGTGTCGGTGAAGAAAGATTTGGGGGTGGCAACGAAGTGACGCATGACAGTGACAGGAGTGGAGTGGGAAGTGAGAATGAGAGGTCGACGGGAGAGAATGAGAGATACAGAAAACAGTTAGATGTCAATGTGTGTGATCTACAAGTCTTATTACAACAGACGAATCGACGATCAATGTTGTGAGCAGTCCTTTTCTGGAAAAAAAATGACACGACCTGAGAACACGATATCAATCTAACATGAAATTAGAAACGATAAAATATATTAGGTCGTGTTGGATCCGAATTCAAGCCAAACTCTTTGCACAAACTGATGACGAGTAAAATAATACTCACTCTAATATACTCCCTCTGTCCCAATGAATTGTTTGTCTATTCCATATTGAGACGTCTCAATGAATTGTTTGTCTTTCTATTTTAGGAATGTTTTTTTATATATGCAATTTGACCATTCTCATGAGTTTTGCTCCACATGTCACTTGGCAAACCATTCATTGGAACGGAGGGAGTATAAGGATAAACAATTTGATACTCGATAGTTTATACTATAATCATGTGATATTATTTGACTCGTCATCGATTTATGACGGTATGGATCAAAATGGTGACTTAGGCGTCGTTCTTTTTAATTTCTTTTTAGCTCGCTTCAGTTCAGTCCAACCCATTTCAGTCAAATTCAGTCCCATGAGGCTCATTTTGTCTCAATATTTCAGCTCAGTTAGTACACTTCAATCCAAAAGAAAATGGGTTATTATCCTTCTGATCGAAACCCGACCCGTATACAGTCCAAAAGAACAGGACTTTATTCCGATGTTAAATGGGTTATTATCCTTCCGATCCAAACCCGACCCGTATACATCCTTCTGATCCAAACCAAACCCGACCCGACCCGACCCGTGTACATAATTGTGTCGATTTTGGATTAAAGTTTCAAAACAAATCACATTCAATCACTACAGTTTTTACCAACTGTTTTGGTCATGTGTTCTTGTATATAAAATCCCAGTTCAGCTTACTAGCATTGTATTTGTATCCATCAGTATCAATATCAAGCAAAAATCCAGCTCGATTATCATGATAAAGATGCATATTGCGGTTAGTCACAAAAGGCGATACTCAAGACCGGACTTGACACCCTAATGGTATAGCAAAATGAGCTACAAAGGCAGTACAGTACAATCAACAGCGAACAGAAGATCTGATTATCTGAATTCGAGAATTATCAAACCAACATTTTCATGAATCAAGAACCTCTCCATCTCTGGCACAGAACATCAGTTTCTTCGCCCTAACTAGAAGAAAAAGGTTGCATTCCTTATGTAGTACTGTACACACGTGAGTACGTGACACGTGACATGACATTCGAAATTTAAATAAACTCCACAATTTTATTTGCTTCCAATTCCAAGCTCACCAAATGGGCATTATTGTTCTGAAACTGCCACAAGTATCGGAGATTGGGATCGTTCTACATTTCGCAATCCACATTCTCCGAGATTTGCCCTATAATCGGCCACTCGCTCTGCTCACTGTCACCGCTCTTCTTGGCTCCACACCCGAAACCTGCTCCACCAAGCTGCTATAACCATAACATCAGAGCCTTAGTCTCGAAAAGATTTGGGATCGGCTAACATGAATTATATCTGAAGTCGTCAAATCATCATCCAAAAGAAAAACAAAATGGCGAACAATACAATACTGAACTCAATTCAGTTATGTTTACTTCAGCACAGTTTGAATTCAGACTCATTAAGTTCATTTTGTCACGGTCATTTCAGCAGTTGAGTTCAGTTGAGTTGAGTTCAGCGGGTAAGAAAATATGGAGTAATTTGTAAATTAAAGTATACCTAGGAGACTCGGAACGAGGATTATTGAGATTATGATTGGTTGTAGATGTCGATGATAATGGGAGATGCTGGACGGAGATGGTGTTATGCTGCTCCGCCACTTCAGATGAGAAAGGTGGTCCTCGGAATCTTCGGATACTTGGAGTTGCACCACTCCTTGATGACATTCCTGCCACGTGAAATCCTCAAATATTAACATCGTATACAAAAACATTGATAGTTCTAAGGCGACTGATATTCAACAACGGATTTCAAAGAAGAAATTAGAAAGCTAGGAAAGCAACGGTTTTTGAAAGACATCCAGCAACACACAACAACAACAACAACAACAACAACAACAACATCAAAGCCTTAATCCCAAAAAGATTTGGGGTACGCTAACATCTGAAATCGAAGTCGTCTCCAATAAAACAATCAAGCATAAAACGCGTGGCTCCTTAACCGAAACAATTGGTCCCACATCTCCAACACTAGGGCTCAAACTTAGACCTTGCAAACAGGGGCGAATCCAGAGTTCAAATTTTGGGTAGCAATTTCATCATATTTGCTTACTTCATATGAAAGTGTATCATTTTTACGAAGTTTGGAGTAGCAAAAGTCGATAATTTTAACCATTTTTTTTTCAAATTTGGGGTAGCGAATGCTACCCTTTGCTACTAGCTAGATTCCCCTCTGCTTGCAAAAGGGTCAACCGGGCCGGGTCAATTTGGGTCGGGTCATATTTACCAAATGCACGACATGGGAAAAGAACCAAAACACGAACATTTTCGAAGAAAATTACTAGTACCTTGGAGAAGTAGAACTAAACAGAACAAAATAGTGAGCAAAGTGGCAAACAACTGATTTTTCGACGACATTGCTTTGGTTTCTTTCGCCTTCTTCAACCCCTTCATACGCTCAACTCGAGCACGCTTAAGTCTAGCAAGTTCATGAAGTTCCCTAATCAACTTTTGATCGGCCGAGTCCAATGACAACCCTCTAGGTGGTCTAGGAGGTTTTGGAGGTTTCTTCGCACTCATTCCCTTCGCTTTCTCCTTCACCGCTTTCTTCTCCGTTTCTCCTCCAACAACAACCACCAATCTCCCATTCTTCGAAACATCATCACTACTCGGAATTTCCGACTTTTCTTCCTTATTGATATTCACTTCACCCTTTTCAATATCACCATCAAAGTACCCATCTTTTGAAGGAACACTATGATTATCCATCATAACAACACCCATCTAAATTATTTTTCCCAAAATTCTTAAATTTATCCCATTTTTCTCCCCTTTTTTGAATAATTAATCAAAACCCTAAAAAAATTAATTGATTATAGACAATATTCAATCAAAAAAATTGGGTTTTCAATTCAATTAGGGTATTAATTAGGGATGAAGGTATGTATAGCTTCTTTCTCAATTGTGATGCTAGTGTTGGTCCAAATTCCTGCAATTAAAATCAAAAATTCGACATCGAAAATTTCAGGGGAATTTCATTTATACAACAAAATACTCCAATCAATTAAGAACTAAACTTTCAGAAATTCCAAGTATAATTAGAGCAATTAAAGGACCAAAAATCAAAACCGACATAAAAAAGAGAAGCATACCCTTTGGATTCGAATTTCGTTTCAAAAACAAAATAATCAATTAAGAACTAAACTTTCACAAATCCCAATTATAATTAGAGCAATTAAAGGACAAAAAATCAAAAACCGACATTAAAAAGGAAGCGTACTCTTTGGATTTGAACGGAGGGAGTAATCAATTTCGTCTCAAAAACAAAATAATCAATCAATTAAGAATTAAACTTTCACAAATCCCAATTATAATTAGAGCAATTAAAGGACAAAAAAAATCAAAACCCACATTCAAATTTCAGAGCAATTTCATCTATACACCAAAATTAATCAAAAAAGATCAAAACTTTCACAAATCCCAACAATAATTGTAGCAGAAAACCACTGTGTACACCCCAAAAACAGCAGAAAATTAATAAATATATGAAATTTAGTCAAATAAATAACTAACATTAGAAATTTAGCACATAGTTTAATTAATTAATTAATTAAATTAATTAAAATTAATTGATTGATAATCTTACCAATTGAAGGAATCAAGAAACTGCAGATCCAAAGGAAGGTGGATTGTACTGAAGAGTGTGAAGAAAATTAATGGGTAATTAATGGAAACTCAAGAATTATGCAGAAAATAAAAAGAGGGAGAGAGGATAAGTGAGAATGAAAGGAAGAATTTAAAAATTGTAGTAGCTGTAAGTAAGTGGAGTGTTAGGAAGGGAAGAACTTTCTGGGGTTACAACAACTGAAGTCACACCAGAGCGGATCTCCCGTCCCATTTTTGTGTCCCACTCCGTGTGCCACACCATACACCGGATGACACCTCGCCTATTGAATAAATAAAATAAGCAATAAATATTATACACTTGTTGATGTGTCATCCAGTGTATGGTGTGGCACACGGAGTGGGACACAAAAATGGGACGGGAGATCCGCATTGGAAGTCACACAAGTACGATTATTTAAACGGTTTTTCTAACGTGGGTTCAGTGTCTCGGGTAAATCCCTTATATACTACTCCCTCCGTTTGGTTTTTTGACACTATTCATGAGTGAGAAGAATATTCAATATAACTTTTAATATATAAGATAAAAGACAATCACGAGGGATCTTGTTTAAATCGTCTAGTCAAATACATTATAAATATCAAATTTTTATAATTTTTGGTAATACGTAATTAAAGATATAGAAAAAAAACACTAACAACGACGTACGTGCATAAAGCAAAACGTATATAATTCATTGGAACGGAGGGAGTAATAGAATAACACCGGTTTATGTGTCATCACCACGTTAAAAGTTTTTCCTCCAAATTCTCAATTTTCAATTATTATGGAAAGAAATAAATAAGGTAACAAATTATCAATTAATTCATATTTCATTTATATGTAATTCTAATTATACATATTAGCTTTAATGATTCATCACAAAAATTGAAAAAAAAAATCACCAATTAATTCATATTTAATTTATATAATTCTCATTATATATACATACTTAGTGTTTATGATTAATAAAAAAAAATTGAAAAATATTAAAAAAAAAAAAATTGTAAATATTTATTTTAGAATACACATTAAAAAAAACAGTAGTATTAGTTAAGGTCTATATTTTAGTTTGATTTCAATTTATTTTTCTCAAATCAAAATATAAAAATGAAAAATATGAGAAAATAATGAATTACTAAATAAAAATTTATTTCGTACGGATTATAAATAATCAACTAAAAATTAAACTTTCATATATACTATGCTTAGCACGGGGTCTATACTAGTATGCATTAATATTTCAATTTCTCGTAATAATTTTCTCTTTTGTCAAGAGATAAACGTACAACGTTGCAGATGAGAATCGAACCTCCAATATCATGGTCGGAGTAAATAAGCTCTTACCACTTGAACTGAGGGAGTACATACCTGGTTAGTTGAGAACCGAAGATGTAGTGGTTAAGGTTGGGTACACTCGACAACAACAAGTATCAGGTTCGGTTCCCATAACTGTAATGACTAAGGTTCAGTTCTTTTGGACTGAAACTGACTGAACTTAACTTAACTGAACTTAATTGAACTGAAACTGACTGAAATATAGAGACAAAATATGTCTCCTGGAGCAGAACTGAACTGAACTGAACTGAACAGAAACTGACTGAATATAAGTTCAAAAGAACAGGACCTAAGTTCACGCTTTGGACCAAACCATTGAACCCCGGTGACAACATAATCGTCTTATGACTCTCTTTGAACCAAAAAAGGATTAGAATTTGTGTTTCCTTAAATGAATGACATACCGCTCTCTTTGATTTAAACTGAATCGTTGAATCGTTTCACAATGGAATTCGGACTATAAATGAAGATGATCCAAACACGATGCAAACTAGCTTAATTAAGGTATACTCGTGATCTAAGGTTCAAATCCCGTCAACAGCATAATCGGCTTCAACGAAGCGCGCACTTAGTCGCATTACAATATAAGGGGAGAGGGATTCGAACCTGGAACCTATAGTCCACGGTACCTAGTCTCAACCACTTACGTTTTTTTTTTTTTTTTTTTTTCACACTTGCCGAGACACATTTTACACCGTCAATATCTTTTGTTTTAGCTCAACAAAAATTATAAAAATTCGATATAACGAATCAAACAAAATCTCACATGACTATATTTTCTCTTATAAATTGTCAAAAATATTAACGGCTCTCCTGAGTTATGAATAGTATCCAAAAGAAAAATATATCCTCTGGATTTTGAACGAAGGGAGTAATTCGTTATGATTTTAAAATGGAATAGTATTATCGATTTTTTTAAAGGACTAACCCTTAAAATAAAGGACATGGTGGGGGGCGTCACCGACACATTTTTAATGTTACAACTTCTTGAATGTCTCCACAGTCCACCCATGTTTCATGATTTATTTTTATGTTGATTGAATCTTTCAAATTTTCCCCCTGAATTATTGCCAAAGCTCCTCCCACTTTTATGACCTCTTCATTGATTTCAGCCCCCTTTGTGGGACCTACCACTACTTCACTCTTAACCTCGCAAATTAGACCAGACTTGAATGATTTGTTTTGAACCCGATCTGACACTCAAGCTTAGGGCTCGTTTGGTTCATCATGGGAAGATGGAGTTACCAGGAACTTAAATTCACGTGAATTTGTATTTCACGGGAATTACAAAATATTGTTTGGTTGTCATGTGAGAAATAACTTTATGCGGGAAGTTCTACACGGTTGGCTTGATGAGTAACTTTCTCCATTATGGAGGAAGTGGAATTCCTGGGGAGTGACAATTCCCGTGAAGTGGGCAACCAAACAGCATCCCAGTTTATCAATTCATGGAAAGTAGAAACTTCCCATGATTTAAGAAGACAACCAAACGACCCCTTAGGATACGAATTTGATCAGTAATTCAGATTAAGATGGCCCGATAGAATGATCCAAAATTTTTATTGTAGAAAACGAGTTTATATTCTTAAAAAAGTTGAAAATAATACAACTCCAAAAATTACATGGGTCGACCCGACTCTCCTGGCTTGAAAATGATTGGATCCGACAGACCGACCCAATCAACCCGTTTGTCAGGGCTACCCATAGTACATGACTACATCACTACATGGTCCGATTTCAGTAGATGTATTTAGTCTAGTGGTTAAAATAGAGGTATCCTGCCACGCTAAACACTAGAGCTTCAGTTCTTTTCAGCTCAGTTCAATTCAGTTCAGTTCAGTTCAGCCTGTTATAGTTCAAACAAATAGGGCCTAGATCTTGGTTCGATAACACATGAAATCATGAATAACTACAGAAAAAGTGATTTATCAATAACTTAACAAGAGACGGTGGACTGTGGTTGTTGTGAAACAAAAAGTGGAAGGACCCCAAAAACAAAAGTAAAGGGTTGAGTTTGTTTGTTTGCGTTGTGTTTGTCAGAAAGTATACAAACAAATGGCAGTTTGTATAGTTGGTTTGAGTTAGACTAACAACCCAACCTAATTCAATTCCTATACCAAAAACAATTTTAATTAATCAAATCACATCAATCAGAATTAACGGTTACTTTCCCTTGTGATGGAAGTATCCGTCATTTTGCTATAACGAGTCAAATACTATCCATTTATGCAGAAAAGACAAATGTCGTTTGTAATATTTTTTTTATATTTTTTTTAATGTAAATGGGTCGTATTTGACCGGTTATAAGGTTGTGACGGATCGGATAATTCTGTCGCAAACAACAATTTGTACAAAATTAATTACAACCAAGAATTTGTACAGAATTATGTAAACGGTTAAAATACTATTCATTTATGCAGAAAGACATCTCATGTGTGTTTGTAATAATTTTTTTTAATGTAAATGGGTCGTATTTGACCGGTTATAAGGTTGTGACGGATCGGATAATTCTGCCGCAAACAATAATTTGTACAAAATTAATTACAAACAAGAATTTGTACAGAATTATGTAAACGGGTCAAATACTATTCATTTATGCAGAAAAGACAACTCATGTTATTTTATAATTTTTTTATTTTTTTATTTTAGGTAAATGGGCCATATTTGACCGGTTATAAGATTATGACGGATAATTCTATCGCAAACAGATATTTGTATAGAATTAATTACAAACTTTGTAGATTGTTAAATCAAGTGGTGTGAGATGTAGATCAACATATTATATTATATTACTAGTATGAAAACTAAACAAATTATGTGATGTTTGACTTCATGCAATTTTGAGAAGTGTAGAATCACTAACTTCATGAACAATGCTTACAAGCTTGTAATAATGGCACTATTTCACACAACACTATTAATGAGGCATGAATGCATGACCAACTATGAGTAACTTGATACCTATTTGGTTTAATTCGTATTCGAGTAGAATATGATCGTAAAAATTGTTAGAATTGTTGAAGCGCGATGTCAACAACTGGTTTAGCTGATGTAGTTATGATCTGTGTTCGGACTCATCAGCATTAGAATCGTTTTCTTTTTTTTAGTTCAACAAAGAGTGCACTTAGTCGCGTTACAATATAAGGGAGGAGGATTCGAATCAGAGACCTACTGTCTCAAAGCACCTAATTTTTAAGTTTTAACCACTGGGCCGAGAAATCTTCGGTAGCATTAGAATCGTTCTTGTAACTCCCTTTACACCGAAAAAATATAGATCGATTCAATAATGATAAAAATTTTCGGTACTCTATCTTAAACCCTAAACATTTGAAATTTCCTACACAATTTATCATGTGATTGGTTATGTACAAGTATTTGATTTGTTTTAAGGTTTACGATGGATAATATTGTTAGAATTTTTTTTTTGCTCAAAGGGATTCTAAAACAGTTTATCTCTCTTAAGATAGATATATATTTTCATTTTAAGACTAAAATTGATCAAATAAACTTCCACTTAACAACAATTATTCTATAAGTTTGTGACAGATCAGACAAAATCAAATTACTGTGAGATCACAAATTCTTGTATAAGACGGTCTCACAATAATTTGTGTTCGTAATAAGTTACCAAACAATCAAGTTTGAAGCATGATGTAAGGAATGAGAAGAATAAATTAGGTAATGTGTGAAATCTGAGCAAAATTATTGCGAAATTAGTGGATCACATTAATTAATGTAATGTATCCTTCTAAATCTGATCAGAGTCTTAGGATTCAATTTTGCTTTTTTTTTTTTTTTTTTTTTAATATTCTACGTGGTAACTCGTGTTTTTTTATATTCTACGTGGTACCCTCATTTTGCTCAAAATATGTTTGACTTACGATAACTCTTAGCTATGAATTCCAAAAGAGACGATTTTAATTTTAAACTGAAGATCTCTTAAAAACGATTCATTTGGAAAAAAAATCATCATCTTGTAAAGACAATGATTTTAGCGAAAATATCATCATTTTTCGAACCATGAAAAAACACAAGGATACCATGTAGAATATCCCCTTTTTTTTATTTTTATTTATTTATTTTCAATTATATTGAGGAACATAATTCGAATGTACATGCCCAGTACGACGCAGTCTCTAATTAAATTAGTAAAATAAGTGTTGACTTTGATCTACCATTTGAGATTAATGTCCGTTATTTTCAATTTATTTTCAGTTCATTTCAATTCAGTTTATTTCAGTCAAATTAGTCCCGAGAGGCTCATTTTGGATAATTCACGAAAGATCCTTTTTCGACTGTCTTTTTAACATTATAAGTCTTACCCCTAGGAGTCTTTTTCGGGAAAAAATGGGAAATAAACTAAATAAATAAACGGAGTGTATTATACAAGTTAACACTTACGAAGTACGGAGTATTATTTAGACTTCGAGATCTAACAAGGAGATCTAACAAGCCCGAAAATAACAATCCGATTCCTAAATCGACTCGATTTGAAACGAACATTGCCAAATTGGTATAATCAATAAATATACGAGTCTCAACGATTTTTTTAATATTTATACACGAAACCACAAGGATAAAAAAAGCACAACGAATGCATATTATTTGAAATAATATGAATAGTACAAATAAATACTCGATATCGACCTAATTCCGATCTTTATTACTTTTATCTTTACTTAAAAAGATATACTAATGGACTAATAAATAGACTATATAGACAAAATGCGCAACCGTCACGACATTATCACGAGGGAGCGACGAAGAAGGAAAAAGGAAGTCGGAATGAGATAATACTAGAACTTGAAGATGGCAGCGCCGCTAGACGGCTTTGAAGCGAAAACATAGAGACCGAGATCATTGTTGTTAATCACACCTTTCTTGATCCTCGATTGGTAGTAGTGCTCCTAACAACGAAAAATAGACGGTTTTCAATTACATGCGTATAATTGATTCATGACTTTGAGTAGAAGTGAAATTCAATTTATTTTTTTATTCTCAACATAAATTATATCATTAAATCATGTTATATATAAATTCAATGTACACTGAATAATTATTAATATTATAAAAGCAATTAAATAATTATTAACATAATTTTTTAATTTTTTTTAATAATTTTAATATACTACATAATTTATAATAATCCATGAGATTAAGTTGCAAATTTTCGATTTTATGTAATTCTTTCAATTTTTTTTTCCAAAATATGTAAAAATTGCACAATTTATAAATATATAATTACTCCCTCCCCACCACAATGATCTTCCCATTTCATAATGGCACATGGTTTAAGAAATGGGTAATGAAAGGTGGTAAATTGTTGGGTGGGGATCAAGATGTCAAATCACAAAAAGTAACCAATAGAAAGAGAGTATAATAGATGAATAAGAAAAGTTTTGAAGTGGTAAGATCTTAGTGGAGTTTCCTTTTAAGGAAAGTGGGAAAATCTTAGTGGCGGGGAGGGAGTATATTTTTATCGTATGCTGAGAAAATGTATAAATAAATGGAGTTTTTGTTTTTAAGGTGCAATTTTAATTGAAAATATAAAAAACTTGGATTGAATTTCGTTAATCTCACGATTGATCAATTTGTTAGTAATATTTTAATTAAAGGTAAACAAATGACTGGGACAGAATGACGGTGGTGGGAGTATATATGATGTTAAGAACATACCTTTAAATCAAGGATAAATTGGGGTACTATGCTTTCTTTAACCAACGAAACGGTACACCCACCCCATCCGGCACCCGTGAGTCTCGCCCCTAGAGCTCCTTTTTCGCGAGAAATCTTGACAAGTTCTTCGAGTTCAGGACAACTACACCGACAACACGGTCACAAAAAAACCCAAAGTTAAACCAATCAGAAATTGAGATACCAGATTATAACATCTTAAGAGAGTTGTTATTTGACCCATTTTAAGAGAGACGGATCGCCGACTATGACCCTGTTCTTTTGGACTTATATTCAGTTCAGTTCAGTTCAGCTCCAAGAGGCATATTTTGCCTCTATATTTCAGTCAGTTTCAGTTAAGTTAAGTTCAGTCAGTTTCAGTCCAAAAGAACATGGCCTAAATGAGTGTATCATGAACATTTGGCAACCATATATTCAAAACCTAAAAGCGATTGTTTTTCAAAGGGCGGTTTGATTAAATGTATATAATCGATATGAGTGAAGATTTTAGATCATTTGAGCGGAAAGAGTAGAGAGACTGATACCTGCATTCGTAGAGGACACTGCAGCTGTAATGACTATCATTCATAAGGTCGCCAAGTTTCTTAAGCATATCCTCGTCACTGCAATGGAAAGCAAAACTAATCTTAAGGATCCAAATTCCAAATTGCTCTGAAGATAAATTAAGTGCGCGATTCAAAGAAAATCTTAACCTTAAATCTGATGACACGGTATCTTTGAAAGCATGAACCCTCTTGGCTTCGGAATATACATGAGCAGCTCTCTGTAAACAAAAATAAAGAATATACTGCACATTTTCAGAATGATACTGATATAAAAAAAACACTACTGGAAGTACTGGTATAGGTATTTAGGATGTCAAGGTGTCGGATATATATAGTCTAAAAAGGGCGTAAATCTTAAGACTCTTCAGAAGTTTGCTACCTGGTGCAACTTATAATGTTGGGCAGCCTTCAATACATCCAATGAAGTCGGAGAGTCACTGAAAATGGACTGTAATTTTTCTTTGGTGATCGCTTCAATATCTTCGAGTGTAAATGGTTCCTCTTTCAAGTGTTCCTGGAGAATCACGGTAAGATAACATCAGCGCTCAAATTACATGAAAGTTTTCCGATGTATAATAAGAAGGTTCCTCCACATCCATCTCTCAACTAACTGTCTGAGCCTCGTTCAGCAACTGTGCGGTCTAACAGACGTCTCACCAGAGATTTGCAGGATTATTGACCATCTCCATTATGATTTTTTTTTGTCTTTTCACTGTATTTCTGTTTCCTACATTCCTAGAGGGCTTAACAAAGAGGCACATAGGCCGAGGGCATGAAGAGTTAGGTTCTGTTCTTTTGGACCGACCGAAACTGACTGAACTTAACTGAACTTAATTTAACTGAAACTGATTGAAACATAGAGACAGAATATGCCTCCTGGAGCTGAACTGAACTGAAACTGACTGAATATAAGTCCAAAAGAAAAGGGCCTTAGGCCCTCCTTCACTATGTCTTAGCTCGTCAAATTACTTGACATGTCACTAAAGCTGATTATGAAGGGAGTATACCTTTACAGCTAGGACAGGATCAGAGGAGTTACGAGTTCCAGCAAAGGACACGCAAAGGCCTTCTACATCGGAAAGAGTTTTGACTTTCGAGATTGCTTCAGTCGGGTTCATTCCAAGCTTAATGCCGAGAACAACCTGCAATACAAAGAATGAATGCATTAACAAAAAGATTTCTGCATAACCGAATGGCCCGACCCAAATAACCCGATCCATATCCGACCCGACATCTGATTTGAAGAAAGACCCGAGTTTATCCTGTCACCTGAATTACCCCGACCTAACCATACCTGACCCGAATGTTTACTAAAACATACGGTATGAGTATGATATCCTCAAATAAGTTCAAAATATATGGCGCTCTGAACCCGACTTGGTTAACCCAAAGTAGCTTTTGTGTTGCCCCAACATATATAGGAGCAAATGGCACTTACTGCAGCAAGTCTGCATTCAACAACACGATTGTTGTAATTTGTGGCGGCAGTCACAGCTTTCTGGGATTCTGCCAATGAGTGTGCAATCACGAAAGAACCGCCAGCAGGAAGTTTCACATCAGTAGCACGGATCGGATTAAAATCAATCAACTCTGCAAATCCGGTTTGGGCCATAACAGATATTGCTTGATCCATTCCACCACTTTGTGTCCCGATATGACGCTCACAGTCACAGGTGAGCTGTGCAATTTCTTTCTTAGGGAAATTCACCCCAAAAGCAGCCATTATGCCGATTGTAGCCGAGCAGACAAAAGCAGCTGAACTTGATAATCCAGAACCTGTTTTTGAACAAAATCGACGGAACGCAATCAGAATGCTTCTTGAAAAGAGTAAATTATCCAGTTCCACGTCGAAACCTTACTGCAAAAAAGTAGGAAAAATTACCAGTGGGAACTGTTCCATCGACAAGAACATCCAGTCCGACTGGTTCACCGACATTTACACCTTTTGACTTGACAAATTCATAGAATCCTTTGTATCTGTAAATTCATATAAAACCCCAAAACGATTCAAAATTTTGGAAGTAGTATGTAATCTTTACGACTTTGAGCTAGAATTTTCAGCTAAAGCAGAAAAGCACATATAAAATGGACCACCGATAACTTACCCACAAATGAAGTAGTGACCCCACTTTAGATTCTTCAAGTCAAGTTCCTACGACAAGATACGATAGTGTAAAGTTGTTAAACCGCATCCTTAGATGTTATCGAAATGGGTCCTCAACTCCTCACCTACCGACACAAATAAGTTGTAGACGAAGCAAGCATACCGAATACCCTCATCCTGGGGGTGTTAAATCAGCAGAAGTTACCTGTTTCTACAAATTTTCCTAATAGTATAAATCTTGTGTTACTAGACTCTTCGGTGTTGGAGTGTTGGACACAGTTATTTTGGGCAAAAATTTCAATCCTATGGTCTAAATTTAAGTATAGAAGTGTCGTGTTACAGCAACAATATACAAAATGAAACACAAACTTAATCAATGATGAAAAAGACTCCTTTTCTTCCCTTATTTCCTATATATTGCTAATCGTGAATCCGAGATCATCAGTTCAGAACAGATGAACGACTTTCATTCGTTCCTAATGGAAAATAGGATTATACATCTGGTTGTACAATGTTTATTGAGCAAATTTGTCGAGCTTTTGTGTATATTTATTAAGCTTATAAAAGTATCTGAGCTGAGTTGCAAGTTTTTGAGCTTGAACATTTATGTGAATTAATTAACTCGACAACTTTACATTAAAGCTCAGAAAGTTTACAGCAAAACTCGGAATCTTTGTGATAAAGCTCAAAATCTTAAAATCAGTTGTACATGGAACACTATGTACAACTGGTGGTATAATCCTCTAATTGGTTCCTAATGACTGATGAGTAACTTTAGTCGACAGTTTCCACGAAAAGTACATGATCAGTAAGCCAAAATTACACAATAACATAACCAAAACATGCACCGGAAATGAAATAAAAGGCGCGAAATTCAAAAACCATACTCTGCAAACTGATTGAATCAATTAAATTCATGAGAATTTAGTTCTTTATTGATTACCTGATTAGGATCAGCAGAATAAGTACACATCGAATACTTCCCATCATTCAAATTCGCAATCCGAAGCACTTTCTCTTCGCCAGCTCCCCTCTTCCGGATTGCAACGATTGTATCCTGTCGAATTGCCATAGGCAACACAGAGTAACCCTCGTAATCAATGTGTTCTCCTATCAAATTCACCCTCCCTAACACAAAAAAACACAATTTTTTACCATATTAACATCATAATCTACGATTTATCAATCGATCAATGATACAAAGACACAATTTTTACCACATTAACATCATAATCTACAATTAAATTGCTCAATTAGTAATGCAGAGACACAATTTTACGACATTAATATCGTAATCTAGGATTAAATTGCTAAATCAGTAATACAAAGACACAATTTTTACCACATTAACATCATAATCTACTATACCATGACAATTTTTACCACATTAACATCGTAATCTACGATTAAATTGCTAAATCAGTATTACAAAGACACAATTTTTACTGAATTAACATCATAATCTCCTATACAATGACAATTTTTACGACATTAACCCTCGTAATCAATGTGTTCTCCTATCAAATTCACCCTCCCTAACACAAAAAAAAACACAAATTTTTACTAAATTAACATCATAATCTATGATTTATCAATCGATCAATGATACAAAGACAATCTTCACCAATCACCACGTTAGTATCGTAATCTACGACTTATTGATCAATCCAAAATACAAAAGACACAATTTTTACCACGTTAACATCGTTGTTTACAGTTTATAAATCAATCAGCAATACAAAAGACATAGTAATTTTTACAGCATTTACATCGAAATCTACGATTTTATCAATCTATCAATGATATGAAGACACAAATTTTACCATAGTTACATCATAATCAACCATTCATCGAGACTAATACAACGACACAATCGTTGCGACATTAACTTCTTAATCTACGATTTACATTCGACCAATGATCATTAACATCATAATGTACTATACAATGACGATTTTTACGACATTAACATCGAAATATACAATTAAATTGCTCAATCAGTATTACAAAGACACAATTTTTACCGAATTAACATCATAATTTCCTATACAATGACAATTTTTACCACATTAACATCGTAATCTAGGATTAAATTGCTAAATCAGTAATACAAAGACACAATTTTTACCACATTAACATCATAATCTCCTATAAATTGATAATTTTACGACATTAACATCGTAATCTACGGTTAAATTGCTAAATCAGTATTACAAAGACACAATTTTTACCACATTAACATCGTAATCTAGGATTAAATTGCTAAATCAGTAATACAAAGACACAATTTTTACCACATTAACATCATAATCTCCTATAAATTGATAATTTTACGACATTAACATCGTAATCTACGGTTAAATTGCTAAATCAGTATTACAAAGACACAATTTTTACCACATTAACATCGTAATCTAGGATTAAATTGCTAAATCAGTAATACAAAGACACAATTTTTACCACATTAACATCATAATCTCCTCTAAATTGATAATTTTACGACATTAACATCGTAATCTACGGTTAAATTGCTAAATCAGTATTACAAAGACACAATTTTTACCACATTAACATCGTAATCTAGGACTAAATTGCTCAATCATTAATACAAACACATTTTACCGAATTAACCTCGTAATCTACTATGCAATCACAATTTTACCACATTAACATCGTAATCTCCGATTAAATTGCTCAATCAATAATACAAACACACATATTTTACTATACAATGACGATTTTTACCGCATTAACATCGTAATCTATGATTAAATTGCTCAATCAATGATGCAAACACACAATTTTTACCGAATCAACATCATAATCTACTATACAACGACAATTTTTACAACATCAACATCGTAATCTACGATTAAATTCCTCAATCAATGATACAATTAATTAACATCGTAATCTAAGTTTATCAATAAATCAATCAAGTGATATATTACACACAATTGCATCACCAAAAGAAGTAACAATTGAAATTCTTTTAAAATTCGATAAAAAAAAAACACGAAATCAAAATCATACCTGGAGAACGAGCGAAAACATCAGGCGAATTGGAGAAAACTTCGACAAATTTCGATTTGATTTTATCGAATCGAATTGTTGCTTCGTCGAGTTGCGATCCATCGCCATAAACATCTTTAAGAGAAGAGTAAATCGGTACAGGTTGATCTTCGTGTTTCGCCATTTTCAAATCGCTCAAGCTTTTTTTTTCTCTTTTTTTTGGTCAAGGTGTAACTATCAATCGATCGATATATATATCGTTTATCCGATAATAGATTAACTTACTTTATTTATATCATCGTTTATCCGATAATAAATTATCCTAAAAACACTCCTAATATTGACCAATCACCGATTCTTCATTTTTATATAAAAATCACTGAAAAACATGACACGACAGGTAGGGGTGTTCAAAAAGTGATTCGGACTGGTAAACTGGACTGGAACGGGGCACGTGACGGTCCGGTCTCCGGGTCACAAAAAACTTGGTGACCGGTCTGCGGTCCGGTCTCCAGGTCACAAAAAAACTTGGTGACCGGTCTGCGGTCCGGTCTGATCCATACTTTTAAAAAAATACTCCCTCCGTTTCAACCATTTGTATACATTTGGTTTTTAATATGATTTATAAGTGATGATAATCTTCAATGTAACTTCTAATATATAAGATAAAAGATAGTCATGTGGGATCTTGTTTAAATCGTCTAATAGAATACACTATGAATATCAAATTTTTATAATTTTTAGTAACACGTAACTAAAGATATAGACAAAAGAAAAGGAGTATCGATGTACGTGCATAAAGCAAACATATACAAATGGTTGGAATAGAGGGAGTATCAAATTTAGTGTATTTTTACGGTCCGGTCCGGGTTTCTTTGTTAACCGGTCTGATCCGTGGGTTTGGATTTTCGGGGTTGCCGGTCCGCGGGTCAATCCGGTCTGATCCGGGTTTGGACCGGTGAACACTGTGTTTTCATTAAACTTTTTTCTGTCTAAAAATTTGCGCTAACTTATGAGGGTCTTAATGTAATTAAATTTCGGGTTTGATTGTCTCGTAACTCTATAATAATGAATTAGAATTCCGTTTTCAAATTCGTTAGGAATTTAATTGATTATTCTGAAGGGGGAGTCGGCTTTGAAATCATCAGTCCTGTAGTCTCAGTATATGCTTCAACCGATACGAGAAACCTTTGAAAAAATGTTTGTCCGTAGCGTAACTCCACACAACTAGATTAAGAATATATACTGTATTTTTTTTAATAATTTTTGCTAATATAAAATGAAAGATATTGACAGTACAAAACGTGTCTGGTAAATGTGATAAGTGTCAAGTGATACTCCCATCTTGCAATATTACAATACTACGGAGTGTCTTTTTAATTAGAAAAACATCTTTTCGAGATACTATAACCGTCATTTTTAAGTTCGAGAAGATAAAAGATTTCATCTTATTTTCTGTTGTATAATTAATCTTCGATTTGTTTATCAATAATACATCATATGGTATACTCTCTCTGTCTTGATCATTTGTTAGCCACCCAGAATTACAAATCAGAAGTATTTTAATCAAAGATATTTCAGAAAGCGTGTAATACAGAAGCCGCTTTTTCTTGCAACACCTCCCACGCCGCCTTCACATGTTTTTCCTGCGTCAAGGGAGCTCCGACAGCAAAACGTAGTACATACTTGTCAGAAAGTACCTGTTGACAACAGGTCACAGGTTCGAGTTCAATAAACAGAATCATACTCGTATATATATATGCGATTTTTGGTTTCTCGAAAGAGCATACATACCGTGTGAGACATGAATACCGATCCAGTCGAGTTGACAGCATCCAATAGGTCTTGGTTCAGCTTATCGGCTTTGTCTTGATGATTAACTGGAGGCAGCAACCGGAAACACACTAACGAAAACTTCCTAGGAGTAATCACCTACACATTGAATCCAGTACAAAATATCATACTAGAGGCTGCCAGGATTAGAACCTGTGACCTTTGACCACGTTGGCTCTGAAGTCTGAACCGCGCGCCATGATAATTAGCCAGAAAAATATACTCATGACGCAGATTCAAAAACCGTCAGCATCATATCATATCAAAAAAAAAAAAGGGTAAAGCAAAGGGTAACATTTTACTTTACCTCGAATCTCGAGTCTTGAAGAACTAGCTCCTCAAACATTTTAGCCAGTGATATATGATTTCGTATATAAGACTGCAAACCCTCTTGGCCATATAATCGTAGAACCATCCAAAGTTTGAGCGATCTGCAAATTTGTCAAAACGCGTTTTACACCATTAATATCTTTCATTTTACATCAGCAACAATTATAAAGATTTGATATTCTTAATCTGTTCATAAAGACGAATCAAACAAGATCCTACATACGTGACACTATTTTTTCTTATAGATTGACGAGAATATTGAAGATTCTATTTGGTTGTGAATAGTGTTCATCAGAGAAATGTGCACTTTGGATTTGAACGGTTGAAGAATTGAGCAATGAAAACGGAGAAGTATATCGAGACCAACCTGAACCGGCGACCAAGTGGAATTTGCCAGTCTTTGTAATCCACGACCGCGTTTGCCTCTGACGCCTGATATAAAGTATACGCAAAAAAAAGGTTAAAATTTTATCGACTTGTTGCGTCCTTCATAATTCTTCGTAGACATATATTACATTCACATACATACGATGCTATGTCCAATATTGAAATAATTTCAGAGGTTTTTCTTGACTTTATTCGTGTCAACAAACAATTCGATATATGATTATATGATTGCTCGTAGCCTACATTATTATGTTCGGGTTTATATGTAAAAAAAATGTCGATGGGGAATTGGAGATTTAGGTTCTGCTTTTTTCAACTTCTTTTCGGCTCACTTTAATTCAGTTTAGTCTCATGAACTCATTTTGTCCCATTAATTCAGTCCACTCTAGTTTAGTTTGGTTCAGTTCAAACTACTTTAGTCCCAGAGAACACGGACTTAGAGTATAAAACTAAAACTTACTTTATTCCTCAAATACTCTGGATATGTGGACAAGGACTGAATCAAAGCATTTTTGTCCTGCAAGATGTACAGATACCGAAAATGTCTTAGTCTAGTGGTTAAGAATAGGTACTCTGAAGTCTGGACAGTAAGTTTCAAGTTCGAATCCACCTTAGCCTATATTGTAATACGACTAAGTGCACTCTTTAGAGATTTTTATAAGATACCTTGACCCAAAGAGTGGAACAATCGAAATTAGTAAGAAACCATTTATGTGCATTCATGTTGAAAGAGTCGGCTTCTTCGACACCATCAATGTAGTGCCGGTATTCAGGACATATGCAAGCACTCCCAGCGTAAGCAGCATCAACATGAAACCAGATTCCGTTCCTCTGTCACAAAAATTGTTGAGATGGTTCATCTAACATGATATCAGAGCAAACATAGTCAAAAGTCACGAGGCTTTTTTAAATTTTTACCTTAGTAATTTTCCCTAGATCAGACAAGGGATCGACTGCAGTTGAAGAAGTAGTCCCGACCTACAAACAAGATTACAAACTTTGTTAATATTCAGTCGATATGACGTGAAATAATGTAACGTAATTCAATCCATTTTTCTCACAGTAGCACTTAAAAGAAGTGGTGTGAGACCAGAAGCGACGTCTTCTGTAACGACTTTGGCGAATTCTTCAGAAGACAGGGCGTATTCAGTAGATGAGTTCGTCTTCAGTACTCTGAAGTTTTCGGGGTGAATTCCTGCAATCTGTCATCGAACACAAAAATCAAATTATAAGTACGTTTATTTTAGGCCCTGTTTGGCAAAAGACAGTGGCAGATTTGTAATTGCTGGATAATATTAACAGAATACAGTATTAACAGATTGTAATAACATGTTTGCTTATCAAATTAAATTAACAGAATTCCTGCAATCTGTCGTCGTTGAACACAAAATTCATTTGTAAACTTTAAAATTGGCAAAAAAAAAACGTTACAAGTGCGTTTTAGGCCCTGTTTGGCAAAAAGACAATAGCAGTCTAGCAGATACGTAATTGCTGGATAACATTAACAGAATACAATATTACCTGACAAGCTTTCTTAACAGAAGCGTGTGCTTGGTCCGATGAATATACAACTAGTTTTCCTAGCGAATGTTTTCCGAGCTTTTTCAGCATCTTGTCGCGTGCAGCCAGTAACACGACCAGAACGGCTTCACTGGCCGTTCCTTGTATCACACCGCCACCTTCGCCTGTAATTTCATTTCACGAGTAAAAAATCAGACGTGTTTTACCTCATCGATCAGTATTTTTCGTTTTGCATTAGCAAAAATTATAAAAATAATAATCTGATATTCTTAATCTGCTCATAAAAACGAATCAAACAAGATCATATTCCACTTCACGAGTAAAAAATCAGACGTGTTTTACATCATCGATCAGTATTTTTCGTTTTGCATTAAGCAAAAATTATATAAAAAAAAATATGATATTCTTAATCTGCTCATAAAAACGAATCAAACAAGATCTCATTTAACGAGTAAAAAATCAGACGTGTTTTACATCATCGATCAGTATTTATAAAAAAAATCTGATATTCTTAATCTGCTCATAAAAACGAATCAAAAAAGATCTCATTTCACGAGTAAAAAATCAGACGTGTTTTACATCATCAATCAGTATTTATAAAAAAGTATCTGATATTCTTAATCCGCTCATAAAAACGAATCAAACAACTAAGATCCCATATAACTGTATATTTTCTGTTATAGATTGTCGAAAATATTGAAGATTCTGTTTAATTGTGAATATATTGTCGAAAAGATCAGATAATACCGGAAGAAAGAAAGGAGTCGGGTAGGTTGAGCAAGTTAGCGAGCCAATCTAAGACGATTATCTCGAGCTCAGTCGCAGCGGGACAACTCATCCAACTGAAGCCAACAATGTTGAGACCAGCACTTAGCATTTCACCAAGAAATCCTGCAGTGCTGGAATTTGAAGGAAAATATGCAAAATATTTTGGGCTTTGCCAATGTGTTACTCCTTGTAATATCTTTGTTCTTACATCTGCAACCATACAGACAAACTCAGTTCTCCTCTGCGACGTAGTGCGCTCTTCTCTGGACAAAAAAAATTAAAGAAGAAATAACAATGAATATGAATCTAACCATCGAGAACGTCTTTTAAGGCTTCTGGGTGAACGGGTGGTGAGGTTGGTACAAGCTCGCGAAGATACCCTGGCTGTATATATATGGCAACGACAGTACAATCAGTTTCATTTGGTTCTTTACGTTTGCTTTATACACAAAATCTTGGGAGAGACTGTCTCTTAATAACTTATTGAGAGATCATTTTTCAGTACCACTATATGTCATATTCGTACCCTTAAATGACAACTTTATTTTGTACCTGTTTTTATAACAAGCGTACTATCTTTATATTTGTATACTCTTTTATGTTAATCGTACCTACTTCTATTAGGTTTGGTACCATTGTTACTTTCATTTGTACTTTGGTCTCTCAGTAAAGTTAATGAGAGACCGTCTCCCAGGAGACCTTCTCTGCTTTATATACGTACATCAATGCATGTTTTCTTGTCATATCTTTGAACATTATATAAAAATTTGATATATTCATAATGCAGTCGATTATATAATTTAAACCAGATTTCACGAAGTTACATTGACGATTCTACCTACTTACGAATGGTGCCAAAAAACAAACGTAAAGAATAAAATGAAACGGAAGAAAAAGTACAGAGAATAGAACCGGAACGTAAGCTCAAGGGTTAAAAGCTCTCTTACTCAGTTACTCTGACCGAGAGGTTAAGGGTTCGATTCTCACCTGCGACGTAGTGCACTCTTCTCCAGACAAAAAAAATACCAACAAGTAGAAGGATAAGAAAGAAACCTGAACTTGGCTAAGAACTGGGAAATTCTCAATGGTGTTATAATAATCAGCAACAAAATCCACCATTTGATGTCCATATTCTCTCAATTGTTCTCCATCCATTGGCTTCAACACTTCTCTCTCCCTATCAAACACCCCCACGTTACACATATCGGTTTTTCTAACATGTATCCACTGATTCATATTTACTACTCCTTCCGTTCCAATGAATTGTTTGCCTTTGCTTTTGGCACCAAGGGGCAAGAGATCCAATTAGAAGGTGACATGTGGAGCCAAGAGTCAAATTACACATAAAAAACATTCCTAAAATAGAAAGACAAACAATTCATTGAGACTCCCCAATATGGAATAGGCAAACAATTCATTGAAACGGAGGAAGTACTATATGAACGATATCATTGTGAATCTTTCCGTGATTACCTAGCGATCAAACATACTCACATTACATATATCGATTTTTCTAACATGTATCCACAGTGCACAACTGCACACGTTAATAGTTTAATCACAGAAAGATTAACTAATAACAATGATATTATCATGAGAAATCGACTATACTGATTCATACTCTATTTATTACTCTATCATTGTGAATCGTTCCGTGAGTGGACAGTGAACACAGGTCAGAAAAACCGTACAGGTAAAAATGAAGATAGATTACTTACATGTTGGGAAAACCTTGATTTCAGAATTGTTACAAACTGGGAATTATAATGTGGGGAGTAATATTTAATCTAAGTATGTAGTGTTAATGGCATTTATTGTTGTAACGTCTAACCCCCATTTTTAAGCTTTTTTATAGGAAAACTTTTTTTATCTCATAACTGCTTTATGAATCATACGTACGTACCAATTATCAAACGTATACGTATACGTATACGGTCTGTTGTACGACACATAAGCGATCATCATATTTGATTTTCATGTCAAAATTAAACAAGATACTCTTTTAGTACTAGGTAGGGACACAGAAACATATCCGATTGACACGTGACACCGCATTTCTAAATTTTTATTCACAAAATTTTGGAAGAGACGGTCTCTCAATAACTTATTGTACTATTTGTACCCTTAAATGACAACTTTGTTTTGTACCTGTTTTTATAACAAGTGTACCACCTTTATATTGTATAAAGGTCACCTTCCCATGGTGAACCAAACGAGCCCTTATCTTTTATTCGGGAAAAAAGATCGAGTAATTTTTTTCCAATTTTTCTGAGGTCATATTAGGAATTTTTAGGACTGGGGGTGTGATGTGTGTCGATCTGAATGACTCAGTCTGGGATGTCAAAGACAAAGGGTTATGTTCTTTTTTTTTTTTTTTTTTTTTTTTTTTTTAACTTTTCTCCTCCTCGTATGTTTACTAATAAAAAATAGTGTCGATACTTCAAATTTTAAAAAACACGAACTAGAAGAATTTCAAAACTAATACTTCGTAATAAAGTACATAAATCCAAAAAAAAGCCAAATAATAACAACAACATTGCTTTAGAGATAAACTCGATACTTCAATTTAGTTCCAAAAAATCAAATTCGTCACATATGACGTACATCCTCGTATCCGTATAATATACTACCTCGACATGTCTACATAACACGTCTTTTAATAATAATAATAAAAATAAAAATAATAATAATAATAATAATAATAATAATAATTGTAATTAATTAATTAATTAATTAGAATGAATTAACAAAAACAATGACAAAAATGGTTGGGAGGAGATTTCCAATGGAAGATTTTGCAACGACCACCTTCAGGTTTATTGCATCCACTTTGACGGCATAAATTCGCACATTTATCGTCATGTACTCCTGGCTCACACTCCCCTATGTGGTTGTCATAACAACACTTCACTTTCATATCATCAGCTGCAATCACACAAATTATAGAGAAAGACGGTATAAATTATACAGAAAGACCGTATAATAATAATGTATTAAACGTTTTTATTTCATAGTTGAAAATCGTCTCAGACAATAAATATACTCCCTCCGTCCCAGTGAATTGTTTGCCTATTCCATATTGGGGCGTCTCAATGAATTGTTTGCCTTTCTATTTTAGGAATGTTTTTTATATGCAATTTGACCCTTTTAATGAGTTTTGCTCCACATGTCACTTCCTCATTGGATCTCTTACCCTTAGTGTCAAAAGGAAAGACAAACAATTTATTGGAACAGAGGGAGTACGAAATAGTATATTAATATATATTTAGAAAATGATGATGGTTTATTTTATTGAAATATTTCTACAATAAAATAAATGAATTTAATAAATATTGGGGACAAAAAGATTAGCATAAACCCTAAATGATTTAGGGTGAAACGGTTTATCACAAACTTATTATGTCAAACTGTATAATGCATGCTAAATTCAACGACCAAAAAAAACTACTCAATATAGAATGATAACGGTTTAATTTAAATCGAGTTGATAACAGTTTAATTTAAATCGAGTTAGGAAAAAACGAGACGATAATTGAACATCAATAATAATGTAGCCATAATAACCCTAATTTTATTTAATCTTGAGACAGATATGCATAACGGTGTAATTTAAATCGAGTTAGAAAAAAAGAGACGATGATTGAACATCGATGTAGCTATATAATAACCCTAATTTTATTTAATTAATTTTCAGACAAATATACATAACGATTTAATTTAAATCGAGTTAGAAAAAAAAGAGACGATAATTAAACATCGACGTAGCTCTAATTTAATTTAATTTAAAGACAGATATACATATCTTAAACTTAAGCTTATAAAATAAAATTTTATAAGTCTCAGTCATTTGTTTACCATTAATAAAAAAGGTGCATTATGAAGAATATATTATTGAGGGTAGAATATGAACCTGAACAAAGCAAAAGGGTTGCAAGGAGCACACATATGATTAATTGTACTTTTGCCATTATTATTTTCTTCAAAGTGATTTTGATTTCCTACAAAAAAAAAAAATGTCAATCAATTTGACCTCATGAACAAAACATCATGCATGAGTTTAATATGAAAACGTACAATATAATAAAAATCTATAATGTACGACAAGTCTAATAAAAGACGGTTTTTCGATAGTTATATATTGTGATACAAATATATATGAACGTACACTCATGCATTAAATCGAGAAATAACAACATAGTCATATAATAGTTGGTCTCGATCAGTCGATCACAACGTTCCATAAAAGAATTTGTTCGTATTGAATTATATACAAATTATAATAGGGTTATTTCATGACAATAATAACAACTATAATGAGCTTCTTAGAATAATCCCAACTATACGTAATCTCGTTTTAATATGAACTATTCCTTCATTAATCGTCATTTCGATATGGACAAAATTATGACCTGCTATTACCGGTAATAGTGACCGGTTGTACTCCTTGAGTGTTCTGTCGTCGTTCATGAAAGTCAAAACAACAAGAAAATTAAAGCATTTTTTTCATGGCTTCTAAAATACTAATCGGAAAAAAAATGCAAGATCACTACTACAAATAAGATTAAAGAGGATGGTTGGATAAGGAACCGTCCTTTAAGTCGACGTCCTATTAAATCAAATAGCGCGGTTCCAAGAAGGTCAAACCATCCTATTTAATTGCAGAACCGTCCTATTAAATTGTTTACAAATAGGACGGTTATGCCTTCAATCGTCCTATTTGTAAACAATTTAATAGGACGGTTCTGCAATTAAATAGGACGGTTTGACCTTCTTGAAACCGCGCTATTTGATTTAATAGGACGTCGACCTAAAGGACGGTTCCTTATCCAACCATCCTCTTTAATCTTATTTGTAGTAGTGGATGAATTTTGGGAAGATTTATTTTTTTTAAAAAAAAATAGCCGAAACTGAAGAAGAAGGTTCAACGTAACCGGTCACCTATATCAATGAGAGATTAATGAAGACATAGTTCATATTAAAACGAGATTACGTATAGTTGGGATTAATCTAAAAATCTCCCTTATAATTGGTATTATTGTCATCAAATAATACATTATAATAATAATTAAAAGAAATAAACTCGTTTTACACAGATTCTTGTATATATAATATAATACGGGTTTACCCACGAATTTTTTTTGTACATAAGAACTTTTACGATGCATGAAGAGATCAATAAACTCTGATCTTTTTAATTACACAAATTCTTGTATAATACGGGTTTTTTACACACGAACATCTTTGTATATTAGAACTTTTACGATGCATGCATGCGTGTACTCTGTATTATACATGAATTTCTTAAAAGAAATAATAAACTCGTTTTACACAAATTCTCGTATAATACAGGTTTAATTACACACAAAGAAATAATAAACTCGTTTTACACAAATTCTCGTATAATACAGGTTTAATTACACACACAAATTTCAGTACGGAGTATAATATAAAACTTTTACGATGCATGGAATAATAATAATAATAATAATAATAATAATAATAATAATAATAATAATAATAAAGTATACGAACCTCGAGTAATTTAGATGAATAATGCTTCAAATTTCAAACTATGAAAGCTAAAATATTTTTGGAGTACATGATTTATGAATTTAAGCTCATATTTATACTAATAACCCATCGAATTATTTACCCTAGATTTGGTAAAAAAAAAAATTATGGCAATTAATTACTTACCATGTTACGATTTTTTTTTAAGGAACGTACTATGTCGCAGGTAATAATAACCGATTTTCCATTCTCGAGTTAATTCTCGTTCTTACTTACCATGTTATCGTGAATATAAATTTTTATGATGATTCGATATATTTTTTTAAAAATTTTTTTGGTACAAAATTTAATTGTATTATATGGAGTATGCATAAGACAATAATTATTTTTTAAAATCAAGTTTTTTTTTTCCTAAGAACATTATTTTCCTAATTGTGAAATAGTTTATGATCTAGATTATTCGTTATGGAAACCGTTCAAACCGATATGATTTAACCCGAACCTATAATAATTATTGTTTTATTTTAAATTAAAGCACCTTTTTAATAAAATAAAATAAAGTTTCTAAAATCTTTATTTTATGGTTATTTGGTGAATATATTCAACATTGATTTCTTTTAAGTTATTAAGAGATACGAATTTGAAGTACGGAGTATTAATTTTTTCACAAAATCTTGGGAGAGACGGTCTCTCAATAACTTTGTTTTGTACCTGTTTTTATAACAAACGTACCATCTTTATATTTGTATGTTCTTTTAGGTTAATCGTACCTACTCCTATTAGGTTTGGTACCATTGTTACTTCCATTTGTACTTAGTCTTTCAGTAAAGTTAATGAGAGACCGTCTCTCAGGACACATTCTCTAACTTTTTATATATATTTTTAATAAAATATTTCTCAAATATATTCATGAAACAACGCGACAATTAACATGAATTTTACCATGATTATATTACTACGGTACTACCATATATAGTTGAAATAGTTAGTCTTTTATTAGCTTGTGAGACCGTCTCACACAATTACATTCATTCACTCTAACAAGGCATAAAAATTCACACATACAAATAACGGTTTTTCTAATGTCCATGAAAAACGTTAATAATCTTACAAGTAGATATAATTGAAACGAGTACTATTGTACTAATAAACTAGTTAATTTAAATTAAATCAACTAATTAATTAATAACGCGACAATTAACACGAATTTAACCCTGATTACTACGTTACCATAGCTGAAAACATACATTATTGAATTACATTCATTCACTTTATTAATACAAAAGTCACACATAAAAATCACAAATTATAATATACAACCGTTGTACCGTACGACGGACCTAATTTATGGTAAAAAGTTACCACTTTATGTTATTTAGTGACCACTTTAAGTTAAATAGTGACCACATTTTAATATGAAAAAGTGGTAACTAACTAACCTAAAATGGTCACTTTTTATCATAAGTTGCAAACTTTTACAACTATCGCATGGTACAACGGTTGTACACAATAATTACTGAAAAAAATAACGGGTTTTCCAACGCAAGTGGAATGCATTGATAATTTGACCAATAAATATATAATTACGAGAACTAATAAACTAGTTAATTTAAATTAATTAATCACGAGTAATTAATTAATTAATTAATTAATAACGCGACAATTAGCACTAATTAATTAATAACGCGACAATTAGCACAAATTTCACGTAGTACGTTACCATAGCTGAAAACATACATTATTGAATTACATTCGTTCACTTTATTAATACAAAAGTCAGACATAAAAATAATAGGTTTTCTAACGTTCATGAAAAACGTTAATAATCTACTATAATTACGAGTACTAATAAACCAGTTAATTTTAATTAATTAATTAATAACGCAACAATTAACACGAATTTAACCCTGATTACTACGTTACCATAGCTGAAAACATACATTATTGAATTACATTCATTAACTTTAATACAAAAGTCACATAAAAATGACGAGTTTTCTAACGTCCATGAAAAACGTTAATAATACACAAGTTAATTTAAATTGATTAGTCACGAGTAACTAATTAACGATTTTGTTAAATACAGCCCTTAGGGTTGTATTTAAGCATTAATTATCTTCTATATTTGGCATAAAGTTAGAAATTTAAGAATAAATTACACATACATCGATGCAATTAATACAAGTATTAACATTTTGTTTCCTCTTTTAGTCCTTTAGATACAATCCTAAGGGTTGTATTTATCATTTTCATTAACTAATTAATAACACGACAATCAACACGAATTTCAACCTAATTGCTACCTACATTATTGAATAACATTCATTCACTTTGATACGGAGTAGAAAAGTTGCACATAAAAATAACGGGTTTTCTAATGCAAGTGGAATATGTTGATCATAATCTGACCAATAGATACATAATTACGAGATAATTAATCACGAGTAATTACTTGTAATTAATTAATAACGCGACAATTAGCACGAATTTCACCCTCACTTTATTAATAATACAAAAGTCACACATACAAATAACAGGTTTTCTAACGCAAGTGAAATACATTGATAATTTGACCAGTAAATATATAATTACGAGTACTAATAAACTACTGTAGTTAATTTAAATTAATTAATCACGAGTAATTAATTAATTAATTAATAACGCGACAATTAGCACGAATTTCACCCTCACTTTATTAATACAAAAGTCACACATACAAATAACGGGTTTTCTAACGCAAGTGAAATACATTGATAATTTGACCAGTAAATATATAATTACGAGTACTAATAAACTAGTTAATTTAAATTAATTAATCACGAGTAATTAATTAATTAATTAATTAATAACGCGACAATTAGCACGAATTTCACCCTCACTTTATTAATACAAAAGTCACACATACAAATAATAGGTTTTCTACCGCAAGTGAAATACATTGATAATTTGACCAGTAAATATATAATCACGAGTACTAATAAACTAGTTAATTTAAATTAATTAATCACGAGTACTCGTAATTTAATATAATTACGAGTACTAATAAACTAGTTAATTTAAATTAATTAATCACGAGTAATTAATTAATTAATTAATTAATAACGCGACAATTAGCACGAATTTCACCCTCACTTTATTAATACAAAAGTCACACATACAAATAATAGGTTTTCTACCGCAAGTGAAATACATTGATAATTTGACCAGTAAATATATAATCACGAGTACTAATAAACTAGTTAATTTAAATTAATTAATCACGAGTAATTAATTAATTAATAACGCGACAATTAGCCCGAATTTCACCCTGATTACTCCCAGCAGTAAGCACACCAATACTTCCAAGCTTAACCATAGCCCTTTGAAAATCACCAAAGAACAAACCTTCATCATCAGCATACGATCGAGCAATTTCAGCCGTCAGATCATTACCACCATCGACTAAGACTTGATCGGACGTCAGTAAACCTTCCCTAGACAAAAGGTTAACGTAGTATTGATTGTCGAATGTAAAGGAAGTCACAAGATCGAGATCTGCTACAACGTTGTTGTTTGTTGGTACGAAACAAAGTTGTTGTAACGATTGCATGAAATCGAGATTGATGTCGCCTTTGTTTGATTGGAGACGTGGACTGAATGTCGCGCAACGTGCTTTTCCTAGTGTATGTGCTCCTGTGAGACGGTTTTACATCAATTGAGCGCACTTAGTCGCATTACAATATATGGGATGAGGGATTCGAACCTGATCAGACCTATTGTTCAGGGTATACCTATTGTTCAGGGTACCTAGTGTTAACCACTGGAGTACTGGACTAACTAAAATCGTGAAAACGTTTTCTTTGTAGATAAAAGATCTTATGTACTTGATATACACAACTCGTAGTTTTTATAATCAACATACGTGATGAAAATTAACCATTTAATTTATAACCTCGAGTTTTTTTTTTTTTTTTTTTTAGGTATTTTGAATCTTCCCTCCCCATATGTTATAATGCAACTAAAAGTGCACCACGCTTCATTTAAAAAAAAAAAAAAAAAACTCGAGTTCTTATTAAGAGCACAATCCAACCAATTGAGAGGATATATAATCATTTTTCGTCACCTGATCTGGTTACTTTAACGATAAAAACTTAATTAGGTCGTTAATACTATCGCTTGTTATAACAATGTAATACTCCCTCCGTCCCAAAATGTTTGTCCCGTTTACTTTTGCACAATAACTAAGAAAATGGTGTGATGATTGAGGATATATAGGCAATGATGACTCTTTTATAGGGTGAGTCACAATGTTTTGAGGTGGTGTCAGTTAATGGAATGGCAAAATGGTAAATATTTTAACTTGGTAGGAACAAAGTTGTAAAAAAGGATGGACTAAAAAGAAAAGTTGAGAAATGAGACAATCTTTAAGAACCTACCCAAAAAGGAATAGAAGACAATCTTAGTGGGACGGAGGGAGTAATAGGAGTAATAATCAATCAATTTTTAGAACTGTCTCATTAAAAACCGTAAAATTTTTCCCGTGATTTTTAAAACATTATTATATTATAAAATTTAATTAATCAGAAATTTAATTAATTAATTAATTACCTGAAAGAGCAACCATATCAGTTAGGGTTAGTCCCATATTTTGGAACATTGTAATTAAAGTCTGGACAGTTGAGTTTGGAGCTGGAATGTTAGCATTTGCTGCTGCCTTGCTTGCACTCGTTCCATCTCTTCTTCCTGTTTGAACCTCCCAACCCGGCCCGCTCGACTACAAAATATTTGGACCGTTACTCGACATTTATGCTAAAAATATACTCGTAATCAATTTAATTAATAAAATCGTGCATCTGGACGCACGTGTATTGCACTAGTTAATCTAACTCGTTAATTATGTCATAGGCTAAAAGACTATAGTTCTGCTTAGACATGTCAAACTGGTCGGAATTATTAGGCGTTAATTATGTCATAGGCTAAAAGACTATAGTTCTGCTTAGACATGTCAAACTGGTCGGAATTATTAGGCCCAGAATGTCTGTCGATAAAATTAATAAAATATTAATATTTATACATTAGATGTGAAATAATAAATAAAATTCGTAAAAAAAAACTACTTTACTTTAAAATTTAATTTTAATTAGTTTTGTGATTTGAAATATTAAAACTAATATTTTTTTCAATTATTATCATCTCATCAGCTATAATGTATAAATATTATTACAAGTAATATTTTAATAATTTTCATACAAATTGATGTTAGACTAAATTAAATTCGATAAGTCTAGTTCAGATGTTACTTATTTTCATGTTAGTTCACTTCAGCTCGACATTTTGACATTTTCCATACAAATTCAAATTAAATTGAAATCAGTTTAGTTCAGTTCAATTGAATTCAACAAAAACATGCAAACTAGTAGTGAAGTTTTGAAGTAGTGAAGTTTTGAAGTAGTGATTTGCAAGTAAATTTTGATGTTTTGCATCTTTTTTGGGTAAATTATTTAAAAAAAATCATAAGAGAGTAAATTTTAATAAACGCATCTTTGAAGGGAGTAATTTCTAATTTACTCTAAAAATTACCATGACAACAGAATCTCTAGCTGCAATAGCTAGAATGTCAGCACAAGACACAACTCCAGGACAAACATCTTCAAGTTCTGTTTTAATGGAATCGATAACTTCGAATCCTCTCAAAGAATTTAAGTTTGGTGCCGCAGTTTTCTCTCCGATGAAATCGGCTGTGTCGTCTAGTAGTACCGATCCATCACATCCCTGACATAACACAAGAAAATACGTACATGTCGAGTTCAGTATCACCATACTCATAATAAAACTCTTTAGTCACATTATTGTTTAATTTGTGAATAACTAGTGTAAATTTCTTTGCTAAGGTGAAACACGAAGTTCAGTACCATCATACTCATAATAAAACATCTGTATAGACACAATAATAATAACGATTTTTCTAATGTTTGTTCAAAGGACACAGTTGCCCTTCATGCACACGTTAGAAAAACCGTGATAATTACCTTACTACTTGCATTAGTATGCCTTTCACATTGTTTGTGAATAACAACTAGTGTAAATATCTTTGGTAAGGTAAAACACGAAGTTCAGTACCATCATACTCATAACAAAACATATGTATAGACACAATAATAATAACAACAATTTTTCTAATGTTTGTTCAAAGGGCAGAGTTGCCTTTCATGCACACGTTAGAAAAACCGTGATAATAACAACTAGTGTAAATATCTTTGCTAAGATAAAACATGAAGTTCAGTACCATCATACTCATAATAAAACATATGCATAGACACAATAATAATAATATATAATAACGATTTTTCTAATGTTTGTTCAAAGGGCAGAGTTGCCCTCTGGATATATACACGTTAGAAAAACCGTGATTATAACCCTACTACAGTACTACTTGCCTAGTTACTTGGTGAATAATAACCTTTCACATTTTTACTGTGAATAATTTGTGTAAATATATTTTTGGTAAGGTAAAATGTAAGAAAATAAACTTGCATTAACAAAGCAATCATGGAAGTGAAGACGAAGAAGAGAAGCGGGCATTCGAGGATCATTAAACGCGTAATCTTGGACCCAAGAGAAGATTATGAATTCAGCATCAGGGCAACTATCTCTATATCCACCAGTCTGCAATAATGCTGTATTTTCAGAACTGTTTTCACAGGTTGTGTTCAGGATTTTTGGTGGTGGTCTTGTAGCATTAGTAGCTACTAATAATATTAGTGATAATTCCAGTATAATTAGCACATTAATCATGATTTTGATGCACATTTTGGTGATTAATTTGTGAGTATAATAAGTACTCCTATTATTTTTGTAGGGTGAATTATATTGTTGATGAATATTTTTCAGATTTTCATCATATATTTATAGTGATAGTTGTTGGAATTATGAAGGAAATAGTCAAGCATGATCTAAGATATATGGTGTAATGCATGTGTAGAACTGGTACAAATCCATGTGGGCTTCTCATTCAGTTATATATTTTGTCATCAATAATTCGTCTCGATTTTGGAGCTCAAAGTTGATCTCTGTTACGCCTCTGTCCCATTACATGTCCCATCTCATGTCCCATCATTTATCTTATTGACACGTAATCA
Source organism: Agrostemma githago (assembly GCA_958450325.1). Lineage (NCBI taxonomy): Eukaryota > Viridiplantae > Streptophyta > Magnoliopsida > Caryophyllales > Caryophyllaceae > Agrostemma > Agrostemma githago. The sequence goes on from OY288244.1 coordinate 75,883,895, forward strand.
TTGTCACATAATTAATCACTATTTTGATCAATTAAGAGATGAGGTGTCGCATGATAAAGGTTATGGGACATAAAAGTGGGACAGAGGATCTCAACTGGTTACGCTGATGATAGACATGTTCTAAGATTATAACGTGTCAAAATACCATATGATCATATTTGACTCGTTTTAAATTGAAGACGGATATACCTGTTTTAAACAAGAATCATACGTACAGAGCTCATCATAACTCGACTTTGTTGCTGTCATATATATTGTCGATTTGTCATAGAATGGTTACATGAATTATTGCATCATGTTGATTGTTGAAGACTTCGAAACAGTAAAATGACTACTATATCTATACTAATGTCTAACAAGTTGTAGAAGCTTATGTCTTTATAGCGCATATATATACATGATATGACTACATTTATTCTGATGGCACGGGTTCTTGAGCACGAGTAGGATAAGGCCAGAGTGGCATGGCACGAGGACCAATGAACACGGATGACCCAGCTTTTACAGGTAGCAAAGACTCGGCCATGGCAGATTATTGTCGGTTCTGCAAAGCTCAAGTCAGACATCATGGTTTTAGAAGATGATAAGCAGATATTTTCAGTAACAATGAATGAAGTAATTTCAATGTTTTTATGTTTTCGGAAACAATAATGGTGCTGCAGTGGTAAATTTGTAATGCAATGCCTGAAATCTGAATGCGTTCGACACAGTACTGCAGTGGTAATGCAATGCCTGAAATCTGAATGCGTTCGACACTGTACTGTAGTGGTAAACTGGTAATGCAATGCCTGAAATCTGAATGCCTACGACACTGTACTGTAGTGGTAAACTGGTAATGCAATGCCTGAAATCTGAATGCGTTCACACAGTAGTACAGTACTGTACAGGTAATGCAATGCCTGAAATCTGAATGCCTACGACACAGTACTTTAGTGGTAATGCAATGCCTGAAATCTGAATGCATACGACACAGTACTGTAATAGTATTCGGACATTTATTAGTCCGCTGTGTTGCATCATCAGAATTCAGACGCATGCAAAATGGATACAGAAACAGTCATATTAAGATCGGAGTAGTAGACACAAAAAAATCGTCTTGGACATGTAATGATAATCCACAATGTACAGCCACTTGCGAATTCAGACTGATTGTAGCACAGGAATATGCATTACCAGAAATTATAAACCAGACAGAAATGCAGGATTTTAGAGTATTACCAGAACTCGACATTCTCAGGTAGGTGGCGGGTAAAAAGACGAGGTGTCTCGGCCACGCATCCTGCTGAAAACGGTCAGAATTATCATCATAGTAATCAACCAAACCGTAAAGCAGAAGGCAAGAACTCGAGTTTTCACTGAAACCAGCACAGTGACAGGATCTTTCTCCTCAGGCAAAGCACAGAACTCTTTGACAGAAACTTCAATTAAAGAATCTAGAAGCTTCTTTGACCGAGGAGAGACGTCATTGGAGCTCGATATTTCCAGTTTAGCTTGCTTCAGCAGATTCGACACCACGTCTGCCTCTACATTAGCTTCGGATATGACGATTTTGCCAGGGTCGTGGCTGTTTATCGCTGTGTCATCGTTGACAGTTTTGAGTTTGGATGAAGAAGAAGAAGAATCTGTTGATGTTATACACTCGTCTCCAGCGAAGAAACACTCGAATGTCTGTACAAAATTGAATTCGATGAAATTAAAAGATCGATTGAGCATAATTTCGAAATAAAACTGATGATCGAATTCATGAATAAATGCTTCACATGATCAAAATTCAGAGATTTATTTCGATTAACAGCGTGATCGAAATTCATTGATTTACAGTTAAATTGAATTCATCGACATTCAAACTCATGCGAGAGGAGGCGATTCAACTCGAAACAACTCTCTAAATCCTCCAAGAACGATGAAATTTCGACTAAATGCTCAAATTAAACAATTTAACGACATTTCACAAGCATTCGAACTCTGCTAACAGTAAAACTGAACAAGATTAAGCGATCAAACTCGAATCAACTCACTGAATTCATAAAAGATACTCCGTAGTACTAAATATGCGACTAAATGCTCAGATTAACCACAATTATCTAGCAAAAAATCGACATTAGAAAAGTAATCAAATGCAGAGCAATTCTATAATCACAAATACACTCAAATCGAGCGAATTCAGCGAATTCACCAGCAAAAGTTACAGGAAATCGAAAAAACATAAGGTTCAGAGTTTTACGTCGATCGATTCTCTGTTATGATTGATGTTGCTATCGCTCAAAATCTCGGAAACAGATGAGAAATCGAAGGATTCGGTAACTGAATCAGTGATCACGTCTTCTGGAAGTGATGAGAATGCAGCATTCAAGCTCTTCTTTGCGATCTAAACAAAGAAACAATCGAAATGATAATCTAAATTAGATAAAATTAAAAAAAAAACGCCAAAAAATATGATGAAATTAGGTTTAGAAGCAGATATATAATTACGTCGTGATGATTTTTCTTGGAGGGAGGAGCAATGGCGGATTTGATTGATGGAGAATCTTTGGAGCGGCCATGGGAGAGGTTTTTGCGAGGAGTTTGAGCTTCCTTCATTGATTCAAGTTTCTAGTTCGTTCTTTTCAATGGCGGGAGATATTTGAATCGATGGTTGTTGAGATTATGTTATCGCCTTTGTTAACTGTTTTGTATATATACCGTTAGGGGGGGGTCGACGAGCACGGGTTTGACCTTGCTCGGTTTGTGCTCGATGGCAAAGATTCACTCGAGTCCATCTCGAGCTTGAAAAAAATACCCGTGCTTCATAAACAAATTCGCGAGATAAAATGTGAGTTCAAGCATAACTCGAGCGTGTATATATATATATACACCAGAGCATTTAATTTGTTGAAGAATTCGTTTGGTGTGAACTTGAAACGATTTTATTTCGGGACCCCTAAGGCCGAAAACACGTGGATATTAACCTTCAAAGTCGATCGTTTTTTTGCTGTTTTTCGTGAACGGGGGAAGTTGATGTAAAACCGCTGATGTTTTTTGACGAAAACTTGTCGTTAGAAATAAAATGTTTAATAATGATTATTCAAACCTTTTGGCACGATATAAAATGGAGTATAACTCTTGTTTCGAATGATTCTGACACATTTTAATAATCTTATGACATTTAAAAGTCTCGATTTAAAATCAAATGACTCTCATAATTCACAGGGGAACGATTTTATTTCGGGACCTAAAAAGGCGAAAAAACGTGGATAATAACCTTCAAAATTGATCGTTTTTTTGCTATTTTTCATAAGCGGGGAAAGTTGATCTAAAACGCGAATGTTTTTTGACGAAAATTTGTCTATAGGAATAGAATGTTTGATAATGATTATTCGAACTCTCTAACACATCATAATATGAATTATAATTCATATCCTTTATATATTAAAGCAAACACCATGGACAATGACGTGGCGCTGCTCTTTGTTGAGTATTTTGAAATACTCAATCCTCATTAACTCAATATTTGTATGGTAATTCTTGCATTGTAATCTAATCATCCGGGCTTCACAATCCGAGTCAAGCAATCCGATCTTCGCAGAACCACTTTCACACTCAATTAACTTGACTAAAATTACATCCTGATTAATCTAGGATTAAACAACTTAAACCATCATACAACTACTGCACTATTATAGAGTAACATCATGATCAGTGAACTCCTTTGTCATTATACCACTCCAATTTTTTTTTTGTCAAAATTGTACTCCGTATAAACATAATACATATCGAGGGTCGTCACTTGCTTGAGTCATTCGTGTTTTTAATTAGTTTCCTAATAAATAAATATTGAGTATTCATTTTCTAAAATATATAAATATTGAGGACTATTTTACAAGTACTCATTTCGACGTCTTATGTCGTTATATTTACGATATCTTCTACGAGTACATTATTTATCATGCACTCTTCGAAATTGGGTGAAATTCACCTACTTATGTGAGTTATTTGACTTAGATATAGAACACACGATAATAATCATCTGCATCAAAATTCATTTCTTTTACGTTATTTTTAACCAATATCATCTTTCCGTTCATCTTCATATGGATTGTAATTTGCCTTTTTGATGCAAAAAAAACACTTCAACGGCGTGAATTTTCACGGGTATTACACTATTCTTCTAAATTCATCATCAAGTTAACAAATGTACCATGCAATAAAGTCTTTATGTTGTTACACTGCTTATTAATTATCTTCGATATTTTCTAATAACAATGAAAACGTCTCAACCCCGTGAATTTTCACGGGTTAGTACACTAGTTTCAACTTAATCAAGACATGTCTCAAACGACAATATTATGGATTCTAAAAGTCTTGATTTATAACGAAATGATCCTCATAATACACCGGGACATTTCATTTGTTTTGGAGTTGGTTTGGCACGAATTTGGAACGATTTTTTGACGAAAACTTGTCGATAGCAATAGAATGTTTAATAATGATTATTCGAACCCTCTAACACAATACAGTATAAAATTGATTATAATTTCTTATTTCGACTGATTTCGACACATCTCAAACGATAATCTTATGACATTTAAAAGGCTCGATTTAAAATCAAATGACCTTCATAATACACCGGGCCATTTCATTTGTTGTAGAGTTTGTTTGGCGCTAACTCGGAACGATTTTATTCCGGGTCCCAAAAGACGAAAAAACGTGGATAATAACCTTTAAAATCAATCATTATTTTTGTATAAGTATATCCATAAGTGACCCAAACACGTGATATGACACGAAAATTATCGGCTTCTCATAACCCGATCCTTTGCACCACTTTTGTACCCATCTTTTAAGATAGATTTTGGCGCCCAATAACAAGACACCCGCTCTCCAGTCTCTACGACATTACTCCATTTCCCTGAGAGTCTCAACTAAAACCTCACATTTCTCTCACTCGATCAACAATGGCGAGTGGATCAGCGATGTCGATGTCCGATTACGAGTCATTAATGGCGACTTCTGATGTTCAGCTTTTGAAGAAAGCATGGCGCGATGAGAAATCCTCTCCTCAAATCCTTCCTTTTCAGTCTTCTCTCCTTCAACGATCCTTTGAGCAGATTCAACTTATGGTAACTACGCCTCTTTCGTTTTCGTTTTCCGTTTCGAAACCCTAATTTTCTGATTGTATCGATTGATTCGGTTTTTCGTGTTCAAACTTTGATGATTTTCTAATTTAGGTTTCTTTAATTCGCTTTATTACGGCGTCGTTCAGTCTTTATTTGTTCAGTTATTCATGTAATCGTTGTTCCGATACTCAATTACGCTGATTAATTCGGGTTTTAGTGTTCAAATTTCGATGATTGTTGAATTAGGTTTCACTACGGCGTCGTTTAATCGTTATTTGTTCAGATATTCATGTAATCGTTGTTGAGATATTCAATTACGTCGATTGATTCGGTTTTTAGTGTTCAAACTTTGATGATTGTGGAATTAGGTTTCACTAATTTGCCGTATTACGACGTCGTTTAGTCTTTATTTGTTCAGTTATTCATGTAATCGTTGTTTAGGTATTTAATTGCGTCGATTACCTCGAGTTTTAGTATTCAAACTGTGATGATTGTGGAATTAGGTTTCACCAATTCTCCGTATTACGACGTCGTTTAGTCTCCACTTGTTCAGATATTCACGAATCACGTAGTCCTTGTTCAGATAAGATATTCAATTTCGTCGACAAAAAACGGTGTCGTTTTGATTTCATTTGTTCAGATAATCATTTAGTCCTTGTTCATATATTCAATTACGTCAATTAATTGGAGCTTTAGTATCCATGATTTTCTAAGTAGGTTTCACTCTTTCACCGTATTACGTTGTGGTTTTGTCTTCATTTGTTCAGATATTCAAGCAGTCCTTGTTCATATATTCAATTACGTCGAGTAATTCGAGTTTTGGTATTCAAACTTGGATGATTTTCTGATTTAGGTTTCAGTCTGTCAGCTTATTACGGCGTTGTTTTGTCTTTGTTTCTTTAGATAATCATGTAGTCCTTCTTTAGATTCTCAATTATGTTGATTAATTGGAGTTTTGGTATTCAAACTCTGATGATTGTCTAATTAGGTTTCAGTCTATCAGCTTATTACGGTGTCATCTAGTCTTCATTTGTTCAGATGTTCATGCAGTCCTTGTTCAGATACTCAATTACGGTGATTGATTCGAGTTTTAGTATTCAAACTCTGATGCTTTTCTAATTAGGTCGTTTAGTCTTCAGTTGTTCTGGTATTCATGTAGTCCTTGTTCAGATATTCAATTATACCGTTCGAGTTTTAGTATTCAAACTTTGATGATTTTCTAATTATGTTTCAGTCACCTTATTACAGTGTCGTTTAGTCTTTATTTTGTTCACGTATTCATGTAAACAATGTTGGAGACTTTTTTTTTCCCCTCCATTTCTAATCATAATTCTTACAATCATGTTGATTGATTGGGGTTTTACCATTGAATTCTCGGTGATTGTCTAATTCATTTCATTGCTGTCATCATCGTATCATTTAACCTTGATCTTCTCGGCCATATCTATATTTATATATGGAGTTGTCGTTGGAGATTATTTCACCTTGATCCGGAGGATTAGGCCTGTTTCTATCCACTGAGAATCTCATGACACTAGAACCACCCAAAACAACCCTTGGCCTATTAATTCCATGGGGGATTGTAATAAGAGGTCAGACCATAAACTTCTCCTCGTGCTGTGAGTCTGTGACTACTATTCCCGTGCTGCTGCATCCAGTTGTTGCATTTGCTTATAGTGTTGCAGATACTTCTAAGATTTACTGCTGGGTCTATAGTATGTACATTTGTTTGAATGTTTAATCTCGTGTTATCTTATCATCATCTAATGTGAAGAGATTGATTGTGCATTTATTCAGGAAGAAACTATCAAGGAAATCACGAAAAGCGGCTTTGATCCTCTAATAGTATCTATATATCAAATGGATTTGAATCGGGCTCTCTATCTGTTAAAATCATATCTCCGGATTCGTCTTCATAAGGTTTTCACTTCCGTTTTTGCCTCCTACAGTTCTCAAAATTAATAAATTCTAGTCGTGTTCTTTGATTTCTCTAAAAAATTGTCGTTTTTTTCTTTGCACAGATAGAGAAGGACATGATTCATATCTCAAAAACAGATCTGTGGGACAGACTTTCGGAACAAGAGCAAAGGTTCGCCAAAAGGTAAGTGTGAATTGTGATAACCTCGCCATTTTCAAGACATTATAATCTTTAACGACTGCTTTCTGCGTGTTTTTCTAACCATAGCAGCATTGCATTTGCAGGTGCTATGATAGCATGAAGAACTATGTTGACGAGTCGGTTTTATCCAAATTACCCATTGGTTATCAGTCTAATCTAAAGCAATCCAATGCTAGCGAAGAAGATGACATGGGTAAGTACTATCCTCTCCCGCTTATTATTGCTTAAATTTCATATTTGCCTCGCTCCTAGATCTTTTTGCGTGCTTTGTGATTCGATATCTTTTCTCGTGATGATCTTAGATGACTTGAGTATGAATTCTGTAGTTGATTATTGTTTTTTTAGTGTCATTTAGCCTGTGCCTATGACTCATACAGTCATGCCTCCTACAGAAATTGAAGGTTTGGCCTTCAATTTGCTAGGTGAGACTGTAGACTGTAGTAGTTGAATTGGATAAACAAGGGGTGAAATAGGGAACCGATGGTCTTAGTTATAGTAGGTCTTCTGTAAGATGGAGTATCGGTCACAAATCTTAAAACCGATCAAATATTATCACATTGGTCTATTAAAGACAAAATAGTTGTCATTACCTAGACAACTTGCCATGTGATTTGATATGTATTTGACGTGTCGTAAGATGTAACACGGATACTCCCGTCACAAACAAAAAATTTGTGTGGCCATTTTTTATGAACTTATTAGCCCCCCGTACGATTTTCGACCATTTTTTTTCTAAATGCTTAAATCTCGAAAAAAATGTGTATTATACACTTCAAATTCCTATTAGACTAGATTTCATTTTATAAAGCGACCCCACACCTGAGATAAAAATCAACACAACAAAAATCTGTTCAGGTAGAACCCTCCCAACAGCTAAATTCGAAGTGTATAATACACGTTTTTTCGAGACTTTGGCATCCGGAAAAAATGACCAAAAATCGTACAAGGTGCTAATAAGGTCATAATAAATTCACACAAAATTTTAGCACCAACAGAGCACATCTTAAGGTCTCGATGTGTGAAAAACCAACGTTGAAAGAATCGTTCAATCATTAAAAGGCAACGTATTGTCTTCGTTTGAGCCTGAAATATGATAGGGTACCTTATAAAGCGACCCCAGACACTTGGCCAAAAAATCAGCACAAAAAAAATCTGGTCTGGTAGGACCCTCCGAACGGCTAAATTCGAAGTGTATAATACACGTTTTTTTCGAGATTTTGACGTCCGAAAAAAAATGACCGAAAATCGTACGATGTGCTAATAAGGTCATAACAAATGGTCACACAAAATTTTAGCACCAACAGAGCACATCTTAAGGTCCCGATGTGTGAAAAACCAACCTTGAAAAAAATTCTGTGAATCAAGAAAAGGCAACGTATTGTCTTCGTTAGAGCCTGAAATCTGATCGGGTACCTTATAAAGCGACCCCAGATACATGGCCAAAAAGTCGGCACCAAAAAAAATATGGTCCGGTAGGACCTTCCGAACGGCTAAATTCGAAGTGTATAATACACGTTTTTTCGAGATTTAGGCGTCCGAAAAAAAAAAGACCAAAAATCGTACGAGGTGCTAAATAAGGTCATAATAAATGGTCACACAAAATTTTAGCACCAACAGAGCACATCTTAAGGTCTCGATGTGTGAAAAACCAACGTCGAAAGAAAATCGTTCAATCATTAAAAGGCAACGTATTGTCTTCGTTTGAGCCTGAAATATGATAGGGTACCTTATAAAGCGACCCCATACACGTGGCCAAAAAATCAGCACAAAAAAATCTGGTCTGGTAGGACCCTCTGAACGGCTAAATTTGAAGTGTATAATACACGTTTTTTTCGAGATTTTGACGTCCGAAAAAAAATGACCGAAAATCGTACGATGTGCTAATAAGGTCATAATAAATGGTCACACAAAATTTTAGCACCAACCGAGCACATCTTAAGGTCCCGATGTGTGAAAAACCAACCTTGAAAAAAATTCTGTGAATCAAGAAAAGGCAACGTATTGTCTTCGTTTGAGCCTGAAATCTGATCGGGTACCTTATAAAGCGACCCCAGATACATGGTCAAAAAGTCAGCACCATAAAAAATCTGGTCCGGTAGGACCTTCCGAACGGCTAAATTCGAGGTGTATAATACACGTTTTTTCGAGATTTAGGCGCCCGAAAAAAAAAGACCAAAAATCGTACGAGGTGCTAAATAAGGTCAAAATAAATGGTCACACAAAATTTTAGCACCAACAGAGCACATCATAAGGTCTCGATGTGTGAAAAACCAACGTTGAAAAAAATCGGTCAATCATGAAAAAGGCAACGTATTGTCTTCGTTTGAGCCTGAAATATGACCGGGTACCTTACAAAGCGACCCCAGACACGTGGCCAAAAAATTAGCACCAAAAAAAATCTGGTTCGGTTGGACCCTCCGAACGGCCAAATTTGAAGTGTATAATACACGTTTTTTTGATATTTTGTCGTCCGAAAAGAAAATGACCAAAAATCGTACGAGGTACTAATAAGGTCATAATAAATGGTCACACAATTTTAGCACCAACAGAGCACATCTTAAGGTCCCGATGTGTGAAAAACCAACGTTAAAAGAAATTCGATAAATCAAGAAAAGACAACATATTGTCTTCGTTTGAGCCTGAAATCTGACAGGGTACCTTATAAACCGACCCTAGATACATGGCCAAAAAAACAGAACAAAAAAAAATCGGACAATCATGAAAAGACAACGTATTGTCTTAGTTTGAGCCTGAAATATGATCGGGTACCTTACAAAGCGACCCCAGACACGTGGCCAAAAAATAAGCGCAAAAAAAAAAATCTGTTTTTGTGGGACCCTTCGAACAGCTAAATTCGAAGTGTATAATACACGTTTTTTTCGAAATTTTGGCGTCCGAAAAAAAATGATCGAAAATTGTACGAGGTGCTAATAAGGTCATAATCACACAAAATTTTAGCACTAGCAGAGCACATCTTAAGGTCCCGATGTGTGAAAAACCAACGTGGAAAGAAAATCGTCAAATCAAGAAAAGACAACATATTGTCTTCGTTTGAGCCTGAAATCTGACAGGGTACCTTATAAAGCGACCTTAAATACATGGCCAAAAAATCAGCACCGAAAAAAATCTGGTCCGGTAAGACCTTCTGAACGGCTAAATTCAAAGTGTATGATACACGTTTTTTCGAGATTTTGGCGTCAGGAAAAAAATGACCGAAAATCGTACGAGGTGCCATTAAGGTCATAATAAATGGTCACACAACATTTTAGCACCAACAGAGCACATCTTAAAGTCCCGATGTGTGAAAAAACAACGTTGAAAAAAATTATGTGAATCAAGAAAAGGCAACATATTGTCTTCGTTTGAGCCTGAAATCTGATCGGGTACCTTATAAAGCGACCCCAGATACATGGCCAAAAAATCAGCACCAAAAAAAATCTGGTACGGTAGGACTTTCCGAACGGCTAAATTCGAAGGGTATAATACACGTTTTTTTCGAGATTTAGGCGTCCGAAAAAAATGACCAAAAATCGTACAAGGTGCTAAATAAGGTCATAATAAATGGTCACACAACATTTTAGCACCAACGGAGCACATCTTAAGGTCTCGATGTGTGAAAAACCAACGTTGAAAGAAAATCGTTCAATCATTAAAAGGCAACGTATTGTCTTCGTTTGAGCCTGAAATATGATAGGGTACCTTATAAAGCGACCCCAGACACGTGGCCAAAAAATCAGCACAAAAAAATCTGGTCTGGTAGGACCCTCCGAACGGCTAAATTTGAAGTGTATAATACACGTTTTTTTCGAGATTTTGACGTCCGAAAAAAAAGACCGAAAATCGTACGATGTGCTAATAAGGTAATAATAAATGGTCACACAAAATTTTAGCACCAACAAAGCACATCGTAAGGTCCCGATGTGTGAAAAACCAACGTTGAAAAAAAATCGGTCAATCATGAAAAAGGCAACGTATTGTCTTCGTTTGAGCCTGAAATATGACCGGGTACCTTATAAGGCGACCCCAGACACGTGGCCAAAAAATCAGCACCAAAAAAAATCTGGTCCGGTAGGACCCTCCAAACGGCTAAATTCAAAGTGTAAATACACGTTTTTTTGAGATTTTGACGTCCGAAAAAAAAATGACCGAAAATCGTACAAGTTGTTAATAAGGTCATACTAAATGGTCACACAAAATTTTAGTACCAACGGAGCACATCTTAAGGTTCCGATGTGTGAAAAACCAACGCGGAAAGAAAATCGTCAAATCAACAAAAGACAACGTATTGTCTTCATTTGATCCTGAAATCTGACAGGGTACGTTATAAAGCGACCTTAAATACATGGCCAAAAAATCTGCACTGAAAAAAATCTGGTGTGGTAACACCTTCTGAACGGCTAAATTCGAAGTGTATAATACACGTTTTTTCAAGATTTTGGCGTCAGAAAAAAAATGACCGAAAATCGTACGAGGTGCTAATTAGGTCATAATAAATGGTCACACAACATTTTTGCACCAACGGAGCACATCTTAAGGTCTCTGTGTGAAAAACTAACGTTGAAAGAAAATCAGTCAATCATGAAAAGGCAATGTATTGTCTTCTTTTGAGCCTGACCCGGTACCTTATAAAGCGACCTTAGATACATGGCCAAAAAATCAGCATAAAAAAAATCTTGTTCGGTAGGACCTTCCGAACGACTAAATTCGAAGTGTATAATACACGTTTTTTTTGAGATTTTGGCGTCCGAAAAAAAATGACCGAGAATCGTACGAGATGCTAATAAGGTCATAATAAATGGTCACAGAAAATTATAGCACCAACAGAGCACATCTTAAGGTCCCGATTTGTAAAAAACCAACGTTGAAAGAAAATCGATAAATCAAGAAAAGGCAACGTATTGGCTTCCTTTGAGCCTGAAATTTGACAGGGTACCCTATAAAGCGACCCCAGATACATGGCCAAAAAATCAGCACCAAAAAAAATCTGGTCCGGTAGGATCTTCCGAACGGCTAAATTCGAAGTGTATAATACACGTTTTTTCGAGATTTTGACGCCTGAAAAAAAAAGACCGAAAATCGTACGAGGTGCTAATAAGGTCATAATTAATGGTCACACAAAATTTTAGCACCAACGGAGCACATCTTAAGGTCTCACTCAATGTGTGAAAAACTAACGTTGAAAGAAAATCAGTCAATCATGAAAAGGCAATATATTGTCTTCGCTTGAGCCTGAAATATGACCCGATACCTTATAAAGCGACCCCAGACGCGTGGCCAAAAAATCAGCACCAAAAAAAATCTGGTCCGGTAGGACCCTTCGAACGGCTAAATTCAAAGTGTATAATACACGTTTTTTTGAGATTTTGAAGTCCGAAAAAAAATGACCGAAAATCGTACGAGTTGTTAATAAGGTCATAATAAATGGTCACACAAAATTTTAGCACCAACAGAGCACATCTTAAAGTCCCGATGTGTGAAAAACCAACGTTGAAAAAAATCGGTCAATCATGAAAATACAACGTATTGTCTTCGTTTGAGCCTGAAATTTGACAGGGTACCTTATAAAGCGACGTTAGATAGATGGCCAAAAAATCAGCACCATAAAAAATCTGGTCCGGTAGGACCTTCCGAACGACTAAATTCGAAGTGTATAATACACGTTTTTTCGAGATTTTGGTGTCCCAAAAAAAATTGACCGAAAATCATACGAGATGCTAATAAGGTCATAATTAATGGTCACACAAATTTTTAGCACCAACAAATCCCATCTTAAGGTCCCGATGTGTGAAAAACCAACGTTGAAAGAAAATCAGTCAATCATGAAAAGGCAACGTATTGTCTTCGTTTGAGCCTGAAATATGATCGGGTACCTTATAAAGCGACCCCAGACACGTGGCAATAAAATTAGCACCAAAAAAAATCTGGTCCGTTAGGATCTCTGAACGGCTAAATTCGAAATGTATAATAAACGATTTTCCGAGATTTTGGCGTACGAAAAAAAAAGACCTAAAATCGTAAGAGGTGCTAATAATGTCATAATAAATGGTCACACAAAATTTTAGCACCAACAGAGCATATCTTAAGATCCCGATGTGTGAAAAATCAACGTGGAAAGAAAATCGTCAAATCAAGAAAAGACAACGTATTGTCTTCGTTTGGGCCTGGAATCTGACAGGGTACCTTATAAAGCGACCTGCACTGAAAAAAATCTGGTCCGGTAAGACCTTTGAACGGCTAAATTCGAAGTGTATAATACATGTTTTTTCGAGATTTTGGCTTCAAAAAAAAAAGACTGAAAATCGTACGAGGTGCTAAAAAGGTCATAATAAATGGTCAGACAACATTTTAGCACCAACGGAGCACATCTGAAGGTCTCAATGTGTGAAAAACTAACGTTGAAAGAAAATCAGTCAATCATGAAAAGGCAATGTATTGTCTTCGTTTGAGCCTGAAATATGACCCGGTACCTTATAAAGCGAACCCAGACACGTGGCCAAAAATCAGCACCAAAAAAAATCTGGTCCGGTAGGACTCTCTGAACGGCTAAATTCAAAGTGTATAATACACGTTTTTTCGAGATTTTGACGTCTGAAAAAAAAAATGACCGAATATCGTACAAGTTGTTAATAAGGTCATACTAAATGGTCACACAAAATTTTAGTACCAACAGAGCACATCTTAAGGTCCCGATGTGTGAAAAACCAACGTTGAAAAAATTCGATAAATCAAGAAAAGACAACATATTGTCTTCGTTTGAGCCTGAAATCTGACAGGGTACCTTATAAACCGACCCTAGATACATGGCCAAAAAATCAGCACCAAAAAAAATCTGGTCCGGTAGGACCTTCCGAACGACTAAATTCGAAGTGTATAATACACGTTTTTTTGAGATTTTGGCGTCCGAAAAAAAAATTTTAGCGCCAACAGAGCACATCTTAAGGTCCCGATGTGTGAAAAACCAACGTTGAAAGAAAATCGATAAATCATTAAAAGACAATGTATTGTTTTCGTTTGAGCCCGAAATTTGATTGGATACCTTATAAATTGAACACGTGGCCAAGAAATCATCACAAACAAAAATCTGGTCCGATAGGACCCTCTGAACGGCTAAATTCAAAGTGTATAATACACGTTTTTCGAGATTTTATTGTCCGGAAAAAAAAAGACCAAAAATCGTACAAGGTGCTAATAAGGTCATAATTAATGGTCACACAAAATTTTAGCACCAACAGAGCACATCTTAAAGTCCCTATGTGTGAAAAACAAACGTTGAAAGAAAATCGATAAATCAAGAAATGGCAACGTATTGTCTTCATTTAAGCCTGAAAAAATGACCGGGTACCATATAAAGCAACCCCAGACACGTGGCCAAAAAATCAGCACCAAAAAAAACTGGTTCGGTAGGACCCTCCGAACGACTAAATTCAAAGTGTATAATACACGTTTTTTTTGAGATTTTGACGTCCGAAAAAAAATGACTGAAATCGTACGAGTTGTTAATAAGGTCATAATAAATGGTCACACAAAATTTTAGCACCAACAGAGCACATCTTAAAGTCCCGATGTGTGAAAAACCAACGTTGAAAAAAATTATGTGAATCAAGAAAAGGCAACATATTGTCTTCGTTTGAGCCTGAAATCTGATCGGGTACCTTATAAAGCGACCCCAGATACATGGCCAAAAAATCAGCACCAAAAAAAATCTGGTACGGTAGGACTTTCCGAACGGCTAAATTCGAAGTGTATAATACACGTTTTTTTCGAGATTTAGGCGTCCGAAAAAAAGAAGACCTAAACTCGTAAGAGGTGCTAATAAGGTCATAATAAATGGTCACACAACATTTTAGCACCAACGGAGCACATCTTAAGGTCTCGATGTGTGAAAAACCAACGTTGAAAGAAAATCGTTCAATCATTAAAAGGCAACGTATTGTCTTCGTTTGAGCCTGAAATATGATAGGGTACCTTATAAAGCGACCCCAGACACGTGGCCAAAAAATCAGCACAAAAAAATCTGGTCTGGTAGGACCCTCCGAACGGCTAAATTTGAAGTGTATAATACACGTTTTTTTCGAGATTTTGACGTCCGAAAAAAAAGACCGAAAATCGTACGATGTGCTAATAAGGTAATAATAAATGGTCACACAAAATTTTAGCACCAACAAAGCACATCGTAAGGTCCCGATGTGTGAAAAACCAACGTTGAAAAAAAATCGGTCAATCATGAAAAAGGCAACGTATTGTCTTCGTTTGAGCCTGAAATATGACCGGGTACCTTATAAGGCGACCCCAGACACGTGGCCAAAAAATCAGCACCAAAAAAAATCTGGTCCGGTAGGACCCTCCAAACGGCTAAATTCAAAGTGTAAATACACGTTTTTTTGAGATTTTGACGTCCGAAAAAAAAATGACCGAAAATCGTACAAGTTGTTAATAAGGTCATACTAAATGGTCACACAAAATTTTAGTACCAACGGAGCACATCTTAAGGTTCCGATGTGTGAAAAACCAACGCGGAAAGAAAATCGTCAAATCAACAAAAGACAACGTATTGTCTTCATTTGATCCTGAAATCTGACAGGGTACGTTATAAAGCGACCTTAAATACATGGCCAAAAAATCTGCACTGAAAAAAATCTGGTGTGGTAACACCTTCTGAACGGCTAAATTCGAAGTGTATAATACACGTTTTTTCAAGATTTTGGCGTCAGAAAAAAAATGACCGAAAATCGTACGAGGTGCTAATTAGGTCATAATAAATGGTCACACAACATTTTTGCACCAACGGAGCACATCTTAAGGTCTCTGTGTGAAAAACTAACGTTGAAAGAAAATCAGTCAATCATGAAAAGGCAATGTATTGTCTTCTTTTGAGCCTGACCCGGTACCTTATAAAGCGACCTTAGATACATGGCCAAAAAATCAGCATAAAAAAAATCTTGTTCGGTAGGACCTTCCGAACGACTAAATTCGAAGTGTATAATACACGTTTTTTTTGAGATTTTGGCGTCCGAAAAAAAATGACCGAGAATCGTACGAGATGCTAATAAGGTCATAATAAATGGTCACAGAAAATTATAGCACCAACAGAGCACATCTTAAGGTCCCGATTTGTAAAAAACCAACGTTGAAAGAAAATCGATAAATCAAGAAAAGGCAACGTATTGGCTTCCTTTGAGCCTGAAATTTGACAGGGTACCCTATAAAGCGACCCCAGATACATGGCCAAAAAATCAGCACCAAAAAAAATCTGGTCCGGTAGGATCTTCCGAACGGCTAAATTCGAAGTGTATAATACACGTTTTTTCGAGATTTTGACGCCTGAAAAAAAAAGACCGAAAATCGTACGAGGTGCTAATAAGGTCATAATTAATGGTCACACAAAATTTTAGCACCAACGGAGCACATCTTAAGGTCTCACTCAATGTGTGAAAAACTAACGTTGAAAGAAAATCAGTCAATCATGAAAAGGCAATATATTGTCTTCGCTTGAGCCTGAAATATGACCCGATACCTTATAAAGCGACCCCAGACGCGTGGCCAAAAAATCAGCACCAAAAAAAATCTGGTCCGGTAGGACCCTTCGAACGGCTAAATTCAAAGTGTATAATACACGTTTTTTTGAGATTTTGAAGTCCGAAAAAAAATGACCGAAAATCGTACGAGTTGTTAATAAGGTCATAATAAATGGTCACACAAAATTTTAGCACCAACAGAGCACATCTTAAAGTCCCGATGTGTGAAAAACCAACGTTGAAAAAAATCGGTCAATCATGAAAATACAACGTATTGTCTTCGTTTGAGCCTGAAATTTGACAGGGTACCTTATAAAGCGACGTTAGATAGATGGCCAAAAAATCAGCACCATAAAAAATCTGGTCCGGTAGGACCTTCCGAACGACTAAATTCGAAGTGTATAATACACGTTTTTTCGAGATTTTGGTGTCCCAAAAAAAATTGACCGAAAATCATACGAGATGCTAATAAGGTCATAATTAATGGTCACACAAATTTTTAGCACCAACAAATCCCATCTTAAGGTCCCGATGTGTGAAAAACCAACGTTGAAAGAAAATCAGTCAATCATGAAAAGGCAACGTATTGTCTTCGTTTGAGCCTGAAATATGATCGGGTACCTTATAAAGCGACCCCAGACACGTGGCAATAAAATTAGCACCAAAAAAAATCTGGTCCGTTAGGATCTCTGAACGGCTAAATTCGAAATGTATAATAAACGATTTTCCGAGATTTTGGCGTACGAAAAAAAAAGACCTAAAATCGTAAGAGGTGCTAATAATGTCATAATAAATGGTCACACAAAATTTTAGCACCAACAGAGCATATCTTAAGATCCCGATGTGTGAAAAATCAACGTGGAAAGAAAATCGTCAAATCAAGAAAAGACAACGTATTGTCTTCGTTTGGGCCTGGAATCTGACAGGGTACCTTATAAAGCGACCTGCACTGAAAAAAATCTGGTCCGGTAAGACCTTTGAACGGCTAAATTCGAAGTGTATAATACATGTTTTTTCGAGATTTTGGCTTCAAAAAAAAAAGACTGAAAATCGTACGAGGTGCTAAAAAGGTCATAATAAATGGTCAGACAACATTTTAGCACCAACGGAGCACATCTGAAGGTCTCAATGTGTGAAAAACTAACGTTGAAAGAAAATCAGTCAATCATGAAAAGGCAATGTATTGTCTTCGTTTGAGCCTGAAATATGACCCGGTACCTTATAAAGCGAACCCAGACACGTGGCCAAAAATCAGCACCAAAAAAAATCTGGTCCGGTAGGACTCTCTGAACGGCTAAATTCAAAGTGTATAATACACGTTTTTTCGAGATTTTGACGTCTGAAAAAAAAAATGACCGAATATCGTACAAGTTGTTAATAAGGTCATACTAAATGGTCACACAAAATTTTAGTACCAACAGAGCACATCTTAAGGTCCCGATGTGTGAAAAACCAACGTTGAAAAAATTCGATAAATCAAGAAAAGACAACATATTGTCTTCGTTTGAGCCTGAAATCTGACAGGGTACCTTATAAACCGACCCTAGATACATGGCCAAAAAATCAGCACCAAAAAAAATCTGGTCCGGTAGGACCTTCCGAACGACTAAATTCGAAGTGTATAATACACGTTTTTTTGAGATTTTGGCGTCCGAAAAAAAAATTTTAGCGCCAACAGAGCACATCTTAAGGTCCCGATGTGTGAAAAACCAACGTTGAAAGAAAATCGATAAATCATTAAAAGACAATGTATTGTTTTCGTTTGAGCCCGAAATTTGATTGGATACCTTATAAATTGAACACGTGGCCAAGAAATCATCACAAACAAAAATCTGGTCCGATAGGACCCTCTGAACGGCTAAATTCAAAGTGTATAATACACGTTTTTCGAGATTTTATTGTCCGGAAAAAAAAAGACCAAAAATCGTACAAGGTGCTAATAAGGTCATAATTAATGGTCACACAAAATTTTAGCACCAACAGAGCACATCTTAAAGTCCCTATGTGTGAAAAACAAACGTTGAAAGAAAATCGATAAATCAAGAAATGGCAACGTATTGTCTTCATTTAAGCCTGAAAAAATGACCGGGTACCATATAAAGCAACCCCAGACACGTGGCCAAAAAATCAGCACCAAAAAAAACTGGTTCGGTAGGACCCTCCGAACGACTAAATTCAAAGTGTATAATACACGTTTTTTTTGAGATTTTGACGTCCGAAAAAAAATGACTGAAATCGTACGAGTTGTTAATAAGGTCATAATAAATGGTCACACAAAATTTTAGCACCAACAGAGCACATCTTAAAGTCCCGATGTGTGAAAAACCAACGTTGAAAAAAATTATGTGAATCAAGAAAAGGCAACATATTGTCTTCGTTTGAGCCTGAAATCTGATCGGGTACCTTATAAAGCGACCCCAGACACGTGGCCAAAAAATTAGCACCAAAAAAAATCTGGTCCGTTAGGACCTCCGAACGACTAAATTCGAAATGTATAATACATGATTTTCCGAGATTTTGGCGTCCGAAAAAAAGAAGACCTAAACTCGTAAGAGGTGCTAATAAGGTCATAATAAATGGTCACACAATATTTTAGCACCAACAGAGCACATCTTAAGATCCCGATGTATGAAAAACCAACGTAACGTGAAAAGAAAATCGTCAAATCAAGTAAAGACAACGTATTGTCTTCGTTTGGGCTTGAAATTTGACCGGGTACCTTATAAAGCGACCTTAGATACATGGCCAAAAAATCAGCACCAAAAAAAATCTGGTTCGGTAGGACCTTCCGAACGACTAAATTCGAAGTGTATAATACACGTTTTTTTGAGATTTTGGCGTCCGAAAAAAAATGACCGAAAATCGTACGAGGTGCTAATAAGGGCATAATAAATTATCACACAAAATTTTAGCACCAACAGAGCACATTTTAATGTCCCGATGTGTGAAAAATCAACGTTGAAAGAAAATAGATAAATCATGAAAAGGCAACGTGGCAAAAAATTAAGCACAAAAAAAAATTTGGTCTAGTAGGACCTTCCGAACGGCTAAATTCGAATTCGAAGTGTATAATACACGTTTTTTTCGAGATTTTGACGTCCAAAAAAAAGACCGTTAATCGTACGAGGTGCTAATAAGGTCATAATAAATGGTCATACAAAATTTTAGCAACAACAGCCCTCACATCTTAAGGTACGATGATGTTGAAAGAAAATTGGTAAATCTGAACTAAATATTTATCACAAATACGGAAGGAGTATCTAGTTCAACAGCCACGGTATGTAGTCAAGATGATTAAGATGGATGTGAAAAATAGAATAATGTGCAAGATTAGATATCCTATTCATGCGAAAGACGCTAGATGGCTACATAAATTGTTGTAGTCATTCATTTGTACATTGGTTAAACTTCATTTATATATATATATAGAGAGAGAGAGAGGTAGGTTCAGATAAGGTCAACAACTTTTTTAAGTTCCTAAGTTCCAGTGTTAAAGTTACACAAAAAGTGCTTAAAGTTACACGAGATGAATGATAAAGTTGCACTTTATCACTTGAAGTGATAAAAGTGCTGAATGTTATAGTTACATATCAATTTTGAAAAATGCAACTTTAACATATGTCATCTGTAACTTTAATATAGACTTAAAAAAATAGTTGACCTTATTTGAACCTACCTCTAGAGGTAGGTTCAGATAAGGTCAACAACTTAATCAAAAAAAAAAATACGGAAGGAGTTTATGAAAATTTGTTAGGATCGAAGAAATGCTCGTTACGAAAATGTAATTCCATCAATTATTTTTTACTTGTCGACAGTTCCGGAGCCAAATCTGGATACATTTGTATTTTGCAAGAGCGAGGGTTCTATCGGGTCCATCCCGCTTGATGATAGGTAAGCAAGCATCTTATGCTTCTTGTTGAACTCTAACTCACCCTCAATTCAAAAAAACATCGTCTAGGTTTTCTATGATCTTTTCATTTGATTATTTTATTCTTTCCAAATTTAATTTAATTTACGGTGTCTGTCTGTGCAGTGGAGATGAAATTGTAGACCTAGTCGCCGGAGATTTATATGTTCTACGCTATAAATCGATCAAGCCATATTTGGAGACAGGGCAAATCGATCTAGTTTGAATTCACAACCATATTTTAAGAC
Organism: Agrostemma githago; assembly: GCA_958450325.1. Taxonomy (NCBI): domain Eukaryota; kingdom Viridiplantae; phylum Streptophyta; class Magnoliopsida; order Caryophyllales; family Caryophyllaceae; genus Agrostemma; species Agrostemma githago. The sequence goes on from OY288244.1 coordinate 75,904,780, forward strand.
GGTGAGTATTCACAATTTCGTGTTTTTCACCTTAAAAAAAAAAAACCAAACAATCCTCCCTCCCTTCCAACCTTTAAGTGAAAAGTGTAAGACCGGAGATGGTTTAATGTCAATTTTCAACTCCAAATTTGTGTAATTTTTTATAATGCGAAAGAGAGGTTTCGAGTTTGAAATTTTTAGCTTATTATATGAAATTTTTAATCTGTGTGATTTGTTTTATGCCAACAGAGATTTCAAGTTTGAAACTTTAGCTTACTATGAAATTTTTTAGTGAATTTTTTTTATGAAGTAAATTAAAAATTACTTCATTTTAAAATAGTAGTTCCTTCATTTTTATTTTATCTTTCCAGTTACTTTTGGCACAATTTTTTTTTTTATAAATATAAAATGATAAATTTAAGAAATATTGAGGGTAGAAGGGTAAGTGTGTATATATATAGGAAAGAATAAAGGTGTAAAATGTTGTAAATAGTAAGGGTAGTATGGTAAAAATTATGGACCAAAATAGAAAGAAATGAGATGGGAAGATAAAAAAAAGTGGACAAAAAAGAAAATTGGGAAGATATAATAAAAATGGAGGAAGTATCATTTTTGAAAATTACCCTCTTTTAAATTTTCTTACTAAAGTTAACTTTCAAAATCTATCGAAATTTCAAAATTATTCTAAAATACTACGAAGTTCTCCTTCCTAGTTTGAGTATTCTCCATTTTTTGGAAAGAAATTAAGAAATGTGTAAAAATGTGGGATAGAAAGTGAAAATGTGTTGTGTTTAGGTGTGGAGAAAAAAAAAAGAATAATTAAAAATACATTTAAAAAGGGAAAGTTGGAAAAAAATAAAAAAGAAATATGGGAGAAATACTCCAACTAGGAGGGAGTATAATTCATGGTAAAAAATGCTCTTGGTTTAGAGGGTGAGGTGAATAAGTGGAATTGATAAGAAATAAAAAAAAAGTTGGGATATTTTGAACTTCTGATCAATTTCGAGATTTATTTTTTACAAAAAAAATTCAAAAGGGAATAATTTTTAATTTATTCTTTTTTTTTTATGTCAAAAGAGATTTCGAGTTTGAACTATGAATTTTTTAATTTGTGTAATTTTTTTATCAAGTAAATTAAAAATTATTCTCTTTCAAAATATCATTTTAAAAAAATACTTCCGTTTAAAAAATTTGTTAGAAACAATTCCCAAAATCTATCTAAAATTCAAAAATTGTTCCAAAATATAATTGTTGGACAAAAATGTCCTTGGTTAGAGGGTGAAGTGAATTGATAAGGAATAAAAAAGTTGGGACATTTTCGTCTAAAATTATACTCCCTCCGCTTCTCTATGATGTTCCACATTTGATTGTGTGAAGAAATTAAGAAAATGGATATATGTGGAGGAAAATGAAGATAGAGAAAAGGAAGTGGGGTCACAAGCAATAAGAACCACAAAATATTTACTAAAAAGGAAAGTGGAACATTTTAGTGAAGTTTCCTAAAAAGAAAATGTGGAAGATCTTAGTGAAGGGGAGGGAGTACTACTTTGGAACAATTTTTGACAAATTTTGGAAGTTATTTTCTACAAAAATTTCAAAAGTAAATAACTTTTAATTTTTATACCGACAGAGATTTCGAAATTTGAAATTTTAGCTTACTAGAGTACGATTATTTTCGAAAATATCCTGGTAATTAATGATGATATGCCGACTATGCCTGAAATGAAAAACAAAAAACCCGACCGGCTTTTGCTAGCTTTACCAACAGGTCGACAAAACAATTTTTTTAACCTTTTTTAAACAAAAACTACAGAAAAATAAGTACTCCCTCCGCTTCTCTATGATGTTTCACATTTGATTGTGGGAAGAAATTAAGAAAATGGATATATGCGGAGGAAAATGAAGACAGAGAAAAGAAAGTGGGGTCACAAGCAATAAGAACCACAAAATATTTACTAAAAAAGGAAAGTGAAACATTTTAGTGAAATTTCCTAAAAAGGAAATGTGGAAGATCTTAGTGAAGGGGAGAGAGTACGTATTAAGTATTAACCTCACGAACACGAGAATAACAATTTTTTTAACGTTTTTAAAAAAAACAAAAACGACAGAAAATAAGTATAAAAAAAACGCTAAATACAAGAAAAAGTTTCTATTGAAAGTCGGTGAATGTTTACAAAGAAAGAGTATTAAGTATTAACCTCTCAGTATCTCATCTTCTCCATGAAATCAACCCTGAAGAAAAGAACTTTCCGGAGCCCAGATTCTGATATTTGAGACGGAACATGAAGCACGAGGACCAGCTGAGGCGAGGCCCACCTGAGGGGGGTATCAAGTAACAAAAAGTCTCTCCAAAACTGCGTTAGTTAGAGAAGAGAAGAGAAGAGAAGAGAAGAGAATAGAGACGGTTTTTTTATAGGGTCGGCTATATTAATTAAGTCTCTTCTCTACAGCAATAATAATAATAATAATCAGCGGACTGGGTTTGAGAAGAAAATGACGAGAAAATATACGATGAAACCAGCAATAAGAATGCCACCGTATATAAAAGTTTGAGATGTTTGTCGAGGGGTTTTGTATTCGATGCTGCAGCATTTCATCTTTTCCCTTTCGCTGATCAGTATACTATCAACGTACCTGCATGCATGCATGCATTAACGTAATTCATAATTTCTGAATGAAACACAGTTAAAATCACGGGTTTTTTTTACGTGGTATTACTCTTTTTTCCAAAAACATCGCTTATACGCCTAAACTTAAATAGTTACTGTAGTTTATAAATTGGAATTTTGCAACGTATGTTATGTCCAAAGTATACATATTAATACGGTAATTAGAGATGGATTTGCAAGAAAAATCATCTATGAATATTAATTAAGTGTATATTAACAAATGTTCTTTGAGCACACGTTACAAAAAAAATAAAAAAAAAAAATAACATGTTAAAATAATTATATTGCTAAAAGGTTTTTGAGTTTTTAAACAGAATTTTTTAAAGAAAAATATGGTTAAGATTTGAGTTAATAATTATAGTGAAGTTTCTTTTAAAATTATAGCCAAAAAATTATTAGAATGTCGATAAAATAAGCCTCCAAAAGAGCTGAATTAATTTAGGATATTTTTAAAAGTTTTTTAAGATTTTTAAGAATAATTTTTTTATTGTATGTAGTAGTACATATTAATAACTACGCTATTAAAAAATGTGAGTTTTTTTTTTTTTTAAATAGAATACTCCGTATTTTTTTAAAAAGGAAAATACGTTCAAGATCGAGTAAATGATAGTCTACTTGATTATTTATTGTTAATTTTTTTCAAAATTATTGACAGAGCCGAATTAAATATTTACGGCATTTTAAAAAAAGGTACAAATAACTGAAGAAGAAAATAATTTGTGACCGTCTCTGACGGGACGGTAAGTGAAAAAGAAATGGTTGGGAAAACTCACTGTTGCGTGAACATTGACGTTTGAAGAATCTCCGAACTGTTGTAATGAGCATCTTGGAACCGATGGTCGTATAGCAATGCTGATAAATCCACAAGCTGTTCCTCAATGTTCTGAAATCCAAGACTCATTATGTTACTTCGACTCGGCTTAAGGGGTCGGACTCAGACACGACTATTTCATGAAAAATTGACACGTTTTTTTGTTATAAAATGAAGTGTCTGAGTGACATACCAGTTGACACCTGTGCGAATCCTAAGTGACAGACTCTAGGCTATTTCATTAAAAATTGACACGTTTTTGTTATAAAGTGAAGTATTTTGAGTTTCATACCAATGTCGGAACTTGGTACATATCGGGTCGTGTTCGTGTCATTGGTAAACGGGTCACAAACTCTCAACCCAAACCCGACCCATTTAAGGTTCGTGTTGACCCACTTACATAAATGAATCATTAAGCCTCAACCCAAACCCGTTTATTTCGTGTCGTGTTTTCGTGTCATGTCCATATTTGAAAAGTATTTAACATATTTATGTTAAAAATGATTAAAAATATTTATTTAGACTAATTTAATAAACAGGTTCGTGTTTTGGAAACTCAACCCAAACCCAACCCAATTAAATCTCATGTCGTGTTCGTGTCGATCCACTAACATAAATGGGTCATCAACCCAAACCCAAACCCAAACTCAAACTCAAACCCGTTTATTTCGTGTTGGGTTCGTGTCGTGTAGGGAACCCGACCCAATTAAATCTCGTGTCATGTTTGTGTCGACCCACTTACATAAATGGGTCATCAACCCTCAACCCAAACCCGAACCCGTTTATTTTGTGTTGGGTTCGTGTCGTGTTTAGGGAAGTAACATAGATGACATTTAGGGAATTTATAAACTTACATCGAGGTATTTCTCCAATCTTTCAACCAATTCATGTGGGAAAGGCTCTGGTAGATGAGTCGTCTTTTTGTAAAATTTCTCAACCCAAAGTTCAGTAGTCGTCTTGTTCCTTTTGCCTTTCACTGGTTCACCAAGAGGCGTCTTCAGATATTCTGACGCAAAGGCTTGGACGACCTGAGAAATCAGTAAGGAACTGATGATTTCGGTCTAAACTCTAAACTGCAAGTTAAAAAGAAGGATTGATTGTTGTAGGTGCAGAAATCGAAAGACTATACCTCCGATGTTTCTCTGATCCTTCGAAGTGCAGAATCGACGTGAGCGTATATTGTGTTCCTCTGCAGATAAAAATGAACAAAACCTGGATGAATGGTCTTGATATTTTACATTTAGGCCCGGTTCTTTTGAACTGAAACTGACTGAACTGAACTTAACTGAACTTAATTTAACTGAAACTGACTGAAATATAGAGACAAAATATGCCTCCTGAAGCTGAACTGAAAGTGACTGAATATAAGTCCAAAAGAACAGAGCCTTACAGTTATTTGTGTACAATATCAGAGCCTTGGTCCCAAAAAGATTTGGGGTCGGTTAACATGAATCATTATAAAAAATTGTCGGGTCGCATATAATAAAACCATCATATAAAAAAGCATAATAGTAGGGATAGTAATAAGGAATAAACTAAATAAAAAATATAAAAAATTTCAAGTTAGAAAGCATTAAAATTAAATTTTTTAAGAGTTCCAAGTCAAAGAAGAAAATTTAGTAAATAAAAATATTAATTGCCAGTTATTTGTGTAATTTTAATAAATATGCATTTTTTTGTTTACCAAATTCAGACAAAGCACCTTCGAAATTTACAAATTCACACAATTTTGTAAAAAAGCAACTTGGATTGACCACAACAACCGATTCATGTCCATAAAGTGTGACGGGATAGGACTATTACTAAAACAGTCTTACTCGAGTTTCTTCCTCAAAGAAGAGGCGATTGTGTAAGCATATATAGTCGTAAAAATAATTTACGTAAAAATTACTCACTCCCTTAGTCCCATCCATTCAATTATTTACACTTACTATAAATGGACAATTCAATCAATTCTTTACATTCTCTTTTTGGCAAAACACTTTACCCTATAATCCTTATATCCTTACTCTATTTACACAAAATGTCACTACTTTTTCCTTATTTTAAGTTTGGTGGACCCTAAAATCATTTGATTTACCAATAATACCCTTACTTTTACCACTTTTCTTAAAAATTGTGAAACCCCCGTCAAGGATTGAATGGATGGGAGGGAGTATAAGTCTTAAAATTATACACAAATTATAGTATACAACCGTTGTACCGTACGACGGACCTAATTTATGGTAAAAAGTTACCACTTTATGTTATTTAGTGACCACTTTAAGTTAAATAGTGACCACGTTTTAATATGAAAAAGTAGTAACTTTTTATCTGAAAGTGGTAACTAACTAACCTAAAATGATCACTTTTTATCGTAAATTGCAAACTTCTACTACTGTCGCATGGTACAACGGTTGTCCACAATAATTATTGAAAATTATAGGCGTAGATCAATATGCATTTCATGAATTTAATAAATAAATTTTGACTTACACGTGCAACGTCATGAAGAATTTGACTGATCTTCGAAGAATTCGAGAATGGTCCAAAAGGATGGCAACCGACTCCCCAAAGCCAATTTACGACTGGCCGTTCATGTATATGAGAAGCCCTTTCGTACGGAGCACTCAGTCCACCAACGACTGAAGCAAGTCCTGCTAATATATGGCGCTGAGCTTGTGATGGAAGAGCATATCTCCTTTCTGTCTCAGAAACATAACTGTTGAAGAAAATCCAGCCAAAACAGAAACGAAATAGCCGTCAGTCAAAATTCGAAACGGAACCCAAGGAGACAGAAAAACACACTCCCTCCGTTCCAATGAATTGTTTGTCTTTGCTTTTGGCACCAAGGGAAAGAGAACCAATGGAGAAGTGACATGTGGAGCCAAAGGTCAAATTAAATATAAAAAGCTTTCCTAAAATAGAAAGGCAAACAATTCATTGAGACGCCCCAATATGGAATAGGCAAACAATTCATTGGAACGGAGGGAGTATATGTAAATATTTTTGCATGATGGTGACGAAAGGCAAAGCAGCGGAATACAGAAGCGGAGGTACTCACCTAAGAGGTACTTTTTCCGATTGATGCTCAAGTACAACAATAACATCTTTACTTGTCCAGACCATACTTTCATCTTCCATCATGAGGTGAGGATCAACATCAGCGAGCGACAGCACAAAACTAGGGGATACAAAAAAAAAAAAAGGAGAAACAAGTTACAAGTGAATATCGAGATTGTAGAGCTATAGCTGATTAATGTACGATGGCTAAGATACATCGCCATTCAGTTTTGGACGGTTTTTGAGGAAATGGGATAATGTTATTGTTCTGTCAAAGATGATAGATACTGTAATTGAGTATGGGTTGAGAGTTGAGACACCAAATCAAGATTATTTGAATACCGTAACGGCTTTTTTAAGGTGGTGTGGGTAGAATGACTGCATGAGAACCAGTGAAAATGAGATATTGAACTTACACTGGTATGACTCTGGTACCATATGTTCGGTAAAGGTTTCCTGCTTTCTTCTGAACTCGCCTTTTCTTTGCTTTGCTATTTTTGTTATTGTAGCTTTCCCAAAGTGGTTTATGCTTCAATATGGAATCACTGGAAATATCGCTTTCATCCATCCAGGTCTAGAAAAGATAGCAAGTACTTTAATCGATAATCAATAATACCACAACACAAGGGAAACGAAAAAATATGCAGTGTGAGTCCACGATGTCTGAGTTCATGATTGGAACCTTATTTATCATGAACAGCATGAAGCATACAAACTAAACACATCTATTGACCACGTTCTCACTTCGCATAAGTAAATGCCGTTTAAAATAGATCAGAAGATTCTGATTGTTTGGTCGTTGCTGTTGATCACTAGGCAAGCTGACCACATTATCTATTCCAAGTCTTTGTTTGGGTATGCCATTAAGGATGTTTTTAGGGGCTAGAAGAAAGATTTAAAATATCAGGATTCTGATATTTGGAAAGAGGGTTCTTTAAAGTAGTATTTGTGCATTTTAAAACAGAGGCATCTCCGCATCTGCAGTTATTTGAGTGAAAAGACTATTTTAGTCGATATGTCAACTCTTCGCCGGTGAAATTGTTGCATAATTAGAATAGTACTGTTCCTTATTAACAATTTTACATTAGTCAATGATTACGCAGAATCACTTTAAATACCACAAATATTTTGTAATACGTAATTTTATTTTTTTTAATTTTATTTTTGTGGCCCATAGATTGTATTACCTTCGAAATTAACCACATTCAAGAAATCTCAGAAGAAGGGGTCCAACCTGGCGAAGGAAAAACTTGTCTTTAAGTAAGGGATCAGCCACCTCCAAAATACCAGCAGCAAGCACATCAGCTGATCTTTCCATTTCCTGTGAGTTGCGTTTACTTTATTAAAGACTGATTTCTAAAGTGATGTAAAACCAAAACACTTTTTTTTCTATGAGAAATGACAGAAATCCCATGGGTTCAATATACGGTGGTTCTTGTGTTGTGTTGACCCCGACAAGACATAATTGTAAACTTTATACTCCCTCTGATTGCCTATTTTCTTCCCGTTTCTTTTTGGGTGGAAAATAAAAAGGGAGTATTATATTATTTAAAGGGAAAGGTGGAATGAAAAAGTAGGAGAGAAAAATATTATATTCCGTATTAATTAAATGAGAAAAAATTGATTGAAAAAGTATGAAAGAGAAATATTATATTAATAAAAGATGGTAAAGTGAGCGAAAAATTTTGTCCTTAAATGTTGTATCAATATGATTTTGCAATTCTTGTGACGGGGTGGTGGAGCAAACGTGAAACTCAGCCCAATAAGGAAATAGAGAAGATAATAGGCAATCGGAGGGAGCAGTTTATACTGCTGACAAAATAATATTGGATGAAAAATAGAAGGTTAAGGGGTTAAAAATTGACCTCTTTAAGAAGAGCACCATCAATAAATGTCTTTGTCTGAACATGAAAGCGTCCATCATTCTTTGTTTCGTGCACTGAGTTGCCTCGTGTTGCTTCAGCAACAGCAATTGCCAACTTCTCATGCTGGTGTAATGCATGATCACCCCCTACGATGACAACATCTTGATTCTGATGAACCATTTTCTTAACCTGAAAAATAAATAAAGTAAAAAGATGTAAATTATCCTTTAATCTATACACATTTCAGCATTAAAGATAATGTCAGAACCTACATCGCGGCAAATAAACTTCTTGTAAAAGAACATTCAAGATAAAATATCAGAGCCTAAATCTAAGTGAATACACTTCTTTATAACTGAACAGGCTCGAGCCATAGCGTGATCTGCAACGTTCATTCCACGTCACATTTGTTATGGCACTTGCAAGGGACATGCTTGTATACATGATGGGACAAGATATGATACAGGAGGACTCAAATGCAAGTTCGCAACAAGTCAAGAAGCACTAATCCAGACAAATGTTACAGGGAAATGATCAACTTACTTCTGCTTTAATTGCTTCGACGTCTATGCTGTAATTATGGCCTTGACTCATAATACTATAACGATTATGGTTCCGGAGGACAACAATTGGTATCAACAACCTTTTGGTCATATCAACAGTCTCAAATCTGAACCAAAAGAAAAGGAAATTAGAAGGTTCCGGAACAGTTGAACAGTTGCCCAACGATTATGGTTCCGGAAGACTCTTAAGGAATATCATTACCCAACTTTGAACAGTTGCCTCACAACATTCTGAAAACAGAATACGCTGTAAAGTTAATATACTATGCATCACTACTGCATCGAAGTAAAGAAAATTACTAGTTGTTTATCCATCATTACCGAACATCTGGAGCTATAACATGCTCAACCGTGGTTGAAACAAGTGATCCAAGTTGGCCGATAAATAAATCATGGCTTGAGTGATCAGCAGCAGCATTTAGGCCTCTCGGAAACACAAAATTACGAAGGCGTGGGAGGGTTTTTGAGCTGATACTTCCTTCTTCAGTTTCAATCTTCCCATATGTACAAGGCCCTGCTGACAAGTCAATCACAGCAAACCTGCATATCAAATCAGATTATTACAACTCTAATTTCCAGTCAACTGATTTACGAGCCAGAGAATATAATGACATGAATGTCATTTCTTAACTCTTAAAAATTAGAAATATAAATAGAGATAATAGTAAACCACCAAATACCTGTTTGAGCTAACCCAAACTTGAGATGCTCCCCCTCCATTGTAACGGTAGCGGTATATGTAATCCCCTTCTTGTTTTTTCAGTTCATCTTCTTTAAGTTGATTAATTTACCATATATAAAATCTTCAAGGTTCAACTCATCGTTTCTAGGATCCATCCTGCCCTGTTTAAGTTATTAGAACTCTTTGTTACCATGTGATAATCAACAAAGAAACTGAACAAAGCGCGCTTAAACAATCATACTGGGGTCACTTCAGCATCCATACAGAGCTAATAATCAAAGAATAAAGAGAAAAATCAAACACGCTTGATACAAATTCATACATAATGGAATAACAAGAGACACACCTTGTCAAAATTCAAAACAAATATTGCAGTTGGCACTGGACGATCAATCTCCGATTCAGAATCTCTCCCAACATCAACTTCAAATATATAGTTATAAAGCTGCTCAAATATTGACTCCACTGCAGTTGCTTCCACATCAAAGGCAGTCACTTCCTTTCCAAATTCAGTCTGCATTGAAAGCACCACAAATAGGAGTGTCAATGAGTTTGGCCTTGCTCGGCTCGTGCTCGTTAAGCAAAATTTGAATTCGAACATTTGAGGGGGTTGATACATGTTACAGCATCGTCGACAACAAATCGGATAATCGTGTAAAAGAGACTTATACATATCGTTTAGGTATGAAATCAGACACCTTGAAGCGACCCCAAGCACGTGGAATGAAATTAAGGTCAAATTAAAACATGTTCCGGTACGACCTTCCGGACAGCTCAAAATAAAGTGTATAATACACGCTTTTCAAGCGATTTGGGGTCCGAAACAAAAATGACCAGAAATATACGTGTCGTTTGGGCATAAAATCGGGCAGGGTACGACTGAAAGCAACATATGGTATGAAATACAGGTTAATTAAATATGAGTTAAGGAATAATAGAATAATGGGACGATAAAGATGAGGTAGGACAACTCTGATCGACTTTAAAAAAGGATGTGAGGTCTACTACTATGGAAGTGATGGAACCAATTGGTACGCTGCTGAGCTGACTACTAAATGCTTCGCTTTAAAAATAGCAAGAAACCTGAAAGGGGTAAACGGGGGATTGTAGGGTAAGAAAAGAGTAACAATATTTGCAAGATTACCTCTCTCGCCGTCCCAGCGGCAACCATTTCCTCTTTTAACCTTTTCTCAAGAGATATTAACTCGGGTTGTCCAGCCTACATAAAACCATATATATATATTCTAAACGTTAGATATTCCACCTTCAAACATTCAGAGAAAAGCAGTACATGTGAAGTTCATATGCAAAAGAAAAATTCAATTGTTGGCCTTTCGAATATTAATATAGTGAACCTCGGCATACCTAACACTAAAAACCAGTAATCACACTAATTTACTAAATAGAAACGCTAACAATCAGGATAATGTGGCACTATCCAGTGAATCACAACAGAATTTTGCAGTAGAGTACAAATCATCCTAAGTGATTACCAGAAAGGACGATATATGCATACGATATATAGATTGAACTGTAAAGATAATAGCAGTACATGTGCTGCACTGAGCAAGAAAAAATCATAGCATGTTCATGGCGATAATAGTCTATGTCATCGCCAGTGAAACAATAGAAGAACAACCTCTTAGTGCCAACAAGGGGTACCATACAGGAAAAAAAACCAATAGGAGGTTTGAAGATTGAATAGAATGCGCATCTCCAGCATTTTTTCCCTTTTGTCAGTTGTGACTTGAGTGTCTAACGAAAACTTAAATTTAAATTTTGAATAAGCAAACAAAGTATGATTGTCAAGCACACGGGACTAAAGAGAAACGCTGCTAAAAAAGCTATTAATACGGAGTACAAGACAATAAAACCACAATAAAATAAGAGAACCGCAGATAAGGGGGGCATAAGTAGAACCCTAAGCCCTAAACAAGGCCCAAAAATAGAATTACTTCAAGAATCGCACCGAATGATTACAAGTTAACAATTAAAATATACACCATTTTGCTTTATTCCGTCATAGTCCAGACTCCAGAACCAAAAATATGAAGTCAGATAGCTCATACTTACAGGATAGACATTGTAGACAAGATGATGTTCAATATCAAGGGGCTCCCCAGTCTCCAAGCAGGACGGTCGGTGAGTTGGAAAGCTGATTTTTAGAAACTCCTGTAGTTTCTGCGGATCCAAAGTATACCTATAACCTCCATCCCCATTGAATCCAACAAGGACTATATTCACTTCAAGTGGAACTTGGAACGGAACCTGTACAACAATCCAACATCAGACAATCACGGAACCTGTTGTGCTTATTGCTCAATTACCAACACTGTAACAAAAGGCAAGCACGACAGGACGCACGATACAGAAATTGGAAATAACCGCATTATAAAACTAGCTATCTTATTATTGCCAGTGCCTCCATTAGACTCGCCATGTGTTAAATAACAAGCATATCCGTCAATCCGTCATCATCCTATGCCACTCCTACTAACTTGATCACTAGGTTAATAATTGGCAGTGCCTACATGATTCATGACGGTAACGGTACCTAGTACTGAGCAATGCACCATCAAATTACTAAAACTGTTAAGTAGACGATTGTCAATGTGTCTTTGTAACCAAAAACAAATTCGCCAATACAGAAATTCGAAAAACACGTTATGCAATGCACAAAAATTTAAAACTCTTGATAGCTTTAATGAGTGATATCCAAAGAAAAATTGTCATTACACGCCATAACACGATAATGAAGCAAGGTAGCAAAAATCGAATGCAAAACAATCAAAACCTCGTGATTTTGGAAGTAGTAAGTGCCTGATCATCAATGTACTTTTCTAACACAAGATAAGTTCCTCGATGCAGAAATCCGAAACAAAAGCGTTATGCAATAAGCCATTTCGGAAGAAAAAATATTATCACACGCTTGTTTAAATTGTCTAATCGAGTATGTTAATGAAGCAAGGTAGCAACAATCGAATGCAAAACAATCAAAACCTCGTGATTTTCAGAGTCAAAACCCTAACATTCGAAGTAAAAACTGAACTAATAAATCAAACTCGTAAAAAACAGTAAGATCTTCATCAGTGTGCCTTTCTAACACAGGACAAGTTCGTCGATACAGAATTCCAAAACAAACCAACGCGTTATGCAATTAGCCATTTCCGAAGTAAAATCGCCATAACACAGCAATGAAGAACGGTAGCAGAAATCGAATGCAAAGCAATCAAAACCTCATCAATTTCAAAGTCAAAACCTTAACATTCCAAACCAAAAACTGAACTAATAAATCGAACTCGTAAAAAACAGTAAGTTCTTCATCATCAGTGTGTCTTTCTAACAGAAGACAAGTTCGTCGATACAGGATTTCGAAACAAACAAACGCGTTATGCAATAAGCCATTTCCGAAGTAAAATCGCCATAACACAGCAATGAAGCAACAATCGAACGCAAAACAATCAAAACCTCGTGAATTTCAAAGTCAAAACCCTAACATTCCGAAGCAAAAACTAAACTAATAAATCGAATTCATAAAAAACAGTAAGTTCTTCATCATCAGTGTGTCTTTCTAACATAGGACAAGTTCGTCGATACAGAATTCTGGAACAAACAAACGTGCTATGCAATAAGCCATTCCCGAAGTAAAATCGCCATAACACAGCAATGAAGCACGGTAGCAACAATCGAATTGCAAGACAATCAAAACCTCGTGAATTTCAAAGTCAAAACCCTAACATTCCGAATCATGAACACAAACTCGTAAAAAATCAAAATCAATCGAAAACAATCATAATAAACCCTAGGAAATCGAAGAATAACCTCACCTCAGCACGAGAGTGAAGCATGCGACGAACATCAGATCGAATGGAGTCCCTAACGTCATGAAATGCGCCATGGTGCCATTGCGGACTACCAGGATCTCGACGGAACGCTTTGTGAGACGGCGCGCATAGCGACGGTAATGGAAGCGTCGCCGCCATGAATATCGCCGTTAGTATAACCGCCATTAACATCGTCGATGTACGTTCCTCTCTCCTCCATGGAAATTGAAGTGGTGAATTCATTCGCAGTGAGGTGAGGAGAGTGACGATCGTAGAATTTGGAGAAAGCCGTTGACAGTGGTGGACTGCTACTCTAATAGTTACGTGTAATAAATATACTCACCCTGTCCCACTAAGATTGTCTCGTATTCCTTTTTGGGTAGGTTCTTAAAAATGGTCCAATTTCTCAACTTTGCTTTTTAGTCTATCCTTTTTTACAACTTCGTCCCTCCTAAAACAAAGTATTTACCATTTTGCCATTCCATTAACCCACATCATCTCACACATCACCCTATAAAGTAGTCATAATTGCCTATATACCCAATCATCACACAATTTTCTTAATTATTGTGCAAAAGTAAACGGGACAAACATTTTGGGACTATCATCACCCTATAAACATTTTGTAACAAATGTTTATTGAAGTAGCTGTTACTAATATTTTTCGGTCCGATCTCTGGGTTTATATACGACCCGATCTACTGGTTTTTATTTGGGTTGAACGGTCCACGGGTTTACCCGGTGTGGTTTGGTTCCGGTTCGGAAAAACCACATGCATCGTCTATGGATAAGTTTTTTTTTTTTTTCCTCAACGAAGCGTACACTATAATAATAAAGTGCAAGGTTGTTTTGCTACTTTTTACCGTCTGCGCTTTACTTCTTACCGTCGCCGTTAATTACGTGAAATGACGACTTTGTCTTTGCTATTTATTCTCAAAATAATATTACTTTTACATTTTATAGATTATCGATTTATTAAAACTCGATAATAAAACGATCTTTTTCGATTATCGTAAAAACCAAAACCGACTTTATATATAGTTGATATATGGAATTACGCAAAATGACGAGTTTTCCTTTGCAATGAATTCTCGAAATATTATCACATTTACATTTTATAGAGTATCGGTTTATTAGAACTCGATAATAAAACCATTTTTTCGAATATTGTTACGCCTCCGATTTTAAACAGTTAATTAGATTAATTAACGACTTAATACAATTCAATAAACATAATTTAGTGTATGGTAGAGGTGTTCAAAAGTGGCCCGCTCCAGCAAATCGGTATGGACCTTATGGTCTCCGTGGTCCGGGTCAGACAGGACTGGGGCACATACCTGTCTAGTCTCCGGGTCGTCAAAAACTTGGTGACGGGTCCACACTTTTAAAAATAATCAAATTTAGTGTATTTTTTCAGTCCGGTCTAGTCTTAAGAGGGTCGTAAGAGGGTCGGGTCCAGTTCAATCCGAGTTTCTTTGTTAACCTGTCCAGTCCGGTCCACGGGTTTGAATTTTTGGGTTACCGGTCCACAAATTTGAAGTTGTGCTTTATTCCCACACATTTCTTTGGAGATGAAACTTGGTCGGTGTCATCTGGTTTCGGATTGAAGATACACACGTAGTTATCGATAATTGAAAGGTCGAAGTCATGCTTTAATCCCACACATTTCTTTGGAGATAGACCGGTTACCGAGGTCTAGTTCCAACACATTTTAAGCGAGATGAACAGTGGTCTTCAAGTAATCGTGTAGTTTAGTTCCGTCGTCTCATAGTGTGTAGATAAGGAAGCAAGTTGAAGCGAATCAACTCACATGAGAAACGATCATTAAAAAGAGCAATTGTGCGAGATGATCTCCAAATATTACCAACATTTATAAACCAACGGTCATTAATTCTACGAATTGTGTGAGACGATCTCAAACCGAGAAACGATCATCTTGTAGAAAAAGAGCATTCAAGCATGCGATCATGCAAGGATACATCGTTCATCACTGAACCCGGCAGCAGAAGTTCCTGAAATTTCAACAATCGATTCATTTTGTATAAAAACAGCATTCTATTCAAGCATGCAATTATGCAAGGATACATCTTTCATCACGGAACCTGGCAGCTGAAGTCCCTGGAATTTCGACATCTGAACAGGAGGTTAAGGTAAAGGTTTTACAGGCTTACAGCAGAACAGAACCTGAAACAATTTCTTCATACTTCATTTCAAAAATCAAGGGCAAACAAAATACATTTCTAAGCTCAACTGAACATGAACCTAGCGGTACAAAAAAAAAGACGGAAAAAATAAAATAAAAACAACTCATTTGTTTACACTTAATGTCTGATGTATTCCGACCGTTAGGGGAGAAACTACAGAAACAATGTGTTATACACTTATACTCCCCTACTGAAATCAACAATAGAGGGAAAAAAAAAACGAGAGCGAGAGAGAAAGAGAAAGAGAGAAAGAACCCGGAATAGGAGGTAGAATCGCGTACACAGATCCATCAGTCATATCGGTAAAAACTGTGAACCACGAGAAGTAAAAAATTACTGGGAATTGATCTTGGTTTGTTTGGTTCATTCACAGAACTCGGGTTAAGGTAAGGGTGTCCTTAGTCAAGTTCCAGATAAAAAGAGTAGAGCATCTGGTTGAACTAAATCATTCACCAATTTGCAATTGTTATCTCAGTGTTCTAAGGCACTTCGGATTGAGAGGGGACGTTCCTGAACTACGCCTCTTTGGATAAGATCATGGTTTATGAACAAAACAATGACAGTAATATCGTCATGAAAATGTCGTCTCACTTTCTTATCGATTTTTTGGAGATCAGAGTACCGCATTTCTCTTTTCCTGGCGGCTTCGTGTAGTGCCGCTTTGACGAGCCGTCTTGCACTTCCCTGGGATCCCAGACAGCAAATATTAGTCACTGATAACGGGGTGGTGACACTGGTGAGTAGTGACACCAAATATTCAGAATTAAAAAAATTAAAAATTAAAAAATTAAAAAAAAAAAAATCTTTGATAAATGAAGTATACCTCAAATCAAATAAATATTTTCTGAACACTAAATAATTCAAAGATGTTTTTGCCTTTTCTTCTCCACACATAATTTGGCCTTTACTTCATTTTACTACCTATTTTCTTACCTCAAAGTTCCGGGAAATATGGTGATTCGTTTTATTGTTCATATTGGTCATCATACGATGATCCATGTCGCCTTCGTGAAGAGAATTATCGATAATATTAAGAGCCAGAAAAGACTAAAGAAGGTTCAAAGAAGCCCTCATGATCTTATATTCTACGGCACATCTTGTGCCAGCTAGCTTACATGCATCCCTGAAAACTCTTTTTTTTTTAAGTGCGACCAATTCCATAATGATCATGAATCTGTTGCTCCTGGGGTAGCCAAACAGGGCTTAGCCGATCTTATTACTACCGAATCAAACTGAATAATTAGAACTTGACCCGGTTTTAAGTGCAGTCCATTTTTGTTTATACATATATTTTCACAAATAAATTGTCCAAGACGTATTTTTGTGGATGTCTCGTCACAAAAATTGTAATGAAGAAAATCCCAATGCAAATTAAATGGATTCAAAATGATGTTACTACATAAATCGGGATTATAAATTCTTCCATTTTCATCCATTAAATAATATTTATATTTAAGGACTTGACAGGTTTGTTTTAAATTGTCAATTTGTAAATAATTAGTTAACAAGATCTAATTATGAGTTATTAAATGATACAATAATTTTTTTTTTGAAAATTTAAGGACGGTTCCTAAGGGACCGAATGAATTATTAATTAGAATTGGGCGATCTTTTTTAATGGATTCTTTGCTATAAATGCTGTGTTACTCCGACACTTCACTTGGGTGCCGCGTTACGTGTCCAGCAACAACGCTACACTTCGATACTTCAATTAAAAACCAAAAATCGAAAATTTTGCCCAAATAGCCGTATCTGACGCTCCGACACCATGTCGGACATGACACCTCGTAGAGAGACTGAGTAACGTAGCTTAAATGTCAACTTTGTATTACTTATAGGGAACTATCACTGATATAGCGAGCAGATGGCCACAGCAGATGTAAAAAACAATACTCCATATAGATGGTGCAGTAAATAATGGGTCAACAGTTACGGAAAAGAAAAACAGTAACTCAAAAAAAGACGTGTGGATAGAATCTTACAGCATGGGGATGATTGTGCACAATTTCAACTGCTGTTTCATTAGTCATGTGTTCCCATAGACCATCAGAAGCAAAAATTAGGAACAGATCATTTGACTGCAGACGATGTGAAACAATAGATGGATTTGCACTCAAAATCGGCTTTTGAAATGGTTCTGGAAGTCTGAATTTTGCATTAATAGGTTCCCTATTATACTGAGTATCTTTCAGATACACATCGCCTATAGACCTTGAAACCTGCCGAAAAGATCGTCACAATATCACATCATTGGATTGAAATGAACTTAAAATTTCACGACCATTCATCAAAAAAAAAAAGATTCATAATGAACAAAGCACGTATGTCCAAAGGAGTATAAATTATATTTGGGGGAAGTGTCATCTTGAACCAATTTTTTTCGATAGTCTAAATCTAAGAGTGGCCAGAACCGACCCACGAATGTATAGTCGTATTGAAAGTTAAATATTGATTTTTGCAACTATGTTGACACGGGAGTAACATTTACTCCCTCCGTCCCAAAATGATTGTCTCATTTACTTTTGCACAATAATTAAGAAAATTGTGTAATGATGAGGTATATAGGCAATTATGACTACTTTATAGGGTGATGTGTGAGGTGGTGTAAGTTAATGAAATGGCAAAATAGTAAATACTTTGTCTTAGTAGGGACAAAGTTGTAAAAAAGGATAGACTAAAAAGGAAAGTTGAGAAATGGGACAATCTTTAAGAACCTACCCAAAAAGAAATACGGGACAATCTTAGTGGGACGGAGGGAGTATGAGACTAGACATAATGGTTTTCTGCGAGGAAGTCAACTATGAACGAAGAACATGACTCAACATTAGTCGATGATAATAAAGGCTTTCAAACGGATCCGACAAAAGAAGAGACGAGAAACTGTAACTTGCCTGAATGATTCCTTTTACTCTCCAAACGCCGTGCTTTAACACAACAATCTGTGGATCATCTGGATGCAAATCTTGTAGTTCCTTTCTTACTGCCTCGAAATTAGCGTTATGCTCGTTTGATAACTGAATAGCATCTATACTGCCAGTGGCCCGATTTTTCCTACCAAGTACAGCACGAGAATCTCCAAGGTTTGCCACGAAAAGTGTGTGCTGAGAAATTACACCAACAAGACAACATGTTCCTACAGTGGCTATTTGGGGTGTAGAACTCCATAACTCGGAGACAATAGCATTGAAACCTTCTTCTGTCGCAAGGAAAGCTCTTTTTATGGTGTCTGCCGTCACTCTGCCATTGGTGTCAGCTGATATCGCTGCATCAATAGAAAACCTGAGAACCAAACATAAGGTAGGCATCTTCTATACATATTTATATCGGGAAAAAAATAGAATAATACATTTCATGGTTTGATCCGAACCTACTTCCTATAATTTACCAAAATTTAGATATCATCATACGCCAAAAATCTAGGCTCGGGAACAAACGATCACAGGACATCACATAATGTTAATCCTTTCATTAGTTAGATATTGCAGTATAAGGGCTCGTTTGGTTCACCATGGGAAGATGGAGTTACCAAAAACTTAAATTCACCTGAATTTGTATTTCATGGGAATTACAAAAATATTGTTTGGTTGCCAGGTGGGAAATAACCTCATGCGGGAAGTTCTACACACCAAGGAGGACTTGGTGAGTAACTTCCTCCGTTATGGAGGAAGTGACAATTCCCGGGAAGTGGGCAACCAAACAGCATCTCAATTTATCAATTCATGGGAAGTTCTACTACCCATGATTTAAGAGGGCAACCAAACGACCCCTAAGAGTATAAATACGAAATGTCAACAATCCTCGTATAAACATAACTTTGAAATCTCCACAGGACACTGAAGACGATTTTACCTTAGTACCATACTCTAAACTCTAAAGCTCACTTGTCCACAGGTTTCCGCTCATCGGTTTGACACATCAATCAAACACAGTTATGGTGCTCCAAAAGTTAATACAACACCAATTCCGACTGCACCACCCAAACTCTTACAAGCAATTTTCCACAGCTCAATTCATTCTTGTACTTATTAATGCTTTTTGTGTCATAAAACAGATGAGTATCTGACGAGGTTACATAGCAACACGAAAAAGTACTCTATGATAGGAGTAAATAATCATGGTTACCGGATTCCTTCACGTACTTAACGAATTGTGAATCGTTAAAAGCGGGTTATACATGTTGCTTACCAAAAATACACATGACACATGCTCTAAAGAAGCGAACTGCGGATGGGTGGGTAAAAGCGCATTCATAGCAAATCCGGTAACCATGGGTATAATGATATAATCACTCAAATATCAAATCAACATTTGGAACAAATCAAATAGATAGTCAACATGATCTATCAAAACCGAGTCAGGATCATCTTCATTTCTCGAGAAGTCCATTTCGTTTTGACGACCTGCAGTTTACTGGATGAATGAACTGGAGACCGAGGAAAACAACGGTTAAAAAAAACGAAAACCCTTCCTTTAAACATGTTGACTCTACCACCACCTGAAGACCAATTAAAAAACATGAAATTCAAAAATGGATCGCTCCCGTTTCTAAGATTCACTCAATAGCCACAATCTCAAATTAACCACTTTTCAAATTCTTTAAAAACAAAGTGGATATGAAGTTCGTTGAAAAAAAAACTTATTTTCAACAAGATACATGGCTAATTAAACAACACATTGACTTTACCACTACCACCACCAGATTGGTTCGTTTCATTGTACACCCTAACCAAGAAAATACGAACCTTCAAGAAAAAAATGGCTCTTCGCAAATTCTAAGATACTCACTCAATAATCACATATTGGTATTAAGTATTAACCACTTATCAACTTCTCTTGTTAATATCCACACCTACTTATCAACCACAATTTAAAAAAACACAGCCCTTTTTTTCAACAATATTAACCCTTGGGAAAATGGATCTCCCCAATCTCCAAAGAAAATCACTCAAAAGTCACAAACTCCTATTAACCACTTACCAATTTCTCTTAACACAAAGTGATATCCACACCTACTTATCATTTTATCAACCACGAATTTTTTTTTAAAAAAAATAAAAAAAATAAACATTGATTTAAACAACATACATTGCTAATTAAACAACACTTTGGCTTCACCACTACCCACAACTCGTTTCATCGTTCATCGTTCATCGTACATCCTAACCAAGAAAAATACAAACCTTCAAGGAAATGTACCTCCCTAATCTCCAAAGATAATCACTCAATAATCACGAACTTCTATTAACCACTTATCAATTTCCCTAAAACTTCTATTAACCGCTTATCAATTTCTCTTAGAACAAAGTGATTCCTCACCTACTTATCAACCACAATTAAAAAACAAGATACATTGCTAAAACCAGCACTTTGGAAATATACAAACCTTCAAACATTCAAACAAGATACCACAACTCGGTTTCATCATAAACCCTAACCAATAAATATGCAAACCTTCAAGGAAACGGATCTCCCTAATGTCCAAAGATAATCATCCAATCATCACATACTCCTGTTAACCACTCAAGAATCGATTTCTCTTAAAACAAAGTGATATCCACACCTACTTATCAACCACAATAAATAACTCTTGTTTTCAGCAACCCCTTGCTTCACTACCACCCACAACTCGTTACATCGTATGCCCTAACCATGAAAAATAGAAACCTTCAAGGAAATGTATCTCACTAATCTCCAAAGATAATCACTCAACAATCACAACCTCCACTCAACCACTTATCAATTTCACTTAAAACAAAATGATATCCATGCCCACTTATCCACCACAATTAAAAAAAATAACAGAACCCTGTTTTCAACAACATACCTTGTTAATTAAACATCACTTTGACTTCACCACTACCTACAACTCTTTTCATCGTACACTCTAACCACGAAAAATAGGAACCCTCAAGGAAATTGATCTCCCTAATCTCCAAAGATAATCACTCAATAATCACAAACTCCTTTAACCACATAAGGATCAATTCCTCTTATAACAATGTGATATCCACACGACCACACCTACTTATCAACCACAATTTAAAAATTTAAAAAAAAAAAAAAAACACAAAACTCTTGTTTTCAGCAACACTTTGGCTTCGCCACCACCCACAACTCATTTCATCGTACACCCTAACTAAGATAATAGAAATTTTTAAGGAAATGTATCTCCCAAATCTCCAAAGATAATCGTTCAATAATCACAAACTCCTAGTAATCACTTATCAACCAATTTTTCCTACAACAAACTGATTCCACACCTACTTATCAACCACAATTTTGAAACAGAAAAACACAACCCTTGTTTTCAACAACCTGGATAGCTAATTAAACAACAGTTCGGCTTCACCACTACCCCAGAACTCTTTTCATTGTACACCCTAACCAAGAAAATGGATCTCCCTAATCTCCAAAGATGATCACTCAATAATCACAAATTCCTATCATTGTACATCCTTAAAACAAATTCACTAAAATTTCTCAGAACTTATCCCCAGAACTTATCAAACTCCTATCATCCTCAATAATCCCCAGAACTTATCAATTTCTCTTAAAACAAAGTAATCTCCACGCCTACTTATCAACCACAAATTCACAAAACCCTTGTTTTCAACAACATACATACATTGCTAATCAACAACACTTTAGTTTCACCACCACCAACAACCCATTTCATCGTACATCCTAACCAAGAAAAATAGGAACCTTCAAGGAAATTAATCTCCCTAATCTCCAAAGATAATCCACAAACTTCTATCAACCACTTATCAATTTATCTTAAACTGCGATTAATCACTTATCAATTTCTCTTAGAACAAAGTGATATCCACACCTACTTATCAACCACAATTACAAAAATAGAAAACTCTTGTTTCAACAACATGCATTGCTAATTAAACAACACTTTTGCTTTACCACTACCCATAACTCGGTTTCCATCATCACCCTAACCAAGAAAAATAACAACCTACAAGGAAATGTATCTCCCCAATCTCCAATGATAATCACTCAACAATCACAAACTCCTATTAACCACTTATCAATCAATTTCTCTTAAAACAAAGTGACATCCACACCTACTTATCAACCACAATTAAAAAAACAGACACACAAAACTCTTGTTTCAGCAACACTTTGGCTTCAACACCACACACAACTCGTTTCTTCATTATAATCAAGGAAATGTATCTCCCTAATCTCCACAGATGATCACTCAATAATCACAAACTCCAATCAAACACTTGATCAATTTCTCTTTTAACAACATGATATCCACACCTACTTATCAACCACAATTATAAAAAAAACATTAAACCCTTGTTTTCAACATCATACATTGCTAATCAAACAACACTCTGGCTTCACCACCACCACAACTCGTTTCGTCCTACACCCTAACCAAGGAAACGTATCTCCCTAATCTCCAAAGATGTATCACTCAATAATCACAAACCCCTATCAACCACTTATCAATCTCTCTTTTAACAACATGATATCCACGCCTACTTATCAACCACAATTAAAAAAACATTTAACCCTTGTTTTCAACATACATTGCTAATCAAACAACACCCTGGCTTCACCACCACCCACAACTCGTTTCGTCCTACACCCTAACCAAGAAAACGTATCTCCCTAATCTCCAAAGATGTATCACCCAATAATCACAAACTCCTATCAACCACATACCAAATTCTCTCAAAACAACGTGATATCCACACCTATTTATCAACCACAGTAAAGAAAACATAAATCATATTGTCAACAACATACCTTGCTAATCAAACAACACTCTGGCTTCACCGCCACCCACAACTCGTTTAACCACAGTTTAAAAAAAACATAAAACCCTTGTTTTCAACAACATACATTGCTAATCAAACTAAACCCTGACTTCCCCGCCACCCACAATTTGTTTCATCATACAACCTAAACAAGGGACTGTATCTTCCTAATCTCCAAGGATAATCAATCAATAATCACACTCTCCTATCAACCACTTATCAATTCGTTTCATCGTTTCACCATACACCCTAACCAAGGGACTGTATCTCCCTAATCTCCGAAGATAATCAATCAATAATCACACTCTCCTATCAACCACTTATCAATATCTCTTTTAACAACATGATACCCACACCTACTTATCAACCACAATTAAGAAGAAAAAAAACATAAACCCTTGTTATCAACAACATAGATTGCTAAACAAACAACCCTCTCGCTTCACCGCTACCCACAATTCGTTTCATCGTTTCATGTACACCCTAACAAATCCCTAATCTCCAAAGATGATCACTCAATAATCACAAACTCCTATCAACCACGTATCAATTTCTCTTAAAACAAAGTGATATCCACACCTACTTATCAAACCACAATTAAGGAAAAAAACATAAAACCCTTGTTATCAACAACATACATTGCTAAACAAACAACACTCTCGCTTCACCACTACCCACAACTTGTTTCATCGTTTCATGTAAATCCCTAATCTCCAAAGATGATCACTCAATAATCACGAACTACTATCAACCACTTGTCAATTTCTCTAAAAACAACGTGATATCCACACCTACTTATCAACCGCAGTTAAAAAAAACATAAAACCCTTGTTACCAACAACATACATTGGTAAATAAACAACACTCTCGCGCTTTACCACTACCCGCAACTCATTTCATCGTTTCATGTACACCCTAACCAAATCCCTAATCTCCAAAGATGATCACTCAATAATCACGAACTACTATCAACCACTTGTCAATTTCTCTAAAAACAACGTGATATCCACACCTACTTATCAACCGCAGTTAAAAAAAACATAAAACCCTTGTTACCAACAACATACATTGGTAAATAAACAACACTCTCGCGCTTTACCACTACCCGCAACTCATTTCATCGTTTCATGTACACCCTAACCAAATCCCTAATCTCCAAAGATGATCACTCAATAATCACGAACTACTATCAACCACTTATCAATTTCTCTAAAAGCAACGTGATATCCACACCTACTTATCAACCGCAGTTAAAAAAACATAAAACCCTTGTTACCAACATCATAAATTGGTAAACAAACACTACCCACAACTCGTTTCATCGTTTCATGTACACCCTAACCAAATCCCTAATCTGATGATCACTCAATAATCACAAACTCCTATCAACCACTTATCAATTTCTCTAAAAACGTCGTGATATCCACACCTACTTATCAAACCACAATTAAAAAAAACACAACAAAAAAAACACAACAAAAAAAAACATAAAACCCTTGTTTTCAACAACACACTGCGAATTAAACAACACGTTGACTTTACCGACAGAACAATTAATGTCATCATACACCCTAACCAATGAAGAGACGGACCTTCCCGAAAATGCCGAAACAAATGATCGCAAACGAACCGGGCCGTTTCGGGTCCGCCATGACCGTCATAAACACCCACGAACGTCCCAAACTCCCCACACTCGATCTGGCTTTGGTCCTCAAGCACCTGATTAGCTTGAACAACAGCCATGGAAAACTCACCGGTGGCGCAACGCCCATCTTTGCCGCCGCCGTCGCCGCAATCCCCGTCACCACCGCCGCCGTTGCCGACGGTTTCAACGCCGAAAGGCTTCCAACAAAGAGATAAAAGGTTCATCGACGCTTCTATTAGCATTCCACCACATCTCTCGACTCAAACCCCCCTTCCTCCTCCACCACCAACGCCAGCCACCACCTCACTCAAACCCTAATTTTATTTATTCAATTAACCCTAATTTTGTTTTGTTGAATTTTGTTCTAGGTATTTTAATTTTTATTTTGATTTTGATTTTTGATTTTGATTGGGGAATTTGACCCCTAATTTTTGATTTGGGAATTTGGGGGAGGAGGGGGTGGAATTAGGGGGAAAGAGGGAGGAAATGGGGGAAAAGGGAAGAGGTGCTTTTATTTTATTTTATTTATTTTATTTTTGATTTCCTTTTGTACTTCTTTTGCATTTGGGGTTTATTTAAACCCGATAATTTTTCTGTAAGACCGTCTTATGCAGTTAATCTCATGTGAGACCTACTAATAGGAATATAATAATAATAAAACTAACTCCTCCATGTGAAATAATAATAAACTTATCGTGAGACCGTCTCATACAAGAAATATCATTAAAATAATATTAAAATTAACTTTCTTGTACGTGAAATGTCTCACAATAAATTAAAATAATATTATTAAAATTTATTGTGAGATTTCTCATACATCCCCAATTCCTCACTACTCGAGAGGGTCTCGAATTTGAGTTCTGCGAATGCAACAATGTTTCAAAGAGTCTTGACTCTTGAGTTTGAGCCCGACGAACGTGGCAATATTAAAACACAAATTATCGAGAAAGGATTTTATAGACTTAGAAATTCTTTTACTGTCGACGTTTTACTTCATACCGTCGACATTAATTGGTTAAAGGACAAATTTACCCTTCATTATTATTATTTTTATTTTTATTTTTTTCGTTTCAAAACTTTTTAATAAATATGTTGATAATTGTTTCGATTTTTAAAACCGTGTTATGGAAGGGTAGTGGGGGATAAGGGTGTCTATACTATATATGCTATGCTAATGTAACATTATTGGTCTACTTTGCTCCTTCATGTTCCAATGTCCACAAATATTACTCCATCTACCTTCTCCTAATACTTTCTCGATACACGATTAAAATAACGATTTATTAACCTCAACATGGAGGAGCACCACGGCCATGTCGATGGCATTTTTCTGACTCACATCGTTACCACAATCACGACCAATACCGTGATTTAAAACCATGCCTATGATGGGCTGTCGAAGATGATCAACGATGGCTAACGATTTTTCATTAGGTACAGTTTTTTTTATGAACGAGGAAACCCGCAACCGCTACCATTTTTGGTGCGCTCTGGTAAACCCTCGGATGTACGCATAGCCTGCAAACCACACACACCAAGGTAAACCGCCCGTGGGCGACATGCTCGAAGTCTAGAAGGCATAGTCTCAAGCCATACAACTCCCACAAGTTCGCGCTTGTAGGGGCGTGAACCTGAGACCCTTAGACCGATGACCACAAGTTTTAAGCACTAGGCAACACCCTTATGGGCCATTAGGTATAGTTACACTAGCCTTCCCATAATTTTTTTTACGGGATTCTGGTTAAAATTCAGAAGCTAATTATACCGGTAAAAATTACTCATTGGGCAAAATATACAAAAAAAAAAATGTGTTACGGGGTCCCGAGACCCCGCAACTCTGGACGTAGATCCGCCGCTGTACAGAAATTTTATCACGACGGTTTCTCCTCGAGCTCCGCGACAAGGATACAAACGATACGCTTTTCTTCTACCCTTTTGCCGTCAAGATCTGTCACTATAGATTCGGAAATGTCGATACAATTTGCTTCAACTTCCATAGCTTTGCTTCAATCTGACACAGTTGTTTAATTTGCAGCTCGATGATTTGAGCTTGGCGATGATGCTTAGTGGTGTTGGGTCTTCCTCCCTTGGCCTGGCGATTCTTGGCTTTCAGGCATAAGAGAAGCTTCTTCAAGCTCGTGTCGTCACTCGGCTCCACATTAGCCTGAATTTGGAAACATGAAACCGGTTCACAAGATACTTATATCCCGACACTTGGGCCCTGTTCTTGAACTGAAACTGACTGAACTTAATTTAACTGAAATTGACTGAAATATAGAGACAAAATATACCTTCTAAAGCTGAACTGACCTGAACTGAACTGAAACTGACTGAATATAAGTCCAAAAGAACGAGGCCTTATACACTTGATACTCATCTGATCTGAGATCCACTCAACAACCCAAAATTTGAATCGACCCCAAACTTTTGAAACAATCTCTTTGTATAAAAAAATCACTCGCTTATCAATAATGGACATTGCACATGCATGCGTGAGACTGTCTCACTCTATAATTTGTGAAAAACATGATACTATAACGTACTCCTCCTTTTCACTAACATCTTCTTCCTTTCCTTTTTGGGTAGTTTCTCTAAGATTCTCCTCTTTCTTTTTTGATACAAAATACATGGCTAATATTAACCCAACTTTCCCTCCACTCAACCACAACCACATATTCTCCTTCCCTAAAATATTGTGCCCAAAAGCACCGAGAAGAAGATAGTGAAAAGGAGGGAGTATAAATATAATGTACCCGAGCGACATATAAAACTACCCCGAGTGGGTTGTTACCAAAAACGAAAACAACAACAACAACAACAACAACAACAACAACAACAACAACAAAGATTTGGGGTCGGCTAACATGAATCAGGAGTCGATATCCAAAAAAATAAATAAATAATGGAAGGCGGGTTGTGTAAAGAGGCAATACCTTGGTACTATCAACCGATGTTCTCTTCAACCTTTTCTTCTTTGCCGACCATATAAGAGTAGCGAGATTATCGTTCCAACCAACTCTTTTTAACCGCTTCTTATGGATTGAAACGGGTGAGGAGCACTCTAAAATTGTACCCTTGGTATCTTCATCAACTTCAGTATCAGATTTGTTTGAACCGGTACATTGAGATCCTTGCCTCTGTTGTGCATTCATGAATTCATATTATTGTGAGATGAACGGACAACAAAACTACAAAAACAGCATGGCGAGGGGGAGGGCGATCAGATGCATGGTAAAAAACATGTTTACAGCCACGTGCGTCCGCCCCTAAGGAAGACTGAATGGTAAAAAGTAAAAAGTAAAAAGTAAAAACACGGTTAGATCCAAGAAATTGGGCTAATAAATGTATCAAACTAAAGCACCAAAATTTCTCACCTTCCTCTTCTTTAGTGCTAAGTATCGTGCATTTTTGAACCACTTGTTCACCTGTCAAATATGCGAGGAGAAGTACGAAGAGCGAATTAGACAGTTAAAAAACTGGAGATCGATACAAGAGCCCTTCACAATCACATTCGGGTAATGATAAGGGGTATTACTGTACCTTTGCGTACTCAAGACCCGCATCCTCTGAAATTTTTATCTTAACATCTCTAGAGGGAAGCTCATTCTCAGCAAATGTCTGACGAAGCTTCTGAAATTATCAGATAATGGCATCATTAGAATAGTTCGAACTGCCAAGTACTCCGTCCAGTCATTACAGTACTTTTTTTTACTGTTAAAAGACAAAACATGCCCTAAAAAAGACGGTGCTTTCTACGGCTGTCAAAACTTGACCCGTTTTTTAGGGTCATGAACCAATTTTTTCCCGAAATGACCCGTTAATTTGGGATTGAACACGACCCGTATTCTGATCCAACTCATGGCCCTACCCACCCGACCCGTTTGAGAGGTCTAGTGGGTTTCTACTGCCCAATGCACATCCACTTTCTAAATGCAAATGTAGTAAATCCAAACGAATGGGGCGAGTAACTTTGTTTTAACCTACCTGCAGAACATCATGTGGAATCTTCGACCAAGGTTTTCGAGGTTTGTTGTCAGGTGGATGGTCCTTACCCTCTTCCTGGCTTTGCGAGCCTGACGGTTTCTCTTCACTTCCACTTAGCTTCATAAGAGTACCAGCTGCATCACACTCCTTTCCCCTTCGCCTTCGTTTGTGTGGGTCCCAATCTTCATCATCGCTGAATACGTCATTATTATTACTAATATCCTTTGCAAACATTTCCTGCAACCAAGTGATGAAGAATCAAGTGAACGACTATTTAATGATGTCTGTATTTTCAATGCTTCCTTCTATCAGAGAAAATTCGAGTTTGTTTATATACTTGCGTAACATCATGCAAAAAAAACATAGAGACAAAGTTTATGCTTTATTGCTTGACCTTCATTCAAAAGACGATGCAATGAGATATCAAATCTAGCTCAAAATCTCTAATCCAGCAAATTATTACTACATGCGCATAGTTTTACATATTAGACATATCCATGAAATCTCCAAGCGAGCAAATGAACTACCTCGGTTTTTCAAAAAGGGACTAACAGTAAAGTGTTGACACGACTTACATCATAGAGCTTTTTGTAATCCACTGCAGATCGCCGCCTAGGACCCGACATGATTTCATTATCATTGGAATCCATGAAGCAGTTCTGGTGCAAAATGGGGAGATCACTCGATATTTCATTGCTCTCAGTTGACAACCCAGATTCCAAGTGCACTTCACTTTCTAATGAACAATTTGAGCAGCTAGTACTACTACTACTACTTTCCTCACGTGTATCACTCTCGTCCCTAACACCACTTTTTCTAGCGGTGTAAATATTGTCCATGCCAGGACGATAATCATCATCATCAGACTCATCATCTGGCCACTCTTCTTCGGGATTGAAGTCCTTTGTCTCGGTTTCAGATAAAAGAGCTTCCTCTTTGAAAATATCCTATACACAGACAACAGTGATTCAAGCAACATCAATAATTTAATAATACATATAGAAACTTGTATGATACGGGTCATACTAGGGATCGCAATGGGTCGGGTCCATTGGACCCAGACCCGGATTCGTCATACCTACTCTGGACCCAAACCCGCATGCGTCTAAAATATTAGACCACACCCGGCTCATTATGGTCTAGGGAGGGTCTGGGTCTAACCGCGGGTCCAAAATATAACAATTTTACAAGAAAAAAACTATAGCTAATCTCATAAATCAACAATAATTTCAATTTTTAGTCGAAAATCATACTAGTAATTTTCATCATATACGATAAAAAAAAACAAGTAAAATGATGCTTAAATCTACTAAGAAAGATTAATCCTACTCATACGGCCTTACATGTGAGACCGACCCCATATAATGAGTAATACATATCGATGTGGGTTGGTCTCACATATGAGACTGTCTCATACAAGATTCATCGATTTATTGTGATGCCAAAATTCCAAATAGGGGTAATAGAATAGTTTTCTACGAAACCAACCTGCCACGTGCAATCATAAGAAAACTCGGTCCCGAGATGTGCATTCATTGCCTCAAGAAGATCCATCTTGCAATCACAATACTTACACAACCAACCCTCATCTTCAGGGGGGACTTCAAATTAAAACCACAGAGAACGGAAATATTTGATCAGGAAAGCAGCCACTTTGTCAGGACAAATTCAAGCAAAGGATCGTGAAACTCACTATCTTCGGTGGCCAATGGCGGATCGATACACTTCTGATGGAAAGCACAGTTACATGTCCCGTCACATAGTATTATATCATTGTCCTCGGAAACTTCTTGAGACTTGCAGTTTTTGCAGATTATCTGTCAAAAAACTTTGAATTTAGAACATGTCGTTTTTTAACCTTAAAGCCTTTTCTATGAATCCATATCGACAAAAATAGCTGATTTCTAGCAAGTAGCTGTAAGAAAGTACGATATCTATATACTTTCTACACGAGTAAAAAGACGACATACATGTTCATGATGTACAGAGCCATCTGAAGAAATGAAAGAGTCGTCGATCTTTCCAACAGACCCGAGTAAATCTAACTGACGTACTGTATCCCGAATATCAAGCTTGCAGTTCAGGATCTGCTTTTTGGCTCTTTCTAGCTCCTTTTTGGGCTTAATCTTTTCCCGACTGTAATCATACTAGACGTAATAAGTCGACGATGAAATATTAGTAAATGTCAGGGTTTCAAGTTTTTTTTCTATGACAAGTAATAGAAAATGTAAAAATGGTCTTTTTTTTTACACCGAAGGCTGACACCCATGTATAAACAGACAACTAGAACAAACCTATAAAAACAAATAAGGCTCTCATGAGTTATCTTCAGAATTATGGAATTCGCTCGGGTACCCTGCGAATCGTGAATCGTTAAAAGCAAATTTTATCCTATCGCATACTGAAAATACAGAAGCTCGGGAATAAACGTTTCTGAAAATACTGAAAATAATCACACTGTCGCGTGTTCAAAAAAGAAATGTAGGAAGTTTCAAGTACCTTTGGCCTTTCCAACCTTCTCCGGTGTAAGCATCGATAAGGTTTTGTTCTAACTTTAGTTTAACCAAAAGATATCTCGCTCTTCTCTGCAGATACAATGCCTCATCTCGAATAACTTCATCATTTTTCCTCTTAACTTTCCGTTTCCTTTTCAAAGTTTCACTGTCCAACCTCCCGTTGTGCTTTCTTTTAGGGTTCGAGGAACCACTATTCTTCTTATGCTGCTTATAAAGACTTATAAGGTTCTCGTTAGTACTGTTTTCCTCCTTCGATGACTCATCTGCCTTCGTCTGTTTCTCACCACTCTTATCTCGTTTCTTCGAAGAATTACTTTCATGGCAGTTTTTCAGAGCTTCTTCAGGAGACACTCGATTCTCAAGTCGATCACCCTTTGTTATGTTATGCGCAGAATTACCTCGCTTCAGCTTTGAGTTCGAGCACATAACCAAAGAGCATAGTTTCAATCTTTTTTTCTTCTTGAGTTTCTGTAGTAAACCGTTTCTTATCTGCATCAATGTTTCCATATTTGACAGTGATTTACTCGTTGAAAATATTGATCACGTTCAACTCGGTTCTCCTTCACCTCATATCAGCCCAGAAGAACAAAATCTCCGAGTCAATTTACTGTACCAACATCAAAGACCAATCAAATCACTGTCACTACCATCAAGTGCTAACGGCTTGTTCTAGCTTAACCAGAAATGTGGAGTTCGAGCCCTAAGAACGCAAAAGTGTTAAAACTCAGGAGAGATTTGCTCAATCCGATGATTTACACCCTAAAAACAATCACTTAAATCTTATGCACTTCAATCAAACATTTCAGAAATACCACATCAAGATTAAATGGCAACACACAACTCGATTTTCGACTAACTTCTAAGATCAATAATCTTCAAATTCTATATGCTCGAAAAAAAAACTGTAAATTCTGCAGCATAAACATCATATGAAAGTAACAATGCCAATTGAAATCTAACAAATTTCCACCAAACCAACAATTGGGTTCTCCTCAAAATTAGCAGAAAACAACCCAAAACCAGAAGTTGGTACAAACATCACAACAAATGGTAACCTAATTTAAGCAATCATAAACACTTTCTTTTCACAAGAACCAAGAATTATCGAAATTATTGACTTTTGCTACCCAAAATTCGAAGATATAAGTGTTACCCCCAAACTTACAAAAAAAGGCTTAAAATTATCGACTTTTGCTGCCCAACAATTCAGAAATTCGTTACTCCAAAATTTTAGTTCTAGATTCAAAAATAAAGAAGGGGAGATCAAGGGTTTCACACATGATTCTAAGTAGGGGCTAATCTAGCTAGTAGTAACTATTAAGGGTTAAAATTATCGACTTTTGTTACCCAAAACTCGAAAATATGAGTGTTACCCCAAACTCACAACAAAATGCTCAAAATTATCGACTTTTGCTGCCCAAAATTAAAAAATATGAGTGTTACCCCAAACTTACCAAAAAAAAAAAGCTCAAGATTATCGACTTTTGTTACCCAACAATTCAGAAATTCGTTACTCCAAAATTTTAGTTCTAGATTCAAAAGTAAAGAAGGGGGGAGATCAAGGGTATATACCTAACTTCAGAAATGACAAAAATAAT
Source organism: Agrostemma githago (assembly GCA_958450325.1). NCBI lineage: Eukaryota > Viridiplantae > Streptophyta > Magnoliopsida > Caryophyllales > Caryophyllaceae > Agrostemma > Agrostemma githago. The sequence goes on from OY288244.1 coordinate 75,937,946, forward strand.
TAAAAAAATCAGAAAGCAGCCATGATTATACCTGAAGTGAGAAATCAGCAATTGGGTAATGTGCAGATTGAATGCTGTACCACCAATTCTACCCAAAAAAAATTACTGTAATTGAACTCTTTGATGTTTTTCAAACAGAATTTTTGGTGTGGAAAACTGTCACTGTGAGAAAAAACTGTGACATGTGGGAAGGAAAGTGCTCTAATTTTATTTATTTGAAATTTATTATAGTCTTGAGATTTCTCTTGCTTTTGACTTTTCTGCAAATTTTGAAGACGGGTATACCCGTCTTAAACTTGAGATAGGTAAATGTGGTAAATATGAGTAATGAGATTGAGAAACGGTTCATTCAGTTTGATTTTGGATCAGATTAAATCGATTTGGTTATAATCGAGTAGGCCTTGTTTTCAGTTTTTTTGTTCGATTTTCGTTCGAGTTCATTTTGGTTAGTCACTTCTATCGATTTGTGTTATTTGGAGTCGGGTACATTTTAGGTCGGGTTAATATCGGTAATCTGTTGAGAGGAGTTTCGGGTCATGATTTTTGTTGAGTTATTAAAGAGTAAAAACTAGACTTGATGGTTGTTTTACTTTTCAATTTGCACGTAATAACTTAAAATATCGTTAATAAATAAAGAATCAATGGAAAAAACCTGTAAACTAAAGATATTTTTATAAGAACATATGGTACGTATTTATGAACTAGGTCAATAAGTTCGGTTATTATCAATTCAGATATATTCAGCCTCCAAAGGGTTCGTTTGGTCTCAATACTTCAGTCCACTTTCGTTAAACTCACTTCAGTTTAGGGAACCTTTCAGTCCAAAAGAACATGGCTAAACCAAGGAGCTGCGAACACAATTAAGGTAAATCTCTTGGGAAACCGTCTCACATTTCAGTCCAAAAGAACATGACTTAAACCAAGGAGCTGCCAGCACAATTAAGGTAAATCTCTGGGGAAACCGTCTCACATTAAGGATAAAGAGACCCAGAAGAACGATTTTACATCTCCAATTTTTTATTTATTTTTTGCCAACGAAGAAAGTGCATCGGATTACATGCTGTTTGGACATGCTACATCCTTTATTGAACATAAAAACGACATAACAAAATACTCTACTGTTGAGGGAAACTAGTAAAAGCCTAAATGAGAGGAGAGGACATTGTCGAAGATCCAAAAGCTCCAACTTAAACGTACAAATGACCAGCAATTTATCATAAAAAAACTCGACTGTAAAGAGAGCCACGAGAGCGATTTTACATCAAGTCTGCAACTTAAATGTACAAATGACCAACAATTTATGAATCATGCTCATCATCAATATAATTCAATCACCAATTCAGTGATTTAAACATACAGATTCTCTGCAACTGAAAATTTTTGAGGTAAAAACTAATACATATATGATCAAAAGCTACAGCCTCATGAATCATCATCATCATCATCATATTACAAAGCCTCTATATAAAGGGGTCAATCACAAAGACACAAAGTACATACCCTGCATTTAGAAGACATTCATACATACATACATACATACATACATAAAACCCCTAAAAATAGTACTTACTGTAGTTATTTGGATCCATTACTGCAATTTTTGATTAAAGAGACGATACCCGTCTTTTTTTTTTCTTAGTCGCGGGTGGTGGTCTTGAAGTCACGAGGTGGACACATATGGAGTTCGAGGATGACGAAGAAGTAACTTCTTTCGGATTCTCTTATGTATTGAACTTCGCCGTTCATGAGCTTTAGAATCTTGCGACACATGCTAAGTCCGAGTCCTTCTTGAGTTGCCCATCTACTGTTATGGAACATGTCTTGAACCAATTCCGGTGGGAGTCCTTCGCCGGGAGACACTAACCTGTCACCGAGAGAAGACAACAAGCATTAGTCCCAAAAGATTTGGGGTGGACGGCTAACATGATCCATTATTCTCTGAGTGTTGTGTGTCCTAAGTGTCCAACGTGGCTAATTTTATGAAAATTCCGAATATTTTGGCTTAAAAATATGAAGAGTCTTTGGCCCAAGGGTCTCAGGTTAAAGCCCCTGCAAGCGCGAACTTGTGGGAGTTGTATGGCTTGAGACTATGTCTTCTAAACTTCGAGCCTGTCGCCCACGGGCGGTTTACCTTGGTGTGCGTGGTTTGCAGGCTATGCGTACACCCGAGGGTTTACCCAGAGCGCACCAAAATGGTAGCAGCTGCGGGTTCCCTCGTTCATCAAAAAAAATAAAAATATGAAGAGTCCAAGTTTTATACCCATGTCCGAGTAAGTGAGTATCAAGTGTCAGACACGAGTGCACGAGGTAATTAGAAGAGACGTGAGTGCATGAGGTAATTAGAAGAGTCAAAGTAGCATGGATCACAATGGAACAATGCAAGAACCATAGATCACTAATAGAATATAAAACGGACCACAGCCATCGCCCCAAGGTTTTGGTTGAATTGGTACTATAACATGGTATCAAAGCCAGAGAGAGGTCAAACCCTTACAGCCCCCAATATCTCGAACTCTCAAGTGGAATCTTAGCACATGGAGTAATAATCTTAGCATGTGGAGTAATTCATAAAGAATTTAGTTCAATTTTTGGCCATATCCCTTCATAATCCGTTCACTAAAAACTAAAATGATACCAATAAAACAAGGGAATCGGGTTTCTTATTACTCCCACCATTCCAATGAATTGTTTGCCTTTGTTTTTGGCACCAAGGTTAAGGCATCCAATGAGGAAGTGACATGTGGAGCAAAACTCATGAGAATGGTAAAATTACATATAAAAAACATTCCTAAAATAGAAAGGCAAACAATTCATTGAAACGTCCCAATATGGAATAGACAAACAATTCATTGGGATGGAGGGAGTACTTTGAGGATAATAATAGAAAATAAACGGACCTCAACCATCACCTTAACGTTTTTGGTTGAATTGATTTCGTAACATGGTAGGTGAACAGCCCCAATATCTCGAACTCTCAAGGGGAATCTTAAATATTCGTTTTTAATCGGATTGACAAATGTGATTAATCTCCTAAAAAATGCTTGATACGTGGAAATAAATTTAAAGCGATTCAGTGGATATTCAAAGATACATACCTGAATTCGATATAAACAACATTAATTCCGCCTGCAATCTGCTTAAGCCGTGGCAGAACATGAATCTCGACCCAGCCATCAGGAGACGGGGCATACCGTACCATATTCACCAAAAATTCAGCTAGTATTTGTTGGATTCTGATCTGATCACCATATACCGCCAATGTTTTGATCTCGTCCGGGATGTCTCTGATCAACTGCAACCCTCTCTCTCGTAATGGTATCATCACTTGACTTACAATGGCGTTGATAACATTCCCAAGCATGAACTCGGTCTTCACCAACTCCAAAGAGCTAAAAACAAAACATTCATTCGCTGTCAAATCATCGTGAACTCAAGGAATTTTGCATACAAGGTAGGTTGAATAATTAATACTCAAAAGTTCAAAAATTGCTTCAAATTAAGTATTTTTTTAGGACGTAAATGCCCTTGGTTAGAAGGTAAGTTGAAGTAGTAAGGAATACAAAACGTAGGGGCATTTTCGTCCTGAAAGCATGATTTGGAGCAAATTTTGAACTTTGAACATATTTTGGGAGTTACTTTTAAGAGTAAATTAAAAATTACTCCCTTTTAAAATACCAATTTTAAAATTTAATCCTTTTTGAAATTTTTGTTAAAAATAACTCTCAGAATCTATCAAAAGTTTAAAAATTGCTCCCAAATTTATTTTTAGAACGCTAGAGAGTGAGGTGGAGTAATATGGCATAAAAAAGTTAGGGGCATTTTCGTCCAAAAATTATATTTTGGAGCAATTTTTGAAATTTTGATAGATTTTGGGAGTTATTTTTGACAAAAATTTCAAAAGGGAGTAAATTTCAAAATTTGTATCTTAAAAGGGAGTAATTTTTAATTTACCCTACTTCTAACAAAAAATTTAAAAAATTCAAACAGGAACAATTTTAAAAATGGAGTAATTGTTACTAATTTACTCTATAATAAACTAAGATTAATTCTTCTGTCACTACCGTATTTTAAATCTATAAAGAAAATGTAAACTTTTTACTGAGACGGAGGAAGTAAGACTTACCCTTCGTCAACGCTTTCCAAATGAATATCCCCGAGTATTCTCTTAATTTGTTTCTCACAAGCATTACTAGTCTCGATGAATTGCTTCTGATCTTCAGCCAAATTTGTAGCTTCCAAAAGCGAGTTAGCAAACCGTATTCCATTGAGAGGATTCTTTATTTCTTGACAAAGATAAGCCAACTCCTTCATCCTATCAAAGCAAACTTTCTCCTGTTGTCTCTGGATTTGCAGCGCTTGTTGCATCTCAGGACTGGCAATTTGCAGGAAGCAAAACGCGCCAGTCACGTGACCGTCCATGTTCGCCCTCTTATTCGCTGTCAGAAGACCCTGAACAAATTTCCCATCGCGGTCATAGAAAGAAAACGGGAATTTGTCGCTGTCTTCCCCTCCGATTGCATTATGCAAAACGATCATGAACTTGGTCAAAGCATCTTGACCCTTGAGTCTGCAGAACACACCAAAAATCTCACCAACTAACAGTTTTCCTGCAACATCTTCTTTGCTCCAACCTGTGAGGTTCGTCATTGCAGTGTTCCACTCGGTGCAGCAAGTATTTTCATCTGATGCGAAAATAGGAGGAATCAAAGGGTTCGGATTGTGAACGATGGCTTTGTAGTCGCCTTGTATATTGACGAATTTGTCCATGACGTTTTTTTGACCGGTAACATCATGGCCGACAAAACATACTCCCACAATTTTGTTGGTATAGTCTTTGCTGCAACAAGCATTGACCACCACGTAAACTGCTTTTGTATGTTGTTCTGGCCCGAGTGCCTTAAACTTTATTTCTACATTCTTATCTTCTTCACCTGCATCGACAGGAACGTGAAAAAGTCGACTTATAACTTAATAAGTACTCCCTCCATACCGCTAACTTCTTCCCACTTTCCTAATAAGGAAATACCACCAACTTCTTCACATTTCATTTCTTTCCTTTTTTGGCAAATTTTTAAACTAAAACAACCCAATTACTTTACTAATAATTCCAAACTACAGAGATTAACATCATTAAAATTAAAATCAATATTAATCATATAACATACCTCTATTAATAACTAATTTACCATCTTAACCCATTAATTAATTTTTTAATATTTTATTATTTGTTTAACACTTTAACATGTTCTCCTTAATCCACGTGCCACAATGAAATGGGAAGATCATTGTGGTACGGAGGGAGTACAGATTATTTGTAAATGAATTTTCCGATTGAAAAAAAAAAAATCCTTCAAGTGCACCACAAAATATACAAGGAATCATCTTCATTATGTTAAATGAGAAACCACTACAATAAAATAATACGAGTAATAAATATATAGTTTCCAATGCAAAATTAAGTTGAAAGCATTACACATCCAAAAATTTTGAAGCAAAAATTACCTCTTAAGGCATGAAGAAGAAGCTCTTGAACAACATGTTTGGATTCCTCACCTACAAGATCATGAACTAAGGATTTCCCCATGGCTTCCTCGACTGGAAATCCCGTCAACTCAGAAGCCTTCGCATTCCACCCATTGATACACCCATCAACATCAACAGCAAATATCGGTGCTGTTGCAGTTTCTATCAACCTAACCATCTCTCTTGCAACCGAACTCAACTCGTCGATCCCTTGCATTTCTACATCCCCTTGTTGAGTATGTACAATCGCCTTAGAATTCGCATCATCCTGGTCTTTAAACGAGTCTCTCAAGATAAGCTGCAACGAATGAATTGCATCCATTTCAGCGTTTTCCCAAGGCATACTCCGACTCTTGACAACCTCCAAAAATGCCTTAAATGAAGATCGTGGGTGCATCCTTTGCACATCATCCTTGTCCTCGGGATGATGTTTCGCACCACCCCACTTTATTTCCTTTGCCGTATGTGACCTGAACCAAAAGAGAAAATCGTTTTTCGTGATAAAAGCAACGGCCATCCCACAAACGGCGTCAGCCAATGCTAGTGCACCAGGGTACCCAGCATCGGCCAAACTATCCGTGCTCAACCCGGTTGAATCTCCATGATGGGTCAATAACCATTGGACAATATCCTTTAGTTGTGGTTCGGTCGGGGTCACACCTAATGGGTAGTACTTACCCCGAAACAAAAGGGCAGCCCCGTCGCATTTAACTAAATCCATGATACTTGGACTTTGTGTGACAATTCCGGTAGGAGAGTCTCTAAGGATCATGTCACACAAAAGGGTTTGTGTCCTTAAGACACGTTTCTCCAAAATTTGCGCGGATAATTGCAACTCCATGTTCAACTGAAGCCCGAACGCCTGCATCAAGAACTCACAAGCATATCGAAGAGGAAAAGGGATAGATCGAGGAGACGTGTGATGACACACAACCAAACCCCACAACCTCATAGGATTCCTCCCACCACCGCTACCCTCATCATCGTTCCCATTAATGATGACTGCCATGACTAAGGAAGCGATCGAACCCATATTGGCCATATACTGAGAATGACACCCATGAGGAGCCCTAAGAGTGGAACCAACAAGGCAAAGGGGTTGTTGTAGCCGTTCATCTTGAACAATACAAACGGGTTTAGCATGACAGTCGACAATCATCCTAACCCGATTCTGCTTAAACAAAAACCTCGACGCCTGAGGAATATCAGTCGAAGGATAATGCAACCCAATATAAGGCTCCAAATCGGGTCGCTTACTCTCGGCCACAACCTCACCATGTTCATCCTCATGAAACTTATACACCATGACCCTATCATAACCAGTAAGCTGCCTAACACTCTCAACCACGGTATCACACAAAAGCTTAACATCCCCACCAGGCAAAGACTGCAAATGTGAAATCGCCCTAACGGCGAGCTTTTGAGATTGGACAGCACCAGCAATGGACAAAGCCGGGTCCTCGGTCCGAGCAGGCTCTAAGTCAATAACTATCCCTACATCAATCCTATGCAAAATTGCATAAAAGGGTTTCCCTGAAGCCTTAGAATGAATCCAAACAGGGTTCAACAATGTAATTTCCCTAGCCCCAAATGCCTTCTCCAATAAAACCACACTTGAAGGCATAAACAGTGTTCTAACATCAACCCCAACCCTCAAAATCTCAACTTTTACCCCTTTTACCCCTCCAACTCCTCCTACTCCATCAATACAAGGTACAGTATGATTTTGTGGGGTAAAACCTAGAAAACCAAGTAATTCTATAGCATTTTCACTGTAAGCAATTACACTATAACTAGATTCATCAATTGCAATCATACAACCACAAGGCTGAATCAAACCACCTCTCTGAATTTTACTCAAGTATGCAGTAATTTGCTGCTCAGGTACTGAATGTGCACTAGTATGAGTTTTTACTGACTGTGAATAATCAAATGATTTACCTGATTCACTTGACTGCTCAAATACTGCATGCAATCTAGCATCAATTGTGTACTGTGCTATTGCTCTACTCACTGACTCTGATGATGGGTTTTGAAGCTGCATCTGTGTTGGTGATCCTCCACTTCCTGACCCCATTTTTTTACTGTTACCTCCTTACTTTTACTGTCAGTAGAAAAGATGCATTTTTTGGTGTGTTTTCTGTACCATTTCTTCAGGTTTTTTTGGGTTTTTTGGTGAGGGAAATATAGAGTGAAGTGGCCCAATATTGGTCACATTTACATGAGAGATTTTTTGGGTGGCAAGAGGGGAAGGAGGAGGAGTGAGTGGGTGAGGAAGAGTGATGGTGAGAGTTCAAAAGAAGGTGACATCTTTGTTTTTATTCAATGGTAGTGAAATTTAGATACACCCTTCATGGGTTATATACTCCTATTTATGGAGTAATAAAGTTATAAAGTTACTATTTTCGATCTTTTCGAGTCCTTGAATGGTTGGTTATTCACTTTCTATAGAGAACGTGACTTTAAAAACGGCTATTTGAAGTAAGAATGAGTTATACTCTGTATTTGTTAAAGTTATAAGGTTACTATTTTCGATATTTTTGAGTATTTGAATGGTTGGTTATTCACCTTCATTCTATACCGTATAGGATTTTCAAAACGGCTATTTGAAGTAAGATTGGGTTATATTCGTTAAAGTTGTAAAGTTACTATTTTCGATCTCTTTGAGTCTTTGAATGGTTGGTTATTCATCATCTGTAGAGTACGGGATTTTAAAAATGACTATTTGAAGTAAGAATGAGTTATGGAATAGTATTTGTTAAAGGTATGAAGTTACTATGAGTACTATTTTCGATCTTTTTGAGTCTTTGAATGGTTATTCACCATCTGTAGAGTACAGGATTTTCAAAAACTATTTGTGTAAAAAAGAGTTGCATTTGTTAAAGTTAAAAGTTACTCCCGCCGATTTTTAATTATCTTACCATTTGACTTTTTGGTGAAAAATAATAGTGTAGAAATGTATGGCTCAAAAGAGAAAAATATGTAAGGTAATTCTAGATCACATGTTGATGGCTCAAAATAGAAATAGAAAAGAATTAGTGTTTCAACCCAATAAGGAAACAGAGAAGATAAATAAAAATCGGAGGCAATACTATTTTCGATCTTTTCGAGTCTTTGAATGGTTGGTTATTCACCTTTTGTACAGTATATGATTTTAAAAATGGCTACTTGAGTAACGATGAGTTATATGGAGTATTAGTTAAAGTTATAAAGTTACTATTTTCGATCTTTTCGAGTCTTTGAGTGAATATTCACCTCTTGTATCATACTCCAATGAGAAGATTATACAACAAATTGTACATAGTTCTATGTACAACTGATTTTATAATTTTGAGCTTTATAACAAATTTTCGAGTTTTGTTGTAAACTTTATGAATTTTAGTGCAAGTTAATTCACATAAATGATTAAGCTCAAAAACTTACAACTTAGCTCAAAAACTTGCATAAACTCAATAATACATACAAAAACAACTTTGTTTTGGTTGTACAATGCTACTGTATAACGTGTATAATCCTATTTTCCATCATACTCGTACAAGGTTATGGAAACCGCTATTTGAGTAAAAATGAGTTATGGAGTACGAACATTTGTTAAAGTTATAAAGTTATGATTGTCGATCTTTTCGAGTCTTTTCATTTCTTCTACATAGGCATAAGGTTTTAAAAATGGTTATTTGAATAAAAATTGGTTATAGTATTTAATAGAGTTATAAAGTTATGATTGTCAGATCTTTTCGAGTATTTGAATAGATATTCATTTTTTTGTACAGGGCTTTGGAAGTGACAATTTGGGTAAAAATGGGACGGGAGATCCGCATTGGTAAAAATGTACTACTTCCATTTACTGGAATCTAGTGAATGGGAGGTAGTATTGTATTTATTGAAGTTATGGTAAAGTTATGATTGTCAATCTTTTTTAATCTTTGAATAACTATTCAATTTATGTACAATGTTTTAACAACGGCAAAAAAAAGGGTTATGATTGTCAATCTTTTCGAGTATTTTAATATACATATGCGTATAGTTATATCCGTTTTATTAATTTATTAATGATAAATTAGCAATAGCGAAATTAATTTAAAAAACTACGGAGTATATATCATGCCCAACTCATTTTTTTATTTTTTTTTTAGATTATGAAAATATTCCCATTTAGGAATAATATATATAGTGACCACCACAAATTAAAGTACATAAAAAAAACAAAAAAAAACATAACTTTAATTAGAGGTATACCCTATGAGTATATCCAATTTTGTCCCCTCTAAATGCGGCTTCTTACAATTGCATAGAGCTATTTTTTTAAAATCTTTTTTCACCTCAATTTTGAGTTTGACTTTTAATTAAATTTGGTTAAAATTAATTCACTTTATTTTTTGCATGGACCATTTATCACATGTAAAAAAGTCCTTCAATATTCTAAACAAGTAGAAATGCCCTAATTTTATTTTCACAAATTATAGTGTAATTAAGATAGTTTTACGCGTGAGACGGTCGTCCATTTATATGAAAAAAACAATTCAGATCACTTGTTATTGATATATAAATGAGTGTTATAATTCACAATAAAAATTACTAAACGATATATTTTGGTTGTTCACCGTGAAGTTAATAATTCAGTATATAAATTGGCTGAAATAATTTTACTCAGTTTTTTATATCTTGATATTTTGCATTTAATCGGTAAGATTTTATAAAATACAATTAATGTATATTTTTTTTTTGTATTAATCGTATTTATTGATTTATATATAATACGAGTATTGGATACATAAGAATACTTATTATCATGGATTATTTCCATATATTATTCAAATCATAAATCAATATTTATAAGAGAGACTAACTGAAATATAAAGTACGATATAACCTAATTTATAATAATAAAACATAACATTAATTTACAAGATTTGTTAATATAATGGAAGTCTAAATCACATTTTGTCGAATAGCTACTTCATTTAGCCTTTTTTCTCGTACACGTCGTTGTTAAAAATAATAATTAATTTATTATTGATACATGAATGATCGTATTTATACAGATTAAAGATAGTCATATATAGACCTTGATCATTGCTAATAAATGAAGTGGACATTTTAACAAATTTTATATTTCCGGTCTGTTGTTCATTATGATACCGTCTCAGTCCTCACACGATTAATTACTACCCACAAATTCTCATATGAAACGATCTCGCAAAATTAATAGTTATTTTTATTATGTTTTTTTTCTTAGTTTTCAATGTATTGGAAACATGTCTCACAAGATCGATCATTAAGATGATAGTCGATAATTTTTTTTTTTTTGCTGTTAGATCTAATATACGAAATTAGTACAAGACGATCTGTCACTGAACCCGTACACGTTCCTTAGATCTCATATACGGATTTTATTTATTTATTTATTTATTTTTATTTTTATTTTTATTTTTATTTATTTTTTGCTGTTAGATCTCAATATCTCATATACGAAATTATTACTCCCTCCCCACCACTAACATTTTCCCACTTTCCTTAAAAGGAAACTCCACTATGATTTTCCCACTTCAAAACTTTCCTTATTCATCCAATATACTCTCTTCCTATTGGTTACTTTTGTGATTTGACTTCTTAAACCCCACCGAACAATTTATCACCTTTCTTTATACCTCTCTATATTTTTCTTCTGAGTATAAGACGGTCTCTCACTTGATATATACTCCAAATCGTAATAAGTTCGTCGTATACGACTGCTAAAGAACCCGTACACGTTCCTTAGTTTGTTAGGTCAGTTCACGAGTATAGGACGTATGATAGTTTCATCCATCAATTTTACAAAATAGAAGGTCCCATTAATTTTATTTATTTGATAAGGACATGACCCAAATAATTTGGGAGGGATGATGTGGGTTAAAGCATGAAAGTTTATTCCTCCACGTGATATTGGGTACGAAACATGGTCTACACCACGTGAATTTTTACAAAAATACTTTAAATACCACGTGAAAACTTTGTGGGGTCAACCTATTGTCTAAAATCCTTCAACCATGGAATTTGAATTGTATGTACCAAATACATGTCATGTCTTACTTTGGATATTTAGTGTTTCGGGATTGAGATTGAGATCGAGATTGAGATTGGGTTTGTCGTGAGTCATTCAAATGAATGATACGTGTTTTAGATACGTGGAAGTTGGAGGTGTCGATTTGACTTTGTTTAGTGGTGATATTAGATCGTTTCTTTTATCTTTCTTGTCAAAATCCAGCCTCTTATGTTAGCTGACCCCAAATCTTTTTTGGAACCAAGGCTATGATATTGGTGTTAAAATCTAACCTCTTAACTTTAACGACTAAAAAGAGAAATTATATCGTTTACGACTATACCATTTCGACATTTATTCCAGGATTATTTGGATGTCTCGATCATTTCTTTGCCTTTCTATTTTAAGATGTATTTTAAGAGTTAATGGACCATACTACCCCTCATTAACTTTCCATATCGAGCACGCACTTACAATGCTTATTGTCAATGTTCATGGGCAGATTGGTCTCTTTACGGTATTCTTGATCTTTGTACCAAAACAAAAGGCAAACAACTCACCGAGACAAAGGGAGTATCATCTATCCCTTTACCAAAATATCAATCAAAATATATTGTACCCCTCCGTTCGAATCCAAAGGGTACGCTTGCTTTTTCACACTTGCCGAGACACGTTTTACACCGTCTAATATCTTTCATTTTACCTTAACAAAAATTATAAAAAGTCGATATTCCTAATCTACTCGTAAAGACGAATCAAACAAGATCCACATTACTATATTTTCTCTTATAAATTGACGAGAATATTAACGATTCTCTTCAGTTGTGAATAATGTCTAAAAGAGAAGCGTGCCCTTTGGACGCAGGAGTACCATTCATAAACAAAATATGTAGCTTGTGGGAGCTATACATACAAAAAAATGAAATCGGAGAGTTACAGTCGGTCAGTCATGGTGAAGTCGGGGAGTTCTGGCTGGCGGGCGATACCCTGATTGGAGTACTTTAGACTTGTACCGTAAATCAATAAAGTCTTCTATGAGTTCTAACTCTCTATTAAACATTCTTCGACAGGACGGTATACATGCGTACATAAAAACAGCCTTTACATCATCAACAACAACATCAGAGCCTCAGTCCCAAAAGATTTGGGGTCGGCTAACATGGTTCAGCCGACCCCAAATCTTGTCTGACAGCATAACCGTGTGTCCCAAAAGATTTGGGGTCCCAAAAAACTGCCTTTACACATTAACTAAACTAAATTTTGTCCGACGGCCAAACCGGGTGTCGAGATGAATCCAAGAGTAATTCGCAATGTATTTAAAGGTCGAATTGAACCCTAAAGTAAAGAGAACGAACTTGCAAGCTTCATACCGTACTTCACGACTTCTCTTTAGAATTCCGTTTAACAAAAAGCTTGTTGATATCTTCTGTGACGACATTGCTTCTGGCAAAATTCAGCATAACCGTGAAACGTGTAAGCTATAAACTTGATTGTATACCAAATATTTTCCGAGGAAACAAATAATGATGCTCAACAATTTAAGGGCTGTTGGTTCGCTCAATTTGGGTATGGGGTATGAGTTTAGAATTAACCAAAACCATACCTTGTGTTTGATTGACAAATTTTTCATTTCGATACCCATGCCTCAAACCCTCATGGTATGGGTAACCCAATGGAGGAGGTGGGTATGAGATTCATACCCTTGGAATCAAACTTTGTTTGATTTTCCGGAAAAAAATTGTTACAATTTTTTTTGGAAATATTATGACTGAAATATTTTCTTGAAAAACATTAATTTAAAATACTAAAAAAATTATTTTAAAATTTTATTAATGTAACTCTTCGTTTTATATCGCCAAAAATGGTTGTTTTTAATGAAATTTATTTAATTTTTCTTTCATGCTAAATTTTTTAGATTTGATATAGTCAGTGTTATATAAATTTTTATATATTTAAAATATACTAATTATTAAATATAATTTTAAAAAAACTAGAATTTCAGATTTGATTTTCAATATCTAAATACCTTTTTGCGAATCAAAAAGGCCCCTTAAGACTATCAAAAGAGCTTTCATATAGAACATTGGGGTCCAAGAACGGAAGATGTAGCCTTCTGTCGGAGATGGTGCTGAAAATTTAAAAGAATTTTATGACACTATGACATAGACCGAAAGGCTGAAAGGCGTTACCTTCCTTGAAGCTGGGGTGGCATCAGCAAACCGCTACTGGTTTCTGGGATATTTTTAGAGTGAGGCAACTGTGATTTCGGAATTTTACCACGCACAGATGATGGAGTGGATCCATTTGCTTCTCTCTTACGTGATGCATTCGCAGCCACAGCTGCAGCAACTCGAGCTGAATGATCACTTCCTACTGTCGGAGATAAGATGGAAGAACTTAAGAGCAGTGCTGCATCGGGAAGCTTCTCGAAAGGTGACGGTAACACTGTTGAGACATGTTCTGAAGGGCCGTACTCTGCTGACTTACTTGACCTACAGAAACCGGTCTAAATATTCAACAACTCCATGTAACTTAGATTACTTTTGTCGTGAATCTTCTGAATTTCAAACTAATGAAAAAGTCGTAGTTGGGTTACGTGGAGTATAATAGACGTCAAACAGTCGAACATATCTTCATGAAACTAATGAAAAAGTCGTAGTTGGGCTACGTGGAGTGTAATAGACTCGAGAGAAGAGTCCTAACTCAACTTAAAACTCAGTAGCTACCTTAGATTGACCGGTGAAACATCACAACCTTTGTTTGGCTCATATCTGAGGAGACGAGGAGATAGAGACAGACAAAGCGGATTGAGAACAATGTTCCTCATCCATCCATTTTCTCAGAAGCCTCAAATTCGAAAGGCTTTTGATGCAGCAAATGGTGAGCTCATTTGACGAAGTATATATGGAGTGCCACAATGACGTGGCTTATGATTTGAATATCAAAAAAAATGAAATTATAAATGATAACCATATACAGGCTTTGAGAAATATTATATCTAACCCTTGAATTACCCTTTTCAGAAATGAAACGTGTTTAACCTAAATACAGAATCATGAACCAATTATCGCTAGATTTGATCGTGCCCATAAAACCCAAGTTTATGCAAAACTCTTCAAGACACAAATTTGTGAACAAGTGAACAACATTAATTGAAAATTCAAAAATACTAAGTAAAACAACATGAAATTACGCAAAACATAGATTATAAATAAAAATGAAGAATACGTACTGGGATTGTAGTGAGGGGGCCGATTGTTGTTGTTGTTGTGGTTGGCGGTGGTTGAGTGAAGGAAGAGAGTTATGTTCATCAACTACAATGGAGGTTTCGTGTTCTTGCTTTTGTTCCTGTTCTTGTTCATCGTCGGACGAACCATAGTCCACCAAAGACATCTTGCACCAACACTCTTAACAAAATATGACAAAAATTATGAGATACGGTTTTATCAAGGGTCGGATTAAGACCGAGGAACAACGTGTAATCAATCAAGCACGAACGGACTTCGAACACCGATTCAACACACCAAACACACGAATCAGAGTGCGAGATAGAACGGACAGGGGCTCGATATTCAGCTGCCACGCACAATAACAATATTAAAACGTCAATAGCAACCGTGAACAGCAAGAACGACAGCAGAAATGCACGATAAAAATATTAAGACGTCAATAGCCAACATTGAACAGCAAGAACGACAGTATCAGCAGCAGAAATGCACGATAACAATACTAAGATGTCAATAGCAACCTTGAACAGCAAGAACGACAGTATCAGCAGCAGAAATGCACGATAACAATATTAAGATGACAATAGCAACCTTGAACAGCAAGAACGACAGTATCAGCAGCAGAAATGCACGATAACAATATTAAGATGTCAATAGCAACCTTGAACAGCAAGAACGACAGTATCAACAGCAGAAATGCCCGATAACAATATTAAGATGTCAATAGCAACCTTGAACAGCAAGAACGACAGTATCAGCAGCAGGCACGCACGATAACAATATTAAGATGTCAATAGCAACCTTGAGCAGCTAGAACGACAATATCAGCAGCAGCCATGGACACAGCCACAAATCGACAACAACGACTTAATCAAACTGAACTAAACGCAAATAGAATAGTATCAGCAGTGACATGACAAAGCTGATTTGAAACATGGCTGAAATCGAGTAGAAAAAGAAGAAACAAATACGACCACAACGGCAACGTAGCACAAGAGCAACTAAACGCAAATAAGTAGCAGCAGCGAGATGACAAAATTGATTTGAAACAGTAACATCGACAACGCAAGAGCACGACTCCATTAACAGCAGCGAGAGGAGACGAAAGAGCACGAGATTGACAACGCAAGAACATGACTCCATTAACAGCAGCAAGAGGAGACGAAAGAGCACGAGATTGACAACGCAAGAGCACGACTCCATTAACAGCAGCGAGAGGAGACGAAAGAGCACGAGATTGACAACGCAAGAACATGACTCCATTAACAGCAGCGAGAGGAGACGAAAGAGCACGAGATTGACAACGCAAGAGCACGACTCCATTAACAGCAGCGAGAGGAGACGAAAGAGCACGAGATTGACAACGCAAGAACATGACTCCATTAACAGCAGCGAGAGGAGACGAAAGAGCACGAGATTGACAACGCAAGAACATGACTCCATTAACAGCAGCGAGAGGAGACGAAAGAGCATGACATTGACAACGCAAGAATACGACTCCAACAGCAACAACAGTAACAGCAAAACGAAGAAGAAGGGAAAAACAGTAACAGCAACGAAATACGAACAAAACAACGATTCGATACTCGATTAAATAAAGATTAAACGAAGAAAAGAAGAACGGAAAACAAGAACGCATCAATTGATTGAACGAAGGAGATGGAGATCGATACCTTTCGTCAACTCCGGCTACGACGCCATTGCCGGTGCTGAACCAGAGCACGAAAACACGGTTGATTCGACGGAGAAGGAGGACGATGATGAAATAATGGCGGAGGTTCGAGCGACGGTGGTGGCGCAATGGTGGTAGTTGTGGTATGACGGCTTACAAGGAGTAGAAAGAAATTGGGGTTTTCAAAAAGGGGAGATTCTTGTTCAGGACGGAAATATCCGGATAGATTTGGGGCGAGCAAAAAAATCCGACCCGATTTTAAAACCGGAATCCGATTTTAAAAACTCGAAAATTTGGGTTTTTGTTGTTGAAAACCGGGTTCGGATATCCGAACCGGGTTCAGTTGTCAAAACCCGAAAATTTTGATCCTCGACTTCCTAATTTAACGTCTATAATCGATACCATTCGACCCGACCCGTTTGAGCCGTTTGATACATAAGTCTTGTAAAATTGATTCACTAGGGTTACGGCATCTTCCCCGATCATACTTTCTCCAGGTATTGTTCGTTTGTTCTTAATCCCAGAAATTAATTCAATTTAATCCCTATTTTATTGAATAATTAGGTTAATTAGCTTAATTAGGTTTACATTTTATGCAGAGAGATGTTCAATTGGTATATATTTCATGATTTAATTATGTTCTGTTAGTTTAAAATGTAATTAATTTATGATTATTGTTGATTAAATCAAATTAAATTGGATTATTTGATGGGTAATTCACTTGAATTGCTGCAAAAAACTCAGTTCAAATTAAAGCAAATTCTGGCTGAAATCGAATCGATTTTCAATTCGTAGGGTACCCTATAGTATAGTAGCAGCTACTCTCCCTCCTTATGGAGGTATCCGTCATTTTGTTATAACGGGTCAAATACTACCCATTTTGTCTTTTCTATGTAAACGGGTCGTATTTGACCCGTTATAAGTTTGTGATGGATAATTCCGTCACAAACAAGAATTTGTGTAGTAGTTCTTGATTTTGTTTTGGTTGGTTGGTAATTTTGGATGTTTGGTTACCAGAATCGAAGTTGAAGCAACTGCTATGGTGGGAAAACTCGCAAACTAAACGGCCTACAAAATTCTTGCTTTGATGTTACTACGACATCTGTTGCATTGATTAGCTCATAAACCCGATCTAGCTCGAAATTCATGGCCTGGCGCATCTTCACCGCCTTCACTAAGCTTCATCAAAACCCGTCATCTCCTAAAAATGCAACTCTGCTGGGTCCCACGTTCCCGGTCTTCCTGACATCTTCATATTCATATTCAACCTCGTTTCTCGTCACCAAAACACCCAAAAAATTCAAGCAAAAACGTAAGAAGCCTAGTGCTCGAACAACCCTTGTACAACACCAATCCTCTCAAATCCCACATTTTGAACGGATTGTGAACCGTGACAACCATTTTCGGTTCCTTATCCGGTCTAAACAGTACCTTACCAAGCAACGTGAACATGTCCTCCTTTTGGACGAAGCTGGAAAACTCTTTCGTGAGCTAGGATTCCCACGTGGCCGTAAGGTTACCAAGTACGTGGCTAAACACCCACTTCTCTTCGAGATTTACCGACACCATGATAATAAGATGTGGTTAGGGTTTACTGAGTTCATGGAAACGTTACTCGAGGAAGAACAGAAGGTTATGGAGGCCATGGAAATGGAGAGGGTGAAAGTCGTGAAGAAGTTGTTGATGATGTGTAAGGATAACAGGATGCCTTTGAGCAAGATTTACCATTGCAGGTTCTTATTTGGTATGCCTGATAACTTCAGGGACTGGGTTCTGAACTTCCCTGATGATTTTCGAGTTGTTAACAGTGATGATGGGAGTCGGATGCTTGAGTTGTCGAGATGGGATCCTTCGTTAGCAGTAAGTGCCCTAGAGAAAGAGTTCATGATCGACGAGGAGAAGGTGAAGAAGGCGTTTAAGTTCCCATTAAAACACGGGAAATCCTTGGATTTGGATGAAGATGACGTGACACGGTTAAACTTGTTGAATACGTTGCCATTGGTTTCACCTTATTCAGAAGGGTGGAAGCATGAACTATGGACACTGGAAGCAGAGAAATACAGGGTCGGAATCATACATGAGTTTTTGAGATTGACGTTGGAGAAGAAGGCATCGATACATCATATAGTTGAGTTCAAAGATGAGTTTAGTCTCACTAAGCATACTTACCAGATGCTTTTGAAGCAGTCACGGGCGTTTTATTTGGCGGGTACTGAGATGAATTGGGTTGTTTTCTTGAAGGATGCTTACGATGAAAATGGGCATTTGATAGACAAAGATCTGCAGGTTGATTTCAACGAGAGATTATATAAATATGCTCAGATGCAGCAACCTGAAGAATCGAGTCATGCTAGCAACACAGAACAATCATGAAGTTAACCATCCTCAATTTTGTAGAGGTACTTTAAGTCCCTGTCCCATGAAGTTAACAAATGATCGAAACTGATGGAAAATCAATTAACTATAATTTCATGCTTGAAGTCGATGAAGGACATCTAGTACTGTTGCTGGCTGCAAATGCTGTCACACATCAAGATTTGCATGGCAAATCTTCACCATAACACGCAGCCAAAACTTCGACAGTTGATTGTACTACGTTGATCACCACGTTTCTAGCATGTGAACATAGTATGGCAATGTAGAATCTTTTGCCATAGAAGGCTGTCATTTCTCTCTGCTAGGTGTTCTGTAATTCGGTTTGCTCGTAGTTTAATATGTACTCCATGCTTCCATTGAATATGAAGAAATGCATTATGTGAAGCTATATATTGTGCTCTGGCCGCAACCCTTCCCCTACAAAAATTTCTCCGTAATATAACTTTGTGTACAGTGGATGTTCGAGGAGTTGTAGACTAAGGGCTCGTTTGGTTCACTATGGGAAAATGGAGTTACCGGGAACTTGAATTCACGTGAATTTGTATTTCATGGGATTTGCAAAAATATTGTTTGGTTGCCACGTGGGAAATAACTTCATGCGGAAAGTTCTACACACCAAGGGGTGACAATTCCTGGGAAGTGGCAATTCCCGGGAAGTGGGCAACCAAACGACCCCTAATTATATAAATAAGCACCGAGTATTAAATAAACTTAACGAAAATAAGAAGAGGAGAAAATTCATCAATTGAAGAAACGAGGATCAAATAAAAAAACATGGAGTACTTAATTCATTCATAAGTCAATCTAAAAGGGGTCGGATCATTCAACCCTTTCCGATCACAAGCAAACTGAGATCTTGATCGCATCATTTAAATTCCAACATAACCAAGAAACTTCTAAACAACAAAAACCGTCTCAAAATAATAAAGGTAAACAAATAATCCAAACGCTCTGATAACCGAATTCAGGACCCGGTAACCCCTGAATTGGGCTTCAGATAAACCCCAAATGAGGTGATGTAGCCAGATTTATTACAACTACCATAAAATCCACCAAATTGATTGTGCGGTCCAAACCCATAACTGAATTTGCTATCACCTATGTATAGCCTTTGTCTGCCATATGGGCCATATTTTCGGATATTTGTTTCGATACTCAATGATAGAAGCATTGAATTGCAGGACCCATTTCCATAGGTCTCAGTTCCACAAATGACCTTAGTAAAGAACTCGTTTTCCACGTCGAAGGTTACCTGGGAGCAAATTACAGGTAGATAGTGTCAATGTTCAATGCGGATCTCCCGTCTCATTTTGTGTCTCACTCAGTGTCCCGTACCATACACGGGATGACACATCAACAACTTATGATAAATCTGACATATTTTATTTATTGAATAGGCGACGTGTCATCCCGTGTATGGTGCGGCACACTGAGTGAGACACAAAAATGGGACAGGAGATCCGCTTTGGTCAATGTTAGGTTGAAATATCGTCTATGTCTTGACTTAGTATAGTACTCCCTCCATTCAACTCCAATTTAAAGGTTTTCGACAATATTCAAAAATCAAAAGGATCTTCAAATTCTATCCAATCTATAAGACAAAATACTATACGTTAGATCTCAACTTGTTTGATTCGTCTTGACGAGTAGAATTTTAGCTAATACCAAGTGAAAGATATCAACGATTTAAAATACATCTCGATAAATGTGCATAAGAAAATGGGTAAATTGGAGTTGAATGAAGAGAATAGTAGTTAAGGGTCACAAGTTCGATCTTCCCTCCTAGCTAATCCTCCCTCCCCACCACTAAGATTTTTCCACTTTCCTTAAAAGGAAACTCCATTAAGATTTTTCCACTTCAAAATTTTCTTTATTCATCGATTATACTCTCTTTCTATTGGTTACTTTTTGTGATTTGACATCTTGAACCCCACCCAACAATTTACCACCTTTCATTTCCCATTTCTTAATCCATGTCCCATAATGAAGTGGGAAGATCATTGTGGTGGGGAGAGAGTATAATGTAACTATGTGCACTCTTCAATGAAAAAAAAAATGTTACTCTACGTAGGTTGAAAGGACATTCACAAATTCTCACGTGAGACGGTCTTACAATATGATTATCGTGAGACCCCTCACATGAGAGGAAGTTACTAAAATAATAAACTACCCTTGTGTGAGAAGTCTCACAATAATCCTATTGTGAGACCATCTCACATGACACTAACTGAATAATTTTCTAAATGTGCTGTAATCGGGTGGATTATATCAATATTCTACGTAAAATATTTGAAAACACAATATATAATTTTGCAATTTAGTTTTAATAAATCAAATGTATAAGTTAGTTGGAGTGTCGTGTACACATACTAATTTTTTTTCCTTCATAAAAAGAGTTTTTTGGGGACTTGAACCCAAGTCTTTGAATCGACCAAATCACAAACACATACAAGTATTATTATTTTAAGATTTATTTCATGACAATAATAGCAATTATAAGGGGCTTCTTAGGTTAATCTCAACTGTACGCAATCTTGTTTTAATATAAACTATGCCTTCATTAATCTCTCATTGATATAGGTTACCGGTTACCTAGAAAACCGGTTGAACCTTTCTTTTCAGTTTCGGCTATTGATTAATTTTTTTTTTTAATCTTCACAAAATTCATCTTGCATTTTTTTTTCCGATTAGTATTATAGAAGCCATGAAAAAAATGTTTTAATTTTCTTGTTATTTTGGCTTTCATGAATGACGACGGAACACTCAGGGACCCTAGAAAGTCACAACCGGTCACTATTACCGGTAATAACAGGTCATAATTTTGTCCATAGCGAAATGATATTAATGAAGGCATAGTTCATATTAAAATGAGATTATATATAGTTAAGATTATTCTAAGAAGCCCCCTTATAATTGGTATTATTGTAATGAAATTATTTTAATAAAAAACAAATAAATAAACGAAACCGAGAAGAGAGAGCACGAGAGATCAACCGTTTCAAATTTGTTGGCTGTACGTCGGCCGTGCAAAGGAGACATCTTCAACCTTCCATTCTCATCAACGTACTGGTACATAAGGGAAACAATATCATAACCATCACTTGAAATGAACATCTGAGTTATTTTGCAATGACCTTTACCATCCCATATTGTATCAATCTGACCACGAGGGGAGCCTATCGGACCCAATTTGATAAATGTCTCCTCATCTTCTTCTACAACAATGAATAGAAGGGTGTTAATGAGATGAGACAAAACAATTCACGAGCAGCTCGAGCTCAGCAACTTAACAAGTCAGACCGATCAAGGTGTGACTCAACTCAAAAGATTCACGAGCAACTCGATAAAATGTGATTAGTTAATAATTCACTCTTATTCAAAAAAATATTAATAATCACATAATTTTTTCACAATATAAAATATTCTTATTGATTTACCTAAACTAACTAGGGAGTAAATTTTTTATATGTTTTTGGATCCTAAGTTATTAAAACACACCGATGAATATAAACAACAAACAATGTTTTTGATCACAGCAAATAATATTTTACTCTTAGTTAAAAGAATATTAATAATAATCACATAACTTTTTCACAGTATAAAATGTCTTATTGACTTATCTAACTAGTATGGAGTAAGTTTTTATATGTTTTTGGATTCAAAGTTATTAAAACACGTCAATGAATATAAACAACAAACAATGTTTTTGAATCACGAAGTTCATTTGTTTGTCGTTCACTTATCAAAATAAATATAAAAGATAAACAAATAAATAAAAGCATCCTACCGGTCGTAATAACTTTTTTCCCACCTTCAACTTTGATGATCCCTAAATAAAGAAAAAAAGAATGTTAGACTAAAAATAAAACACACAACAAAAACTCTGAGACGGTTTTAATATTTAATATTTCAGTGAGATCTTTAAAATAAGAGACGATTACTAAATCAGTAATCATCTATCTATGAGAGATCGCATAGTAAAATACTTGCGTGATAAACTTCACATATATACATACCCTTTTTGTTCATAATTAGATTCGATTCAACTCGATGAAAAAACCGTTATTATTTATCACAATAAAACTTGTATGTAGAAGGTGATCATCTTTTTAATTAAACTCTCTCTTATATAGCAATGCAGAATGACTAGGGCTAAGAGAAGTTGTATTTTCGAGTAATAAACGGTCACGAGAATCAAATGAAAACGTATTTTCGAGTAATAAACCCCTCCTCTTCCCCCTCCCCTCCAAACCCTAAAAAAAATCCCCCTCGGGGCTGCCATCTACCAATTCTGGTAGTGGTAAGCCCCAAATTTTAATCTTTATCGTTAATTCTTAATAGTCTATTTAGATTATAATAATTCTTGTCTCTCCTTTTTGGAGAGCCATAGATTTCTTCGCGAAAGGCTGTGTCAATCAACAGCGATATATAGAAGGCTATGCAGAAGCGTATTATTCGAATAACGATCTTTGTCTCAAGGATGTTCTTTATTTATGTTTTACAAATACGTATTCAGTTCAATTTGATATCGTTTGTAGATGCCGTATGGTTTATTATTAATGAAATTGATCTGCACTTCAAAAAAAAAAAAAGTTCTTCCATTGAGATATAAAGTTCTTACCATTAAAATATGGTGTAAAATTAGGTGGCCATAAGAAGAACTTTATATGAGTTCTTCCATTGTGGTTGCTCTTATTACATCCATTATTGAAAATAAAACCAACATAAAGACAACAAATACGTCGATTAATGGGAGTCGGACAATGAAAAAAGGAAAATTGGGTACGAGCATTAGAATCCATTTGATCGATGCTGCTACCTCCGAACACTGCCAATGCAAAAGAGTCGCAGAGTGACACAAAAACCAGGCGTACGTACTTACGTTCTTGCGAAAAGGACGTAGAAAGAAACAGTGACAGGCAAGAAGAAAGAAACGGACGGCTCAAATTGAAGTATATATAATATACAAGTTGAATCGTTTGAAAGATTGAAAGCGGAGTATTTGATATAGAAACGTATGAAATCAAAACGAATATTCATCAACTCTCGAAAAAAGAATAACTATACCAGCTACATTTTTCATCTAGTTGGTTAGTTTGTGGGATTATACATACATAATCCTGAAGTACACATACTCACTCAGTCGCTCCGTTTTTTATGTTTCTTTCCGTTTCAATTCAATAAAATACTTCTAACAAATCTTAAAAAACGGAAAAAAACATATAAAACGGAGGGAGTATATAACTGAGTACTACATACATGACTACATGAGCTTTAGTTGTCTTGGTTATCTGCTTGAATGTTAAGTATTTGGGAAACAACCAACTTCGAGAGTTCATTGATCGCGTTATGGACAGGATATTCTTCTCCGTCACCTGGAATCGTCCAGGATGTTGAATTCGATGTCATCCTTGAGTATTCCTGCGCAGCTGTTGTCGTCTTCTTAGTTGTCAGCAGAACTTTCTCCAAATCACTTTGCCTCAGCGGCCTAGGAGCCTGTTTCATTACATAGTGCAGTAAAAAAAAACATCAGTCACAAATCCTCAACTTTCTAACAACAAATGTCGGTCACATATCGCAAACAGGTCAACCGGGTCAGATCGGGCAAGCCCATTTGGTGTCGGGTTGTGCTCGGGTCTAGTAAAAGTTAGCATGACAGTGAAATGTTAGACCTAAGATGTCAGTCTGTCATTACTGTCGGACTGGTACTTTTTTTGAGAATGTTTCATGTTTTTAGTAACGGGGAAGAAACATGTACTGTATGTAGTATTGCATTACCGAGTAAGGTTTCCCGCTTTTCTCAGCATCCAGCAGTTCTCTGATAGGAAGATAAGCAGCCTTCTTACAAAGATCGACGAGATCAGACCCTGTACACCCTTCACAAAGGCTGGCAAGGTAATCGTAGTTTATGGAATCGTCGTCCACCCTTTCACCCTTCAATGTAATCTTCAATATGGCTGCACGCTCCTTACGATCAGGTATTCCGATCTCAAAAGCCTGAGAAAAACGGCGAAGAATAGCTTCATCAAGCTCTGATGGCCGATTTGTTGCAGCAAGAACCATCACTCTAGCATTATCTGCATAAACCAACAGTATTATTACTTCATTTCTTCAGCGATTCTTACAGTACAGCGATTCTTACAGTAACTAAATGTTTTAGTTTCAGAAACATCACTCTAGCATTATCTGCACAAACCAACAGTATTATTACTTCATTTCTTCAGCGATTCTTACAGTACAGCGATTCTTACAGTAACTAAATGTTTTAGTTTCAGAAACATCACTCTAGCATTATCTGCACAAACCAACAGTATTATTACTTCATTTCTTCAGCGATTCTTACAGTACAGCGATTCTTACAGTAACTAAATGTTTTAGTTTCGAAAACATCACTTAGCATTATCTGCACAAACCAACAGTATTACTTCATTTCTTCAGCGATTCTTACAGTACAGCGATTCTTACAGTAACTAAATGTTTTAGTTTCAAAAAAGTGGAAGAAGTTAGCTTACGATCAGTTGTAAAGCCGTCCCATAGAGACATGAATTCCGTCTTCATGTTGGTCATAGCCTCATGATCGGAGTTTCTACGCTGTCCCAGAAAGCTGTCAACTTCATCAATGAATATAATAGCAGGTTGCAGTTTGTAAGCCAAGCTAAACACAGCAGTAACTGTCCAAATTCGAAGCAACTGTCAGCACTCAGCACACTAATGTCGCTACCATTAAAGCGAACAAGAGTCCCAAAAGATTTGGGGTCGTCTCAAAAAATAAGGCACTGTCAATCTGTCATAAGCTTACCGAGTTTTTGTGCATCGCCAAACCATTTGCTCATCAAATTTGAGATCTTCACGTTAATGAAGACGGCGCCAGATTCTTTAGCAATAGCTTTGGCAAGCATAGTCTTCCCGGTTCCTGGAGGACCGTACAATAAAACACCCTTCTGTGGACCGAGCAGTTTGCCATAGGAAAAAAGCTCGGGCCTTTTTAGTGGAAGAATCACGAGCTCAAACAGTGCCTGTTTGATGTTTTCTAAACCGCCAATTGTCTCGAACTCAACTTCAATGTGGTCAGGATTTATGACATCGCATGCAATTACATCCTGCGCAAAAGCTCAACATTAAAAACGATAGATGTTGAAGGCACGGTTTCAGTTTATTATCGAGCTACCCAGATTGCAAAAACACTCAATCAATTTAATTAACTCAAACTTAAAAGTTAAAACAACCAACTTTCACATCAACAAACCCTAAGACCCAAATCAAACAAAATTAACAATCAATTAAAGCTACCCAGATTGCAAAACCACTCAATCAACTCAAAATTAAAACAACCAACTTTCACTTCAAGAAACCCTAAACCCCCAATTGAACAATAATAACATTCAATTAGAGCTACCCAGACTACAAAAACAATCAACTTTCACATCAACAAACCCTAAAACCCCAATTAAACAAAATTAACAATCAATTAGAGCTACCCAGATTGTAAAAACACTCAATCAACTAAATTAACTCAAAATTAAAACAACCAACTTTCACATCAACAAACCCTAAAACCCCAATTCAACAAAATTAACAACCAATTAGAGCTACCCAGATTGCAAAAACAACTCAATCAACAAAATTACCCAAAATTAAAACAGTCCATTAAGGAAAAACAGCTTCAATTAAGAGAAAATATTACAAGTTTCACATCAACAAACCCTAAAACCCCAAATTAAACAAAATTAACAATCAATTAGAGGTACCAAGATTGCAAAAAACACTCAATCAAATAAAAATTAAAACAACCAACTTTCACATCAACAAACCCTAAAACCCCAATTGAACAATATTTACAATCAACAAACCCTAAACCCCCAATTCAACAATATTTACAATCAACAAACCCTAAAACCCCAAATTGAACAATATTTACAATCAACAAACCCTAAAACCCCAATTGAACAAAATTAACCCAAAATTAAACCAACCCAGAAAATAAAAACAATTCCAACACAGAAAAAAATCAAAACTTTCAAACAAAACCAATCAAATTAAAGAATAATGAGTTCACCTCATATGGATTGGTTTGAACAAGGGGACGACCAAGACGTTTAGCAATTTCTTTCTTTTGTTCAAGAGCTTTTTTAGCAGATTCACGATTAGGATCTAAATGCTTAAGACCTGCAAATAAAACCAAGCAACTTAATGCTGCACTTGCTGCATATAACACCAATTCCTGCACAAAACTTGTGTTTGTGTTCCTCATTTTTCTTACCATAAAAAAAAAAAAACTTAAAATTTTGTGCTTTTTTTTTTCAAAATATAAATAAATAAATTGTTGAGGAAATTGTTTTTTTTTTTTTTGATAAGATTAATAAGAGGAGTAATTGGGTGATGGAAGGGTTCTTGGAGGAGAAGAAAGGGGGGAAAGAATCTGGGAAAAAACAGAGATTATTATTGAAGGGATGAAGAAACTAGAATAGGTAATTATATCCGGGTTTGGATCGGATATGGGTCGGGTTAAGTGAGAAATTTTGACACACGGATAAATGGGATAGTGAATATGGGATGGAGATCGTGGGTCGAGCCTTTGTATTTTCACAAAATCTTGGAAGAAACGGTCTCTCAATAACTTATTGAGAGACTACTCTTCAGTACCACTCTATGTCACGTACGACAACTTTGTTTTGTAACTGTTTTTTTAACTATATTTGTACTCTTTTAGGTTAATCGTATCTATTTCTATTAGGTTTGGTACCACTGTTACATCCATTTGTACTTAGTCTCTCAATAAAGTTAACGAGAGACCGACTGTTTAATGAGAGACCGACTGTTACTTCCATTTATATATTTGTATTTTTTTGAAAATGTTGTGTTCAAGCCCGTTAAAAATTTGGGTCGGGCAAAATGGATATATTTGGTGACAATTGAAGTTGAATTAATTTGGGTTGTGGAAATTGGGTTGGACTTCTTATTTGAGGAGTTCAAGTCATTTAGGTGAGTTTAATAAGTGGTATGGATCGATAAATTGGACCGAGTTGGGTTGGATTAGAACGGATTAAACACGTATTTGTCCGATTTTTGGGTTTCCAAAAAATTGATGAACGGGTTGGGTCTCCGATCCAGTCCACACTTAAAAAAAAAAAAAATTAGTCTATTTTTCAGTTCGATCTGGTCCAAACCGCGAAAAAATCGAGAGGCCCATGGTTACATTTTTACCGGATTCACTCGAATTGGAGGTTCATTGAGAAATTCGATTTCTTGATCAACCAAACGACTTATAATTCTTACTTCAATTATAAAATCTAAAACTCGATTTTCACCTGTGATATAGTGAGCTCGTTTAAAACAAAATAAATATAACCATGAGGTGAGGTCCATGACATGTCTACCACAACAAGTCCACAAATATGGTCATAGATCATGTCAACAAATTCAGTCCAATTTATTTCTATTTGTGGAAATTTGTTACCAAGAACTGCAACCCAATACCTAAGTAGTACTAGTAGTACATTGAATCTGAAAGACCAAATTTGTTAAACCACTTCTACCCGGTAGCCTAGACAATTTCACGTCATGAAACAATTTTTTATATAGAAAAGTCATTCATCAAGTTATTAATCATTAATAAATCAATTTTTTTCTGATAAAAATAAATTGTCCCATGCGTGAGACCGTCTTACTCTATAATTTGTGTCCCATGTATCAGTTAGTTATCATGTCACGAATTATCCATCGTATTATTATAACAGGTTAAGTATCGTCATAGTGAAATAACAATTCTTTTATCTTTTCACGGAGTAGTATCTAAATGAATAAAGGGATATTTCCCACGGTGCCCTCGAACTTTGACACATTACACATGGTACCCCTCATTTTAAGTTTGTTCCTATGGTAACCTTGTATTTTGCGTTTAGTGCCCATGGTACCCTTGACCAATTTTCCGTCATAACGGCGTTAAAAGTTAGTTAAGTTAAAGTGATTAATTTTAATTTTTTTTGGTGAAATTAGTTAGAAAATTAATGAAATTCAAATTAAAATAGTTGAAAATTGAGGAAATGTCCATGGTATCCCTGTGTTTTCAGTATTTTAACCATGGTACCATTGTATTTTCAATTATTTGTCCATGGCACCCTTGTGATTTCAATTATTTGTCCATGGTACCCCTGAATTAATTGTAACCACAAGGGTACCATGGGCAAATAATTTAAAATTTAAGGGTACCATGGCTAAAACATTGAAAACACAGGGGTATCATGGACATTCCCCTAATTTTCCATTATTTTAATTAGAAGTTCGTTAATTGTTCTAACTAATTTTTCCTCTGAAACAAATTAATCACTTTAACTAAACTAACTTTTAACGCCGTTATGACAGAAAATTGATCAGGGGTACCATGGACACTAAACACAAAACACAAGGTTACCATAGGAACAAACTTAAAATGAGGGGCACCATGTGTAATGTGTCAAAGTTCGAGGGTACCGTGGGAAATATCCGATGAATAAATAATTGACCCAAACAAAAATAAGAACTCGTATTACAGAATTTGTATTCGTGAGTTGTTCTCCCTTGTTATAAAGTTATAACGAGTCACATATATCACCCAAATAACTAAATAACACGAAATCAAAATACCTCGAAAATAGTAAATGTTTTGTCTTCATCGACCACGTGCTAATATATGACTCATCCCATCGCTCATTCACAAAATCTTGGGAGAGACCATTTTTCAGTACCACTCTATGTACTATTTGTACCCATGACAACTTTGTTTTATACCTGTTTTTATAACAAGTGTACCATCTTTATATTTGTATACTCTTTTATGTTAATCGTATCTACTTCTATTAGGTTTGGTACCATTGGTACTTCCATTTGTACTTAGTCTCTCAGTAAAGTTAATGAGAGACCGTCTCGACCTTCTCTCATATCCGTCATAAATCTGTATTAGATCAAACGGTACCCATTTAAATAGATTTCCTCTAATCACCAATTTGTGACGGATATTATATATAAAAAGAGATACTCATTCTGATTATTAGTTCTAAATAAACAATTGAAAAATACTACCCTGCCTGCTTGCATTCCTCTGTTTCTCTTCACTATTGTAAGTAACAAATTCCTACCCTTCACTAAATCTCAGCTAAAGATTCAATCTTTCCTATAATTTCTGCATAATCAACGCATTTCATCATCTGGGTTCATCTTCAATTTCAATTTCAACTTCGATTTTCAATTTTTTTTAATTTTAATTTTTTTTTACTGTTATAGGAGCATTAGAAAATGTCAGCAGGTAGAAAAATGTTCACCTTTGAAGAAGTATTAAAGCACAGAACCACTTATGATTGCTGGCTTGTTATCTCTGGAAAGGTCAGAACCACTTATTTTTCGTAAAATCTTCTATGAAACCGTCTCAGTAATTTTATTTTTAGACGTCTCAAAACTACTAATTTGTAACCACGTGCAATAGATAGATTTCACAATAAAATTACTGAGACCGTCTCAAATTCTCAATGTATGTTTTTTTTTTCTCGAACTTGTTGTAATTTTGGTTCAAAGGTCTAATTAACGGTTACAGTTGACTTTTCACGGTCTCAAAGACGATATTTATTTAACCTCATTTTTCTCTGTTTATACGCCATAATAATATTCTATATTTCTCGTGCTGAAAATATTATTTTGTGAAGTTTTTTTTAATGAATCTAAGGGCTCGTTTGGTTCACCATGGGAAGATGAAGTTACCGATAACTTAAATTCACGTGAATTTGTATTTCATGGGAATTACAAAAATATTGTTTGGTTGTCATATGAAAAATGACTCCATGCGGGAAGTTCTACGCACCGGGCAACCAAACTTAACTCCCCGAAAATGCAATTCATGGGATCTTGCACTTTTCGGTAATTAGATGAGTAACCAAACGAGCCCTAAATATATTACACGTAGTATTCAATTGGATCACGTATAATCCAAGTAAATATTTTGCAAAGTTAACTTCGAACTCGAAAGTGTAGGTAAATCTCAAATATCCCGATATATTTATATTTAGGGTTCGTTTGGTTCATCATGGGAAGATGAAGTTACCGGGAACTTTAAATTCACGTGAATTTGTATTACATGGGAATTAAAAAATATTTTTTGGTTGCCATGTGGGAAATGACTCCATGTGGGAAGTTCTACTCACCAAGGGGGGCTTGGTGAGTAACTTCCTCCATTGTGGAGGAAGTGGCAATTCCCGGGAGGTGGGCAACCAAACAACTTCCTGAAAATGCACTTCCTGAAAACTTGTACTTCCCGTTAATTGGATGAGTAACCAAACGACCCCTTATATTTATATTAATTCATGTTAAGGCGATGACTAAGACTCAACTTCATTCATGAATTACACCGTCTTATGGTTCAGGTATACGATGTAACTCCATTCATGGAAGATCATCCAGGCGGCGATGAAGTTCTCCTCTTTGCAACCGGTACATATACAACATCTTAGCCACTCCCTTAAGAACGCGTTATGTAAAACCGTCACCTCAAAAAAAAATTTACTGTATACTGTGGTTAAAATTAGGTGCTTTTGGACAGTAGGTCTCAGGTTCAAATTCCCTCTCCCCTTATATTATACTCCCTCCGTTCCAATGAATTGTTTGCTTTGCTTTTGGCACCAAGGGCAAGGGATCCAATTAGAAGGTGACATGTAGAGCCAAACTCATGACAAAGGTCAAATTACATGTAAAAAATATTCCTAAAATAGAAAGGCAAACAATTCATTGAGACGCCCCAATATGGAATAGGCAAACAATTCATTGGAACGGAGGGAGTAATGCAACTAAGTGCACTCTTCGTTGAACAAAAAAACCATTATGTGAAACCGTAAAAAAGCTTCTTACACAACTTCTGCATCGGCCCTTCATCGTTGTTGCAGGTAAAGATGCAAAAAACGACTTTGAAGAAGTAGGCCACAGCGATTCAGCAAGAGAGGAGATGGAGAAATACTACATTGGAGACATCGATGCATCAACTGTCCCTGTGGCTGTCACGCGAGCCCACGTGCCACCAAAACAAGCCAACCACAATCCCGACATGACCACCATGGAATTTGTCGTCAAGATCCTGCAGTTTTTGGTGCCGGTTCTTGTCTTGGGGTTAGCTTTCACGGTTCGTTACTACACCAAGAAGGATTAGAGGGTTTCTGGTTTTGTTATAGTCATCGAAAAACATGAAATCGTTACACAGAACATGAAATCGAGATGTTTCTGAGTCTATTCTCTCATTGCATTCGTTTCTGAATGTCGTGATTTATGTCGTAAAACGTTGCATTATGATTTTTCATACCTGTTACTCCTGGTTCGACGTTTTCTTCGCGAGGCCTTTTATCATGATAGCCCGATTCTTGGCAGTTCAGCCTGGTTCGAACTTAGGGCTCATTTGGTTCATCATGGGAATATGAAGTTACCGGGAACTTAAATTCACGTGAATTTGTATTTCATGAGAATTACAAAAATAATGTTTGGTTGCCATGTGAGAAATGACTCCATGCGAGAAGTTCTACACACAAGGGAACTTGGTGAGTAACTTTCCCATTATGGAGGAGGTGACAATTTCTGGGAAGCGGCAATTCCCATAAAATGGACAACCAAACAACTCCCTGAGAATGCACTTCCCGGGATCTTGCACTTCCCGATAATTAGATGAGTAACCAAACGAACCCTTATTTGAATTGAATTGAATTTAACTGAACCAAATAAACCTGAAAACATGTCGAAAAGAATATGGCCTAAAAGTCTCAAACAATTGGATTATAATCTTACAACACAAGATACAGTACGAGTGCATGACCGGACCAATCAACGATAAAGCGAGCAGCCAAATCGAAAACCCTCTCAACTGGCTCGAAATCGCTTCAATTTCATGCAATACAAAACCTTGCCACCATCGCCATTCAAGAACGAAGCATTCCATACATTTGATAAGTTTGTATCAGCAAACGGATAGTTCAATAGCACCGGTTCCAAAACGCTGCAAATGCTGATATTTAAGCACGGCACTGAGACAGCGCATCAAACGGAGTTGTTCCAACAAATGATTAACGAACTCCTTTGAAGCGGTTTTACATTTAAAATGTCGTAAAGTTGGAACACGGGTGTTGGAAACTCGGAACAACTTGGAGCACAAACATGGCAAAGTAATCTCAATGAA
Source organism: Agrostemma githago (assembly GCA_958450325.1). NCBI lineage: Eukaryota > Viridiplantae > Streptophyta > Magnoliopsida > Caryophyllales > Caryophyllaceae > Agrostemma > Agrostemma githago. Next base: position 75,970,942 of record OY288244.1, read on the forward strand.
TCATCCATCGAAAGGCTCGTCAACCTTGTCATGAAGAGTTATAACCAAATCATGAGCATCGTCTAAGAGTTTCCAGACATCGAGTTGCCCGGCCATGTTGTTGCATTCTCGCAGGATCTCGTCCATACTACTGTACTTCTCGATTATCTGTTTTCTTCTTTGTAACACAGAAGCAGCAATGGCATATAACAGTAGATCCTCTGTTGGTGGAGCGCGCTGCCTTATCCTGCTCCATGATGTCTTCCCTATCCCGGCCCTGAGTGCTGCCTGGTCGGTCCACATTACCTCCCAGAGGCAGACGGTCTGCTCAAAAGTCAGCTCCCGTCTGAAGAGAACAACCACCATTCTATACACAAAGAAACAATCCTCAGCCTGCATTTTTACTAAGTGTTTGTAAAGGTGGGAGTCCTTGTACTTTATGATCTTTGCCACTGTGGTAAGTTGCCTTCGAATCCCGACTTCATCGAGCCTGAAATTATGACGAGCTTTCTTCATAAACCCCACAAAGCACCAGAACGCCATGTGATCTTCCTCGATCACTGAGACGATTGGTGAAAGAAGATCACTCATTCCTTGACAGTACCCGATTTCTGAGTCAAATACAGCGTATGCTTCGAGTATTGCTACCAGTCGAGCAGCGTGGTAGATTCTGCAAGCCTCGAGATGGTCGTAGTCTTTCAATCCAACAGCCTCAGCAGAACGGTGTGCTCGATCTTCAGGCACAGCAGCCTGAGAAGGGGAATAGGGAATCCATTCTCCATTTGCCCTTACAGCATCAAGCCGAATAATCCGTTGCCAGCTGGCGAAATCTTCAGTCTGGCATACATTTGACTGCAAAGTTGACTTAAGAGGGGAAGGCTCCTCTTCCGGGGTCACGTTAAGATCATTCAATTGTTCAGATGGATATGAAGGTTCGTCGAATTGTTCGTCAACAGATGAACCGGAATCAGAGGAATCGGAGTAGATTATGGAAGGAGTGTCGGTAGTGATTTGTCGAGAACTACTGGTACTATCCAAAACAGTGCTGGAATTATTTTCAGAGGACTCGACGTCAGAATTTCTTTTCTCGCTGGAAAGAGATTCTCGTGCACTAACTACATCTTCAGAGGTAGGTGAACCGGGATCAGGACTGGAGTTCTGATGTTCCCCATTGGTAGCATCTTTTCCTGTTTCCTTATCTCTTGTATCCTCATCAGTTTGCTTTCGTAGTCGCCTGCATTGTCTCCTGAGTTTTTCATACTCTTCTCTGATAGCACAAACAATGAAACACAAGCATGTAAAATGATTATATTCAGTGCACTCGGGACCCACTGTGACGAGGCTTGAGCTTAAAGCGCACCCGTGGTGCGCTTTTTATTAAGCGATGCAAGAAACGACAGTAAGAAATTTCATTTAAACCTTCACAGTACCTATTCTTATTCCTGACAGCATCTCGTTCTTCTTTGGTACTGTTCAAGTCATAGCTGTTGAACAAAATAATTAAGATCAGCACACAATAATTTTCGCCACCAACCCACAAATTCACTGGAGAAGACATAATAATGCAGTTGGTATATGTTATGGTGCAATAGATGGATTTTTTTTTTATGAAATTAATAACCGGTACACTGAATATAATCATTATAATGTTAGTAGTTTATTTAAAACACCATCAGAAGCTCGTTATATGGCCTCAAGCCATCAACAGAACGGGAATTTTCCCTCGCCAAATATAGTTAAACTTAGGAAAACCAAAATTCGAGAGATCAAAAGAGAGGAAATTTAGCATACTTACACGCCAAGTAGAAAAGGCCAAACCTCAGCCCGAATGCTAGGATCAATACCCTGCATCAAAAAATTGCGGTAATGAACGTCAACATACTGATATAACAAAAGAATTTCAAAAAGGAATTCAAGTTTTTACAACACTTGGTGTTCAACTATGAATTTTATTATTGAAATTGCCCCCCTAGTCCACAAACTAGCACTACGGTTATTCTAACAGCCATTGAGGAGAGTATTGTCTACATGAATAAGGATTATTAAAGGATTTGAACGAATATGAAAAACAACGCAGAAAACCCGATAAAAGGGATGCTAGACAATTAAACAAGGGACAATGCCGAGAGACAAAAGGCCAATTCCACAGTTAACATAAGATCTCGGAAAGGGGGTATTCAAAAAGTTCTTCTCTGACTCTAAAGCCACAACGGAACTTTGCATAACTGAGCCACTGGAGAAACATAAAGGTGCAACCATAGCACGATTACTCAGTACTCACACACTCATGTTTAAATAAACGTATATATTAGTCGAGAATTCTGCACGTATGAATTGGACACATGGTAACTAACCCCACTTCGTATTTTTTTCAGAAGTTTAATTCCGCCATCACGAAGTTTCCCATCTTCTGTAAATGAACTTCTCCATAACTGTAGAGTGAGAATATGCTTTCTTCTCCTACGAGACCACGGTGACTTAAGGTGACCCCTGAAGAAAAAAAAAAGATTACACAACATCAAAACCCATTGCAATCACAACGGAGTAAATTCGCAGAAATAAATAAAATACATACAATAGCAATATAGCATACATAGTCTTATAAAAAGATAGTCCTTACAAGCTAAAAAAAGGTTATATATTTATCGACTTCTTAGTAGGCCATAATATACCAGCGACAAGCTGACACACGATTCTCAAGCAGATACAGCACTCGACTCAACTAGAGATTAGATCATGACTAGCGTTACTGCGATGTGAGAACTGTCACTGTAAAGCAAAAGTTACAACCTTTGAGCTTCCATAACAAACTAATAACCGAGTTTAGCAGCAAAAAACCGGTTTTAATGATCAAGACACACGCGCTCAGTGCTTTAAAGCTAACAATCTCGATTCCAAACAGTTGCGTACGGTAAAAGATTCAAACTTCGATCCCTGTACAAAAAAAAAATAACGACCTACAAAAGCTTAAACAGTTTTCAGGGATAAATGGGAAACGCCAATAACTCTACGAGTGATCCAAAGCTACAACCTTCAGCCAAAAACGGTTAAGATAATGAAGAAGAATCAAGTTATTGAGGTTCCAACCAATAAGTCGGGTAAGTTTAAACCGAAACAGCGACACAAAAGAGCTATCTAAAACCACCAAATTCGCTAAGCATTAGTCTAAACTAAGGTTAGCCGACACCAAAGAGCTATCTAAAACCACCAATTTCGCTAAACATTAGTCTAAAATATGGTTAGGCGACATTAAAGCTATCTAAAACCACCAATTTCGAACCAGAAATGGAAGGAAATATTGCGAGATAACGTAAGCGAATCTAGTTTTCGAGGTCTTATCACAGCCCAACAAGCAAAATAAGCTAAAAACCCGAATCAAGACTAAAAATTGAGACACTAAAGAGTGATTCTAAATTCTAAAATCAGCAATTTCAAGCCGAAAATTGGAGTGAGAAGACGCACCGATCAAAAGAAGATGGGGATGCCGGTGAGGAGGAAGAAGAAGAACTAACAACAAACAACACCGATCGCAAATGAACCCACGACGATGAAGAAGACGATAATGGCGACGATGAGGAGTGTTGTTTTCTATTCCTACTATGATTTCGATTAAACGGTGACGATAACGACAACGATGACAACGATGACGGTAACGACGATGAAGAAGAAGATAACGGTGATGATGAAGATGAAGAAGATGACAACGATAACAGTGATTTCGATGATTTCGACGAGCTAGTATGATTTCTTCTTAAAGCTTTCATTTAATTCAATTTAAACTCAAATTAAACAAATCCAAACCCTAATTCAACACCTAAAAACTTGAATTTCAACTACTAATTTCACACAATCAGGTAAAAAAATTTGAAAACGAACACAATCAAATCAAAGGAAGTGAAATCTAGGGTTTTTGATCTGGAAATTAATTTTTTGTTTTTGATTGCGATTACCTACGAGTGTAAACAATGGCGGCGACAAGAGCTAGACCAGCAACGGCCGTAACGGCGACGGCAACTCCTCCGCCACCGCCACCACCTCCACCACCGCCGCCACCGTTGAAGAGGAGGAGAACACCGCCGATTTTGCCGTAAAAACTTGACGACAGCATCGACACCGACCAATATCAACCAATCAATCACTCAATCAACCAATCAATTAAATTGAATTGAATTAAATTTCTTTATTCAATCAATTAATCAATTAAATCAATTGAATTAATTAATTAATTAATTGTGGTTTGTTTTGGGAAATTGGGGATTTTGGATCTTTCTTCTTTCTTTATTTTTCTTCTAGTGTATATTTTCTCTCTCTCTCCACTTTTTTTTTATCTTAAATTAATTGATTAATTTAATTAATTAAATAATTATTAATTAATTTGTTTAAATATTTAAATATATTTTTTAAAAATGTATTGTTTGTTTAGTTAGTTAGGCTAAGGCTAAAGGGTTGAATTAGTTTGTCTTGTTCTACTACTACTATTTCTAGAGAGAGAAAGAAAGTATGTCTAGAGAGAGAAAGTGTGGGAAAAGGAAGGAAGTGAAGGAAACTTGAAGAGGTGTAATGGTATCAACTTGGTAATAGTTGTTGATTATCTATAGGAGTTCATAACTCCCTTTTTTTTTTCAGTAAGTCTTCTGAGAGACGGTCTCTTATTAACTTTATTGAAAGATTAAGTATAAATGAAAGTAACAGTGGTACCAAATATAATAGAAGTAGGTACAATTAACATAAAAGAGTATACAAATATAAAGAGAATACACTTCTTATAAAAACACGTACAAAACAAAGTTGTTATTTAAAGGTACGAATAAGACTTAGAGTGGTACTGAAGAGTGGTCTCTTATTGAGAGATCGTCTCTCCCAAGAATTTATGTTTTTTTAAAAAGAAAAAAAAATTGAACAAATCTTGTTTGTGATGATAATATCGGTCATAATCTTGTAACGGGTTAAATAATATTTACTCATCAATGAGTAGATTATACAATAAGTTGGATGTAAGATGTATAAAACTGTGTACAACTGTTTTTGTGATTCTGACTTCCCGAGTATTATCATAATATTTTTGAGTTTTTTTTTATTGTAAATTTTATAAGTTTTAGTGAAACTCTAAAACTTGTAATCAAACTCTATAAGTCCAACAACTTTGGGGTAGTTATACATACAACTGGTAATTTTTTCTTTGCTTAGGGCAAGTAAAGACAATTAACTAGTTAAGTTGTCAAGGATTGTCTTTATGTAACCATGTGTATTATTTGACTCTTTACCGATTTGTGGTGACTTACTATTTAAATAGGTTAGGTCGGGTACTTTTGGATTGAAAATAGAAGAAATTAAGACAAAATGAATCTGATAAGTTTAAATAGAACTGAACTGAATTGAGTTAAAAAGAAATCCAAATGAATACTAAAATTAACTGAAAAGAAGTTCAAACGAATACCGTCTCTATAAATTTTCAGAAAAGACTAAAGACATGATAGTAGTCCCATTTAATTATGAGGCATTGGCATGAAAGCCTGACATTGGAATGATTCCATTAAAAAAACACATATACAAAAAATAGATATTTATGAAATAAACAAAATGATTAAGGGTAGCATAATTTATTTATTTATTTATTATTTTTATTTTATTTTTTTTGCCAGCATAATAATTGAAACGTGAATGGGTAAAGACATTTTGCAATGGATTGGTTTTATGCATGTTTTTAACCCTAAAATTCAACACTATCCCGGTTTTGTTTGGTTAAGTTCACTTTAATCGAAAAGAACAAGACCTGAGTCTTCGATAGCTGAGTATACGAGTTGAATACGTGCATTCAACCTTATATTCTTATGTAATCGAGTAACGTAAACAGTTAGAGAATTATACAACCAGTTGTACATAGTTCTATGTACATCTGGTTTTAAGATTTTGAGCTTTATCACAAAGTTTTTGAGTTTTGTGGTAAACTTTCTGAGATTTAGTGTAAAGTTGTCGAGTTAAATCACATCAATGTTTAAGCTCAAAATCTTACAACTTAGCTCAGAAATTTTTATAAGCTCAATAAATATATATAAAATCTCAACAATTTTGCCTTGAATGTACAATGCTATTGTACAACCAGGTGTATAATCCTATTTTCCTAACGCAAACCAAGTTTGAAGAAAATTGTATCGAAACTCACATTAGTCGAAAAGAAACAAAACCCAAATCTTCGATGACTGAGTGCACGAGCTCAATACGTGCATTCAACCTTAAAACGCATATGCAATCGAGTAACGGAAACCAAGTTCAAAAAAAATTGTATCGAAGCTCACTTTACCTACCTTAGCTAGCTCATTAATGTCACCTCAGCTGAAAAGAACAAGGCCTGAATCTTCTATATAGTCGAATAGACGAGTTAAACACGTGCGTTCGACCTTATACTCTTATTACGTGAACAAGTAACGAAAACCAAGTTCGAAGAAAATCGTAGAGCAATCGAAAATCCACTAACATTTTTATTTGAATCACAAGAAAATTTAGCCCTAATGTGAAATTTTCAAAGAGATGCCAAGAGCTAGAACAAGGAAGCTGCATCCTTGTCCAAAAACCACTTAAGTTCACCCTCCGGCGAAACCATCTGAACCGGCAAAACCTCGGAACTCTGATTCTCGCCACCACCGAGTGCCATCTTCACAATACCGGCTTTACCGGCCCCACAAACCACGAGAGCGATGTAAGCGGAGGAGTTGATCACGGGGAAGGTGAACGTGATTCTCTCCGGTGGTGGTTTCGGGGAGTCGGTTATATGGGTGACCCATTTCTTGTCCTCTTTGACCAACGGGTGACCCGGGAATAGGGAGGCTACGTGCCCGTCGGGACCCATTCCTAGAAGCATGGCGTCGAATTTGGGGAACCCGGTGGCTTCGGATGTGGCTAGGATGTTGTTGTTTACTAGTAGTCTGAGACGGTCTTCGTAGTCCTCTGCAGCTTCTTTTGTTGGGAGGGTGTCGTTGATGGCGTGGATGTTTTCCGGGAGGATAGGAACCTGAAAATATCGGAATGTATGAGCAGTATGACGAATTGATGACTAACATCGGAAATTAAACAATCCTAAACACACTTTGGATATATTCGGGTCAGTTCCGGGTTAGCCTAGGTCAATTTGGGTGCCGGGTCGGGCCAGTTCTGGGTTAGTCCGGATCAATTCGGGTTCTCTTCAATTTGGGTGCCAGGTCAGCCAGTTCGTGGTTAGTCCGGGTCAATTCGGGTTCCATGCCAAACTCAGGTCTTTAAGTTAGGTGTCGGGTCAGGCCAGGGTCAATTTGGGTTCCATGCCAAACGTAGGTCTTCAATTTGGGTGTCGGGTTGGGCCACTTCGTGGTTAGTCCGAATCAATTCGGGTTCTCTTCAATTTGGGTGCCGGGTCGGCCAGTTCGTGGTTAGTCCGGGTCAATTCGGGTTCCATGCCAAACTCAGGTCTTCAATTTGGGTGCCGGGTCGGGTTAGTCTGGGTCAATTCGGGTTCCATGCCAAACATAGGTCTTCAATTTGGTGCCGGGTCGGGTCAGTTATGCAAGGTCTAAATTTACGAGCTCAGATATGAGCTCTAAACGAACACGGTACGAGAGTTAACGACTTTTTTTACATTTGCAAACTATGACAACAACAAAGACTTTGTCTAGAATGATGCAAAACCAACAAACATGAGCAACAACAACAGCAACAACGGCAACTACGGGCATAAAAGATCGTACCTTGGATAAAAATCCGTCATAAGCAAGCTTATAATTACTGTCGGGATGATCCTTTGGAACGACCCTCTCGTCAACCCAAAACACGTGCCATTTCGACCAATCAATTGAATCCACATAGGGTGCCTCGGCGAGTTTCCTGATCACGTACAAAACCACCCATGGGTTTAACCAACAAGATGAACCCGAAAAAAGTAATCAAGATCATGTCGCACACAAAAAAGATCGAAACTTTACCTAAGTGACTTAATAAGAGAACCAACATAACAAGACCCATCAGGTTTATTAACACGATGAACCCAAAAAAGTAATAAAAATCACGTTACACACAAAAAAAGAGCAAGACCGAAGATGTCTTTATCTAATGGGGTTAAGATGGAGGGAAGGTGGACACTAGGGCTTTGGACTGAAACTGACTGAACTTAACTTAACTAAACTTAATTTAACTGAAATTGACTGAAATATAGAGACAAAATATGCCTCTTGGAGCTGAACTAAACTGAAACTGACTGAATACAAGTCCAAAAGAACATGGCCTAGGTATTACATTCGAATCCTGCTCCTCTCTATTGATTGTAATGCAACTAAGTGCGAGTGCTTAGTTAGATAAAACTACAAAAAAAGATCGAAACTTTACCAAAGTGACTCAATAAGAGAAGCAAACATACAAAACCCAACAGTTTAATCAACGAAATGAATCCAAAAACAGTAATCGAAATCGTGTCAAAACACAAAAAGATCAAAACTTTACCTAAGTGACTTAATAAGAGAACCAACATCAAAACCCATCAGTTCAATTAACATGATGAATCCAAAAAAAGTCATCAACAACCATGTCACAAACAAAAAAGATCAAGACCGAGATGGTTAAGACGGTCACACGAATGTATCCTGGACAATGTTTGCTCAGTGTTTGAATCCTGCTTCCCTCTGTTGATCATAATGCAACTAAGTGCGCACTTGTTCAGTCAAAATCACCAAAAAAATAAAGTCCAAGCTTCTCCAAAGTGTTTGAATCCCGCTTCCCTTTGTTGATCATAATGCAACTAAGTGCGCACTAATTCAGTCAAAATTACCAAAAAAATAAAGTCCAAGCTTCTCCAAAGTAACTTGATGAATCAAATTCATGTCTAAACATCAAAAACCCATCACTTGAATTAACATGATGAATCCAAAAAAGTAATCAAAATCATGTCACACTAACATCGAGAACGAGATGGTTAAGACAGATGTATCATATTGTCATGGACAATACGTCTCAGGTTTGAATCCCGTTACATTGATCGTAATGTAACTGAGTACGCGCTTACATTAAAAAAAAAATCAAGCTTTAACAAAGTGACATCGTATATGATCGTAATGTGACTAAGTGCGCGCTTACATCAAAAAAATCAAGCTTTAACAAAGTGACATCATATCTGATTGTAATGTGACTAAGTGCCCGCTTACATCAAAAAAATCAAGCTTTAACAAGTGATATCATATCTGATTGTAACGTGACTAAGTGCGCACTTACATTGAAAAAAAGTCAAGCTTTAACAAAGTGACATCATACGAGAATCAGCATACAAAACCCAACAATTTAATCAACAAAATGAACCCAAAAAAAATAATCAAAATTATATCTAAATCACAAAAAAAAAAAAAAAAAAAAAAAAATTACCTAAGAGATTTAATAAGAGAGCCACCAGAAACAACAACAGTGAAATACCCTCCTGAATGAACAAACTTATGAGATAATTCAGAAGTGTATTTAGCCAAAGAAATGGCAACAGTTTCCTCAGAATCAAACACTTCAAAACTTCCTAAACTACCCTTGTCTGAACTAGCTTTTGCCATTGAGGTTTTTTTGGGGGTGGAGGTGAATATGCCCTTTGAAGTTAGGGGTAAATTGGTCAATTTGAGGGAGGGGAAGGGGGTTGAGATTGAGGGTTTGGTGAAATTGGGGATTTTTGAGGGTTTGAGGAAGAAGAAGGGTATTGAAGAGTTGGTTTGGTGAGATTGAGTGGAGAATGAGTGGGGTGAGGAGAAATGGTGGGTTGAAGAAGATGCCATTCATCTGTGTTTTGTCAATGTGTTTTTTGTGCTAGTAATACAATGCCTGAAAGTGGATGGGTAAACGGGTAGACCGGATCAGATTTGGATCGACCATTTCGGGTTGTACAGATCTTGTTCCCTGTTGGGTCGGATTATTGCCGGGTTTGTTATTTTAATTTTGTAAGGTATATATATATATATATCGACTCGTTTGGTATAATACATTCGAATTGGTTCCACCCTTCTAGGTTAGGCTAGATCAAACCCGGGTCTTTAGTTCGACTGTCGGGTCGGGATGAAGTCCGTGTTGGGTGATTCTGGTTGAGTAAGTTTTGTCAAGTTTATAGCATGTTTATTTCGATAAGAGGTAATAATGAGAGAGGCATCTCGCGAGAAACCTAAGTTCGATAAAAAAAAAAAAAAACTTTGCTAGGACTGAGGCTTGACCCAACAACTTAGGGAGACAGGCGGAACAGTTCGAAAGGTTGACGAACAAGTTGAAATAATTGATTAGTTAATATTTTGTTGTATACGTTTTTCACCCGGTAAAATTGTTCTTATTGATTTGCAAAATATTTTTCAAGGATATTATCACCCTTGATCGAACCAAAGCGAATTACTCGACCGCTAAGATATAGACTTGGCAAACCCGACCTAACCCGAATCAACCACGACCCTTCCCCGAAATCCAAATAGAAAACTCGAAAGTGACCCGTAATCCAAATTGACCAAGCCTAACCTGATACTAGCCCGAACATTATCATAGAAAACGAGTCAATATCTTTAAAAAATTGAAAACAAAAAACCCGAGATGACATGTAGTCCCAGCCCAATTTCCCTTGCCCGAAAGTAACCAACCCGAAGCTAATCCGACCTAGTCCCGATTTGACCCGTAATCCAAATTGACCAAACCTACCCCGAACATTAAAAGTCGAAACAACAAACCCGAGATAATCAGATGTCAACCCAATTTTCCTTACCCGAAAATAACCGACCCGTTTGCCATGTCTACCCAAGAGGCCAAAAGCCCATGATAAACCCTAAACCAACAAAGCCAAAAAAAACTCCATATGTATAAATACTTGAAAACCGATAAGTGAATCAAAATCGAACGCATTCCGCCGCTTCTTCGCCCAAAATCAATTGAGTGAAAATGCAGATCTTCGTGAAAACCCTAACTGGGAAAACAATCACTCTTGAAGTTGAATCCAGTGACACTATCGACAATGTTAAGACCAAGATTCAAGACAAGGAAGGTCTAATTTCTACCCCCTTTTCACTAATTTCACCATTTATTTTGTGAAATTATTCTGGGTTATTGTTCTTTAGCTTGTTCAATCGATTTGTTCTATAATTTGATTGTTTTAATTTGATGGGTTGTTTTGTTGATTTTGATTTTGATTTTTACTGTCTATCTTCATCAATTTTTGCTCATTTTTGATTAATTTGATATTTTGTTGGTGGTGCAATTATGGTTTTTGATTCTTATGTTGTTAGATTGGTTGGATTTCAGTCAGCATGATTTTTTTTGGATCGTATTCTCTTGATTTAATTTATAATTTGATTGATTTTCTTAGGGTTTATCGTTACCAAATTCGCTATGAATATGCCCTTACGGATTATCGATTTGCTCTAGATAGAGTACGATACAGTAGAGTTTGCTCTTAATGAATCATGATTCGTTGGTAACCCGAGGGCATCCCTTAATTGTAATTTGTATCGAGATTACCTAATGTAATCGATCAATAAAATTGATTAATGGTGATGATACCAGTAACTCTAATTCTCCCAATTATCGGTTTAGTCATTTCCATTTGTCGATGAGGTATACCAGTTTGCTAATCTTGAATGAGCTTGCCATTTCTTTGTCGGGTTTTATTAATATTGTTCTTGGAGTGTACGAGTATCAAATATCTCAATGATTGAGCTTAGCATTTCTTCGTCTAGTTTGATTAATGCCGTTCTTAGAGTCTATCAAATGTCTCAATACTGACTCGATGAAAACTTAGATGCATACCGTTATGATGGTACATTGATATCCCGGTTCTGTTTTTCTATTTGGACTTAATTGGCTTCCACATTCGTGCATTTTACTCGCTTTTTCATAAATTATTGAACCGTTTCATATTGAAATGAGTCAATAATTTTTGACAGAGAGTATATCTTAGAAGAGCGGATCTCCTGTCCCATTTTTGTGTCCCAGCCAGTGTGCCGCACCATACATGGGATGACACGACGACTATTCAATAAATAAAATATGCAAGATTTATCATAAGCAGTTGATGTGTCATCCCGTGTATGGTACGGGACACTGAGTGGGACACAAAATGGGATGGGAGATCCGCATTGATATCTTAGTTCCATTATGGTGCTTAAATTTAAAGCCTCCAACCTCCATCCTATGTAATGTACTTGAAACCCGAAAAAATACTTACCGAAAATCCAAAATTGTCTCGATATGGGGTCTAATGTTGCGTTATTGTATCGCACCAGTGATTTACTACTACCTGGTTTTTCTTTTAAGTTCAGGACTTTAATTTTTGGTACTTGAAACCCGAAAAAATACTTTCTAAAAATTCAAAATTGTCTCGATATGGGGTCATATGTTGCATCACTGTATTGCACCAGTGATTTACTACCCGGTTTTTCTTTTCAAGTTCAGGAATTTAATGTCTATAGATTACATGTGCATTTATTTTGGCAATAAAATTCCACTGTACATGTTAATCTGTTTGTATTCATTAGTTGCAGTCATTTTCTCGATGTTGATGTCATTTGTGTTTGATGTTTGTATAGGTATTCCACCAGACCAGCAGAGGCTGATCTTTGCTGGAAAGCAACTCGAGGATGGCCGTACCCTTGCTGATTACAACATCCAGAAGGGTTAGTTTAAAGCTATAGTTTTCATTTTCTGTCCTCATGACTGTGGTTTTTAGAGTTGAATTGAGGATATAATCTCGTCAAAGAGTTGGATGTAGAATAATGTTGTCTTGTTTCTTTTTGCAGAGTCGACTCTTCATCTTGTCCTGAGGCTACGTGGTGGAATTATCGAGCCTTCTTTGATGGCCTTGGCTAGGAAGTTCAACCAGGAGAAGATGATTTGCCGCAAGTAAGTTCTTCTCCCATACTTGCTTTACCTACCCTTACGGGTATTGCTGTTAAATGGGTCGGTCCGGTTGGGTATTGGGTCGGGTCATTGGTTGGGTCAAATGTCTCTGGTTGTGTTTCAACCCAAAATTAGTCCTCATTTTGGGTTCGTGTCATATGTGTCGCGGGTTGAAAATAACGGGTTCCTGACCCTATAAAGACGGGTAACGCGGGTTGTTTTGAATTTTGGCACTTGAGTTCTTTGCCTATTAGAGAAGCCTAGTGATTGTGTGCAAGAACGGAGATATGAATGATGCATTCTCGTTGAAGCTGAATTTACTCTTTATGAGTATTTATTTTGGCTCCGAGATAGCATCTTATGTAATCAAATTTTGCTGCGTTTAGCAATGAAGGCTTTCTGGGCTTTATCATATCATATCGTCTTCCCTTCTATTTTTCATCTACTTTTAAAGTTTTGGGGTTTTCTAATGAAAAATTGATTTATAAAAAGAGTGCAGATGACGATAAAACTAGACAGGGACATCAGAAACTCGTTTCTGAGTAGTATGTTGATTCGTCTTAAATGGGAATCTCTCTGATGCACTTCACCTACAAAATTTTTAAACTTCCGTTTTCTATTTGGTGTTTTTTTAATCATTTTTAAACTTCCATTTTCTATTCGAGTGAACTCTTGGATATGGGATATCGAGTTGTTCTAAACATCCAGTTTCTAAGCCTTGAATTGTTTGTATTCATTCAGGTGCTATGCTCGTCTTCACCCCCGTGCTGTCAACTGCAGAAAGAAGAAATGTGGCCACACCAACCAGGTATGCCTCTCTATTTTCAGTTACCCATCACCCGTAAATACTCCCCTCGGTTTTACTTTTTACTGTTTTTACCCATTTTTTTCCTGATTGTTTCTGTTTTTCATCGACTTTCTGTTTTTCATCAACAACCAGCTATGCCTCTCTATTTTTGATTACCTATCACACGTCAGTTACGTCACACTTAACTTCTCCCCTGGGTTTTAATTTTTACTGTTTTACCCACCGGGACCTGATTGTTTCTGCTTTTCATCGACTTTCTGTTTTTCGTCAACAACCATTTATGCCTCTCTATTTTTTATTACCTCACACGTCGTCAGTTACGTCGCACGTAAATGCTCCCTTGGGTTTTACTTTTTACTGTTTTACCCACCGGGACCTGATTGTTTCTGTTTTTCACCGACTTTCTGTTTTTCATCAACCAGTTATGCCTCTCTATTTTTGATTACCTCACATGTCAGTTACGTCACACGTAAATGCTCCCCTGTGTTTTACTTTTTACTGTTTTTACCCATTTTTTTCCTGATTGTTTCTGTTTTTCATCGACTTTCTGTTTTTCATCAACAACCAGTTATGCCTCTCTATTTTTGATTACCTCACACAGTCACACGTCAGTTACGTCACACGTAATTGCTCCCCTGGGTTTTATTTTTTACTGTTTTACCCACCGGGACCTGATTGTTTCTGTTTTTCATCAACAACCAGTTATGCCTCTCTATTTTTGATTACCTCACACGTAACTTCTCCCCTGGGTTTTAGCACTTTTTACTGTTTTACCCACCGGGACCTGATTGTTTCTGTTTTTCTTCAACTTTCAGTTGAGGCCGAAGAAGAAGATCAAGTAGAGCGATCAGCTTTTCATGCATTCAGTGTCGGAATTGAAGCTATTACTACTTCATTATGGCTCTTATCGATATTGTATTATCGTGTAGCTTCTTTAGGTCTACAACTACTCGTATTTTATTTAGTACTCTGGATTTTCACCCAACAACTTGGTTTTGTTTACTAATGGAATCTTCACTTTGGTTATTTCTGGTGTTGGTTTTCGATCCACCAATTCGAACTCAATGCTACAAACCCAGATCTGGTTGATTAATTTTTCGGTAAATTATCAAATTTTTACTTCTCCATGGAAACTCGAGAGAAACTGGGATTATCGGAAATTCTAGTTCCGGGGCTTGAATCTCGTGATTATCGTTCTTAATCTTTTTTTAAATCAAGATTTTTACCCTATGGTTAAATAAACCTGGTTAAATAACGGTAACTACTCGTATTGGTTTGGTATATGAAATCGATTTTTTTCGAAAATATGCAACAATTAAATGGAATACGGGTATTATTTTTGTCGATTTGTATTATTTCAACTTTTATTACTGATAATGAAATTATTTATTTTGATTTAATAATTGCTTGAAAATAAATAATTTAAGTTCAGAATTTCATATTATGAGCAAAGCACCGACAGTGAAGGTTGGATTTGCTTCTCTTTATGGGATCCATAATAATTCATGGGAGGAATCTTTTTAGTATTCCCTCCGTTCCAATGAATTGTTTACCTATAAAAAGCTTTCCTAAAATAGAAAGGCAAACAATTCATTGAGACGACCTAATATGGAATAGGCAAACAATTCATTGGAACGGAGGGAGTACTTGCCAACCATGAATCATTGCGATAAACATATCCGTCACAAAATTTAAATTAATTAAATACTGGTAACAACCACGTGAGTAGATAAAAACGTATGTAATCCCTATCTGTCCGTGAGGATATTCAAAAAGTTGTCCGAACCGGTACAGTCCAATTTGATCTGGTTTGTTTGGTCCAATCCAAATTCGGAAATACCGGTCTTTATTGATTCAGGTTGGAAAAAAGATTACACACCTGGTTGTACACTAGCATTGTACAGACAAAGTTGTTGAGTTTTTGTATATTTTTACTGAGATTATAAAAGTTTCTGAGCTGAGTTGTAACCTTTTGAGCTTAAACATTTATTTAATTAACTCGACAACTTTACACTAATGCTCGAAAAGTTGACAGCAAAACTCAAAATCTTTGCGATAAAGCTCAAAATCTTAAAATCAGTTGTACATAATCAGTTGTACTTTATGTACAACTGGTTGTATAATCCTCTTATTGATTCAGGTCTGGTTCAGTCCGAGTCCGAGTCCCCTTATATTCAGGTCCTACCCCCGGTTTTGGCCGGTGAAGACCGCCGTTATATATATTTCTGACGCATATATCTGTCGAAAAAGAGACTCAGTGATAATTTAATTTTCTCAAGGACCCATGTGACATAGTAGTAATTCATGATACCCACTTTAATTTTTGGGCCATCTCCTTTATTATTTCACTGTATAAGTTTTTTAGTACTCAAAGTACTTTCTTACAAAAGTTTTATTGGATTTTCGGAAATCGTTTGTCTTAGTTATCATAACGAGTGAGAGATTTGACACGTTTTATTGTTACGAGTCTTGACAGTATACACGTCTGTCACAAGGTATAGAAACTGTCTTTCATGAAAACCATGATGATCGATATACTAGTTGATATACAGATGTCTTATTCATGTTATTTGATCTGTTATATCTTCATGTTTGCGCGACTCTAATTTTAATTTTTTTCGCTAGCAACGACTCTAATTTAAAAGTTAATACAATCTACCTTCGTAGCTGAAACTCATTTCAATAATTCAGTTCGGTTCGGTTTGGTTTAGTTAAACTCACACCGATTCAGTTCAATCCAGTCAGGTCGATAACTTAGGCCCTGTTCTTTTGGACTGAAACTGACTGAACTAAACTTAACTGAACTTAATTTAACTGAAACTGACTGAAATATAGAGACAGAATATGCCTCCTGGAGCTGAACTGAACTGAAACTGACTGAATATAAGTCCAAAAGAATAACGTCTTAGTATGTTTTCCACAGACATTTATTTCCTGTAATTGCCCCTATATTTATTTCCTAGGCCATTTATTCTCTGAATCTCTACCCCTATAAAGAGGCTATTTATATAAGCCTTCTAAATTCTGGAGCAATGTACGATATTTGAGTACCACGGGTCTTAAAATTAGGAATTTACGGTAAAATTTTACCACTTTAGGTTATTTAGTGACAACGTTAGGTTAAATAGTGATCACTTTTTGATACGAAAACGTGGTAACTATTTATATGAAAGCACTAACTAACTAACCAACTTAAAAAGGTAATTTTTTATCATATTTTTTTTTTACTATTGTCGCATGATACAACAGTTATACACAATAATTATTGTTCGTCTGATCTGTAGTCTGGTTGACCAGTGCATAGCTGATTATCATTATCGATTCTTAGGTTTCGAGATTCGCAACATATTTGGAGACATGATTTTATATATTCTTCTAGGAGTAGTAGGTCTATAGATAGAGTAAAACATAGTAATACCTGGATTTTGTTGGTTCTAATATAGCACAATATCAAAATTCAACTCTTAAAATTTAAGCTAATTAAATGGTTGAGTAATTTATCGTGATTTTTTTTTACGGAGTAGTTATTTTCTGTTAGTAGGAGAAAATATTTTACGAGTGGGTCCTGCATTGATTTTCGAGAATTCTGTGCTCGAATCTGTAAAATTTTAAGCCAAGTGAATCTACCAACATTGAGCAATTTATCGTGATTTTTTTACAGAGTAGTTTTGTTTTTTTTTGTCAGCAAGAGAAAACATTGGATTAACGAGTGCCTAGTTTTTAGTTTTTACATTATTTTGCTATTTCCGCGCTGATTTTTCGAGAATTCTGTGCTTGAATCTGTATATTTTACGCTAAATAATGAGTAAATTTATCGTGATTTTTTTTACAGAGTAGTTTTTTTTTTGTTAGCAAGAGAAAACATTGGACTAACAAGTGCCTAGTTTTTAGTTTTTATATTATTTTGCTATTTCCGCGCTGAATTTTCAAGAATTCTGTGCTTGAATCTGTATATTTTATGCTAAATAATGAGTAAATTTATCGTGATTTTTTTTTGCCAGGAGGAAAAAAAAACATTGGATTAATAACGAGCGCTTAATTATTCCTGCACCGATTTTCAGAAATTCTATGCTCGAATCAATAAATTCTACGTTGATGAAATCGATGCAATTAATGCTGAATCGCTCTGCAAAATCAGATCATTCCCTTATTAATAATTCTATACACAAAACTAAATCCTGACATTAATTTTCTTACAAAACTAGCATCATATCATACCGTCACGAAATTAAATCACTTACAACTTACATTAAACAAATTTCTAATACCAGTAATACATACTGACAATACTCTTTCTGTCTCAGTCATCTGATGCTGTCTAAGTCCAAGACTCCCACCAATGTGAATTCGAACTTGCTTGATCAAACAAATTCCCTGCTGCATCGAAACTACACCATTTATTCACGGGTGATATAATCGACGATAATGGCCCATTATTATCAATGTTTTCGGTCATGTTGTTGAGGATGAGTTGTTCTGATTCTCCTAAGTAGACCGACGACATATTATTATTGTTTCCGCTTTTATTATTATCTTCGTCTGAGTAAACCATATGACCGTCTTGTAATATTACTAATTCCTCGTCGTCTTTCTCCCTATTATCTCGACTGTCGTTGTTGCCCGTCATCAATTCATTTCGTTCAGTTTTCTCGTCGTGGTGGGATTTATCAACCAATCTTCGCAACTCCTGAACCTGACGAATATTGAGTCAGATCAGGATTATATACTAGTTTTTTTAACCGTGAAAATATCTCATGGATAACATTATCAGTTTTCTTCACTTGGGGTGTTTTTTTTTTTATGATTTCTCGACTTTATAATCTTGTCGTTTGGATTTGTGTAGCGAGTTTTGTTTATTTATTTACCCTTTGCTACTAATTAATTACCCTTTAATCTGCTGCGTACTAGCTACGGGGTAATAGTTTGTTTCTCGTTGTTGTTAACAACGAGAAACAAATATATTTAGTAGCAAAGGGTAACTAATTAAAACTCGCTACACAAATCCAAACAATGGTTAAAATCAAGAAAAATTACAACAAACTATATCGCGTGTGTGTATATTTACGGTATTTTAAAATTTACCACCAAATTATTGGAAAATAGTTAAAATTATCGATTTTTGCAAAAAAAAAAGAAGTTAAATTGATGGGTAGGTTAATTTGTTAGTAGGGTAAAACTGGCTACGCTGAATCCTCAGAAAATAGTTCAAATTATCGAAATAACACCAAAAAAAATAAATTTAAAATTATCAAAATTTTGACTATAAAGATTATCGAAATTTTAAAATTACTTAAAATTATCGAAGGTAACAAAGGTAACATTGGCTATATCAAATCTCAAAAAATTAAAATTATCGTTTTTTGCTATAAAAAAAACAGTTTAATTTATGGGTCGGTTACTTGACTAGTTTTTCTTTAATTTGTAGTCTGAATTCTCAAAATTGGTTAAAATTATCGATTTTTGCTGACAAAAAAAAAAGTTCAAAATTTTATAAGCAAAAGAAATCGAATATATATACATACATACCTGAGTAATCAACGATTCTTTATCTCGTCTAACGACTTCTAATCTCGCTTTAAGATTATCATAATTCGATTTAAGTATCCTATAATTCTTCTCAATCTGCTTCGACTTCCACCTAGCTCGTTTATTTTGAAACCATATAGCTACTTGTCGCGGTTGTAACCCAAGTTCTCGAGCTACTTCAACTTTTTTTCTTGGTTCGAGTTTTGTTTCTGACTCAAATATCGTCTCTAATGACTTTACTTGCTCGTCGCTGAACCTCCTCTTGTTGTTCTTGTTCTTGTTCTTGCTTCGACTCTTCTTCTTTTTATTATTATTGTTATTATTATTGTTTGTTCGTTGGTCGTCTTCTTCATCGTCGTCAAGGCTTAAGGAATCAATATCATCATCCTCTTCCATCATTTTTTTTTGTATATTTTGTATTACTATTAATTATATGATAATTTATTATATTATTACATAAATAAATGAATATAAATGAATATATTCTTTGTTTTCAAGAGTGTTGCATATGAGAACAAGCAACATGTTATATAGTCACCAGAAATCCTGGTTTGCGACGAGTATATCTCTCACAAGTTTGCAACAGATTAACTGTCCACCCTCGGCCTCCTTGATATACCCTCGGTATTCTAATTTTTTCTTATCTATCTGTCTATCTGGGTAATATTTGATCTGTTATGGTTTAGTAGGTCACCCTCAGCCTGCTCCTTGATATACGGTCTGTATTCTGATTTTTTCTTATCTATCTGTCTATCTGGGTAATATCTGATCTGTTATAGGTTTAGTAGGTCACCCTCGGTCTCCTTGATATACCGTCTGTATTATGATTTTTTCTTATCTATCTATCTATCTGGGTAATATTTGATCTGTTATAGGTTTAGTAGGTCAGAATCCACCATGTGATTTGATATGTATTTGACTCGGGTTGGATACGAACGTTAAAAACAAGAATTTGTGATTATATTACAGTCGTTTTTGTTGTCGAAATGGGTTTTTAATGATGATTTATTATCTAAAGTTTTGAGGGCCACATTTCATAGGAAACTTTCCTACTCTTATAGCTGTATATGATCCCTATATACCAAGTACTACACCAGAATGCTGGCAGAATAACATTAAAATCTGGGCCCGACACTGCAACACGATGTTTAGAACTGACAAACGAGTCATTCAGGTCGAATTGATCTAACTAAGTCGGGTTATCTTAAGTCATGTTAACTAAGACACTCGTCACTTCATTAATTATTCAGTTGTACTCCCTCCGTCCCAATGAATTGTTTGCCTATTCCATATTGGGGCGTCTCAATGAATTGTTTGCCTTTCTATTTTAGGAATGTTTTTTATATGTAATTTGACCAATCTCATGAGTTTTGCTCCACATGACACTCCTTCATTGGCTCCCTTACCCTTGGTGCCAAAATCAAAGGCAAACAATTCATTGGAACGGAGGGAGTACGTATTATGAGAAATCTTGAAATAATATGAGTAGAAACATAATTTCACGTAAATAATTTAAAGAAATGAACCATTTTGAGGTTTCTGATTGGCCGATTGGCCAAATGACAGGTGTATATGATGACGTGGTAGATTCGGTAATTTTTCAATGGGTGAAAGTATATGCAAGCTAGCTTATTAATGGTGGGCTCACTAGAGTTTAGTACTATTATTGCTATGTCATTGGGCCATCAAAATATCTTGATATTAGGTGAAAAAGTTTTTACCTTGTTAACTTTTTACCAAAGATATCTTCGTTGAACTAAAAAAACAAAGCATCTGGATTTTTTTATTTTTTTTCTCATGTATTGCCGAAATGTCGAGAATATTGAAAAATCACTTTTGCTATGAGTAATGTCTAAAAAGTAAATGTGTCAATTGGATTTGAACGAAGTGAGTAATATACTGAAAGATCATATATAGGATTTTTTTATACAATCGAATAATAGTTTAATTAACATTATATGGTACGATCTAACGTGTGTGTCGTGAATAGTTTGAAAATGATAATAATGTAGAGATGGTAGGTCACCCTTTTAGCCCAAAACCCCCTATGCATCCAACTAGACTTGATCCATGGTTATCTAGTTGATGACCATATCTACTACGATAAGTTATACTCTCCCATGTCTCGTTCATTTGTCTATCTTTGATTAAAATACTGTTCACAATGTTGAAATGGTTGGTAGGGTATTTGATATCACGAATCAATTGAGATTAGACCTGGTCACGAGTCAGGCCATCCAGGTTAGGTCAGGTCTTGACCCTGAACCAACTCGCAAGGATTGACCTCTCTTGACTAGGTCTAGTCTGGGACTATCGTCTTTTATGAACATATGGAAAAGGTCAATTTTTTTTGTTTTTAGGTTAAAAATTTACAATTGTTGTTTTCGAAACCCTAGCTAATCGTCAAATCCCGTGCCATCTAAAAGTAATAAAGTAAATAATTGATCGAGACGAGACTAGATGAAAAGAGTAGTAAAAATTGGAAAGAGGTAGAGAATAGGTGGGGGGGTTAAGAAAGGGAGAGTTCCATCATTATCGCCTAATAATACCAAAAACACAAAGCAAAAAGATTCAACACTTTGCCAAATGCCAACATTAACGTTATAAATAATAATAATGACAACTTTTTTTCCCTAAAAATAAGTTTTTTTTTTAAAATAAGTTTTTTTTTTTTAAAAATAATGTTTTTTTTTTAATTGAAAAAACTAGCTTTATTCTTCTCTTTCAACTTGTACTTTATAGAAAATAAGTTTAAAAAAAAATGTTTTCTAGTTAATCTATAGTATATTTTAGTATTTTACGTCTAATTTAATTTAGTTAGAGACGATCTCATGCAACTGTACAAGAATTTGTGTTTTACGTAATGCATTTTAATTTATCCTTTTATTGTAGAACCCTCGAGATGCATGGGAAATATTTTTTTCCAGTCTCAGTGGTTTGTTTATCTTTTATATTGTTTGCGAAAATTATTTTAATCAAAAGGATTAATTGGGTCTGACTCGATCTGGTCAGTAAGAATCAAATTGGGTTCAACTCTGATCGAATTATTTATGGTTTGAATCATTTCTGAATATGTTATTATAAATTTTTTTAAAGGATAACCGTTTCTTCTCAAATTAAATATGGAGTAATAAACATTCGATCAAGTAGGGTAAATTATTCTTCGGGTCTACGGTTCGTGCATGTGTCGAGTTAGGTATATAAATCAGGTTATTCAGATTGCACAAATTCTTGGGAGAGACGATCTCTCAATAACTTAGTGAGAGATCACTCTTTAGTACCACTCTATGTCTTATTTGTACTCTTAAATGACAACTTTGTTTTGTACCTGTTTTTATAAAAAGTGTATCCTCATTATATTTGTATACTCTTTTATGTTAATCGTACCTATTTGGTACCATTGTTACTTTCATTTGTACTTAGTCTCTCAGTAAAGTTAATAAGAGACCGTCTATCAGAAGACCTACTCTTCAGATTGAGTCATCTTTACCAAGACGGGTTTAAAATAAAGCTAGTAATGCCATGAAAAACGTAATTTGAAGCATTATTTATTAGCTGTAATTTTGGCTTAATGCCCAAATTATTGACCAAACAATTAATAACACTAAACTCGTACGGAATAAAATCTTAAGTAAATGATTTTTTCACTTTTTCGTTCACAAATTCTTATTTAAGATAGATTTTTCAAATTTTTCGTTCATAAATTCTTAATTTAATAAGCCGGTTTTGTTTAAAGCTAGTAATGCCATCAAATAATTTAACCTGAGCCCATAATTATTAAACTTGTAAATGCAACTCAATCTTGTCTTGAAAAAACGAATATTTTAATTTACACGTTGACGCTGATAAATAATCTGAAATGATCGTAAATCATATATTTAAAATGTCGATTTTATTAATAAATAATGAGATACCCTGAATAATCCTGTTCGTCAAAATTATAAAAAAAACCGTAATAATTTTGAGATAACGACACGATGAATAACATTTAAAGGGGTAGGGGGTGTTGGATGAGTACAAGAATTGGACCATTTTAGAGGACACACCCTTAATTTTAGAGGAATATAGTGTCCACATCTTAAGGAAGGGGACCGATTCTACAAGTGTAAACTGTGTCGAGGGTCAATTGGTTAGGGGTTGCCCAAGTCGTAAGTTTAGCATTCTCTTAACTCTTTTGTTTTCTTTCCATGCATATAATATATATCTGTCGTAAACTTATAACACGTTTTTTAACAGATCAAATAAGATACGAGTAGATGTACGTATATGATTGAAGTTGGGGGCAATAATGAGGCGAGACAGCTCGCGAGCAACTCGTGCGAGCTCGACTTGATAATGAAGCTTCGAGCCGTTCGAAATAAAGTGATTATTTAATATTTTGTTGTTACGTTATTCAAAAAAAATATTAATAATATTTTGTCAGGTCATATAAAATGTTGTTATTGATTTGCCTAATAATATTTTTGTATATATATTTTCAGATCCCAAGTTATTATTAAACCATATTATCGATGAAAAAACATAAATTTAATAGTTATATATAGGCTCGAAATAAATCGACTCAAACTTGTATTTTAGTCCACGAACTAGTTTAATTTGCGAGCTCAATTTTTTCAAGCTCGAGATTGGCTCGAGTTCAAATTTTGCTAGATGAGCAAACTAGTCAAAAATGATGATGTTATTTGATCTGTTTTAATTTCAAGACAGATATACTCGTCTTAAAAGAAACCGACCCATCTTTGGCCAAAAGGGTTGTGCATGCACTTGTGCCCTTTTAATTGGGTTACTTAGGAAAATTCCTTGGTTTGTTTGACTTCTATTTTTAGGACACATATATCATCGATCTATGCCCTCACAAAAACGTCTTTAATGTGCATGGGATTCGTTTTGTCGTTGTGATCGAAACCCGTGTATCACGTCATCATATATAATAACCTGTTATGCATAAAAACATCGTAAACATTTTTCTGACGATCCCTTTTAACAATTCATCATATCGGTGTGATTAGGGTAACAGTTTCAGATCACTCAAAAAACCAAACCCTAACACCAGACCGGTCAGATAACCCTAATACCAGACTGTCCAGACCGATCAGGTGAGATGACCTGACGAAACTAAACCCCTTGATTAAGTCTAGTTTTCTCGGATTTACACCAAAAAAGACGATTTTACATTCGATCTTTATTACTTTACGCATCTCATAATGAATCGAGGACTCAAAAAACAAATTTTATGCACGTAATTAACGTTTTGTAGTCCATTTGGCATGTAGATAACATAAATTTTCAATGAGTAGGGCCCTCAAAGGGGTTACCTTTGTTGGTGGTAAGTAAAATGATAAGAAAGAGTGATCTTTTCACATATTTTAAAGATAAGAATGAAAGTAGTAGTAGTACAACTTACTAACTAAAGTCATCAAATTGTTGACAAAAGTACAAGTTAGCTCAATCAAAAACCCTAATTATTCTGGTCTGACTAACGTGGAAACTTTTATTTCTGATGATTTTAATGCAATTATATAACCCCATTTGTTAGGTTTTCTCAAAAAAAAAAAAACCTAGTTATTCCTGGTTAATAATATTCGTCTTAATCTTAAAACGATTTGATTAATATGATAATGGATAACGGAAAATTACGAACGTGGAAGCTGTTATTTCTGATGATTTTAATGCAATTATATAACCCCATTTGTTGGGTTTTCTCAACAAAAATAACCCTAATTATTCCTAGTTAATAATATCCGTCTTCATCTTGAAACGATTTGATTAATATGCATGATAATGGATAACGGAAAATTCATGTCGTCATCACGTGTTTAGATATTAAAAAAATTGTTTATCTTATCTATTTAAAGAGTAGAATTTATTCGACTTGTTTTAACCTTAAAATCGACAGATTTTTTTTAGTTCAACGAAACGCATACTAAGTCGCATTACAACTTATATTATTTAGATTAATTAACTAATTTTAACCAATAGATTAAAACATTTTCGTGAATCATTATCGTTTATTAAAAGGATAAGTTAGGCAAAAAGAAAAGTGTTTTGTACTCATATTTTGTCAAGCCTTAAGTCAACATCATTTTAATTAAATCATATATTATATATATTCTGAATAGTTAGTTCTCTCGAAAAATCGTCTTTTTTTACAAAATTAATATTAAAGATACAAAATGAAAATTAAAGTGAAGTGTGCTATCGTACAAACTACAACTACTATCAATGAATATGACCTCTTAATTTGTCATTAAACGGCTATAATTATGATCATTAGTTGTATAATTTCTTGATTTTATGCATATGGATCCATTTTTTGGCCACCTAGATATGGTAAAATTTGTAATGGAATATGACACGTGTCAACCTGCGTGTGGTAAAAATTGTAAAATACTAAATATGTAGTTGCATGTAATACAAAAATATTTGGATTTGTTAGATGTAGAAAAATATGGTTACCGTGTCGTGTCACCTTAGAAATTGTGAAAAGTTAACCGAGAAGAACATATAATTATTACCAAGGTAGTAAATAGTAAAAATGACACGGATATATATTCATGTGAGTGAGTTTTTGGTCACCTAGATATGGTAAATTTGTAATGGAATACGACACGTGTCAACTTACGTGTGGTAAAAATTGTAAAATACAAAACATGTAGATGTAATACAAAAATATTTGGATTGTTAGATGTGCTAGAAAAATATGGTTAACGTATCACCTGAGAAACTACAAATAGTTAAAAATGAAGAACATATAATTACCGAGGCAGTAAATAGTAAAAATGACATGGGATATTCATGTGAGTGATTTTTTGGCCACCTAGATATGGTAAATTTGTAATGGAATACGACACGTGTCAACTTGCGAGTGGTAAATAATTATCGTGGTAAAAAAAATTGAGCATGACTAGGTAGCAAAATATGAAATATATAGTTACGATAATACAAAAATATTTGGATTTGTTAGATGTTGAAAATCATGGTTAACGTAAATATCAAAAATAACGTGAAAATATATAATGTATTTGGACGGTCTTATATGACAATTATTCACGAATTATTTATCGTAAAATATCATGGACTCACTAATGCTTCGCTAGCGGCCCGGCCCATTTAAATCTTAGTGGATTAAACAAGTAACTTGGCCCATCATGTTATTCAACTTGAGCCCATAACATTTTAAATTTCATCCATAACCCAAACCCAGATCCAAATCCGAACCAAGAGTAATGATGCGAACTTATTTAGTAAATTCACGAGAATTCATAATCTTCGTCCGAAATATTTATTCTGTCACATAATTATCGACCTCGTAAATCTTTTTATACAAATAAAAACGAACTCATCCTTAAGCTCGGATTATCTTTGATTATTATAATATTTTTCATCTACGATATAAAAGATAAATAAGTGATCGAGACTTAAAAAAATATGATTTTGGCAAGAACACATAACTTTGGGGAATTGCAATAATTTTGTAAAATCCACATCTATATATATATAATGAAGTAAAATGGTGGCTTCCTTCCAAAGTTCATGCACAAAAATTTCTACAACCACAATTTCTCATTGCACAAATTCTTATCGTGAGACAAGTTTTACAAGAGAATTATCGTCAAAGAAAAAAAAAATCGTTCGTCAAAGAAAACATATATAATTTGAAAGATTAAGTCTCCCTTGTGACAGATACATCTGTCACAAATTGGTGACAGATCAAATAATACAGTACTTCATTGCATATTGGTAATTATATAAGTACAGTCAAGCTTGGGGAGTAGCGAATTGTTTGTATTTATGTAACGAAATGAATATTATTCGTGTAAGTAGTACTTTATGAATCAATAATGAATTCTGTCCCACAATCGTTATAGATTCGAATTAATTCAACCCAATACAATCGATTAACGGAAGTAAACCTTGGTCCATGTCTATCAGACGCGCTCAATAATAAGAATAAACGATGATTGATTCTCCTCCTTAACCCTTCCTTTATGCTCCTTGATGATGGAGATGGAACAGTATCTTTTCTTTATGTAAAAACAAACTGTTTGCCCTTTTTTTTGAGAAGATAAAGATTTTACGTACCTTCTTGCTTTGATGTGTATATGTGTATATACAACTCAAGGGATACGTACAACTCAAACAATTCATATCTCTTCATGAAAAGATATCTTTTGATACTGGGTAAGGTCGGAAGGAATAGTAATTCCCGACTTTAAGTACATTAATCGAAACCGATCCATCACGGTGTCGTCTTTTATATTAAAGTCTCGTAATATTTAATATGAACTTAATTTATATTTAAACCGAAACACTTAGGCCATACGAATATTATTAAATATTCTAACATTCTCCCACTTGGCCTATGTGTTGACTTAATGGTTAAATAACCATAATGTGCACTTTGATATTTAAGCTCATTAACTTTCATATCCTAAATCGAGTTAGAACTAATCGAATCATGGCGGTCACATGTCATATATTAATCGACATGATTCCTTCCATGTATCACGAACCAATTCCAAATCTAAGTAATCTTTAAGTTGAGAATAACCTTAATTCTCACAATTAGTAACATGTAGTCTAATAACTGTAATGTATACATACACTTTAATGACAACATGTTCGTAAAAGCAGAAACAAACAATTAGTGAATTCTAGATGTCATATTCATAATAGGCATATTATCTTTACAATAGCAAGGCTCTATCTATAACACCCATACGTTCAACATGGCCAAGGAACGCCTTGGGTGGTAATCCTTTAGTTAATGGATCTGCCACCATCATATCCGTTCTTATATGCTCAACTGACACTCTTTGTTTCTTGACGTCCTCCTTGACCGATAAATACTTTAATTCTATGTGCTTAGCACCATCGGAGTACTTATCGTTCTTAGCGAAGAAGACGGCTGCGGTATTATCACAATAAATTTTCAGCGGCTTAGCTATACTATCGATAATCCCAAGTCCTGAAATAAAATTCCGTAGCCACAATGCATGAACAGAGGCTTCAAAGCATGCCACAAATTCAGCTTCCATAGTAGAAGTAGCAATAATAGACTGCTTCTTACTCCTCCATGATATTGCCCCATTGGCTAAAAGAAATACATAGCCAGATGTCGATTTTCGACTATCAGTACACCTGCCATGATCAGAATCTGAATACCCAATCACCTCAAGATGATCAGATTTCTTGTACGTAAGCATGAACTCCTTGGTGCCTTACAAGTACCTAAGGACTTTCTTCGCTGCTCTCCAGTGATCCATTCCGGGATCACATTGAAATCGACCCAACATTCCAACAGCAAAGCTGATGTCTGGTCGAGTACATGTCTGAAGATAATTCAAACTCCCTACCACAGATGCATAAGGAATATTCTTCATTTCTTTTCGTTCCAATTCATTACTGGGACATTGCATTGTACCGAACTTGTCCCCTTTCTGTACAGGAACTAACCCTGCAGAACATTCACTCATTCTATATCTCTCTAGAACTCTATCGATGTAAGCTTTCTGAGACAACCCTAACAATCCTTGTGATCTATTACGGAAAATTTCAATTCCGATCACATAGGATGCCTCGCCCATATCTTTCATTTCAAAGTTCTTAGATAGATCACTACAAGAAAAGTCGAAGTTAGCAACCGATATTTTCCGACCGCACAAACAGCAGTCGGTAATAAGATTTGCCGACCGAAATCAGTCGGCAAATAAATATATCGGTCGGTAATTTACCGACTGATTTATCGGTCGGAAAATACGAGATCGGTCGGTATTTTTCTCTTTTACCGACCGATTTGTGGATATTACCGACCGATTTGTCGGTCGGTATTGTTTTAAACAAATATCCCCCAGATCCCTTCATTTATCACTTTGTCGTTAAAATTAAAAAAAAAACCGACATACCCAAACCCCAAACCCCAATCCCCGAACCCGACCACCTTCTTCCCGCACCGCCGCCGCACCGTCGCCGCACCGCCGCCGCACCGTCGCCGCACCGCCGCACCCCTCACCGGATTATCTTACCCATTCTTCCCAAAAATCCCCAATTTTAACCTAGGTATGAATTCTAACTCAATTTTTTTGTTTGATTTTGATTATATTTTCTTTATTATTGTTGTTAATCCAATTGTTTGATGAATTTAGGTTATTAGGTTTGATGAATTTAGGTTATTAGGTTTGATGAAATTGATTAGGTTAGTGTAATATATTAGGTTTGATTATCCAATTGTTTGATGAAATTAGATTTAGGTTAGTGTGTAATATATCAGGTTAGTGTGAAATACGGATTGAATTTGACTGCGTTGCGAATTTGTGGTGTTTGATCGAAGATTTGAGCGATGAATTAGTTGCTGCTTATTTTATTTATTTATTTTGATTAGATATTAATATGAGATATGAGTAGCTGTTGATTGGCTAAAAATAGAATCGAATTTGATTATGAAATCGATTTAGAGGATGTCGTTTTTGAGCTGATTCTGAAAGTTTGGGCGTTTGATGTCGTTTTTCTAGTGTGGCAGCGGCGAGCAGGGTAGAATTAGTTGCTGTTTATTTTATAATTGTGGTTCGAAATCATGAGATATGAGTGGTTGTCGATTGGCTAAAAATAGAATTAAATGCGATTATGAATTGGGTTTAGAGGAGTGCGAGTTGTGCACTAGAGAGTTGATTGCGGAAGTTTGAGAGTTTGAATTTGTGTTCCCGAACACCTGAATTTGTTGATGAACACGCTTCCCTCCTCTCTAGGTGTCGTAGGGTTAGATGATTCTGGTGTGGTACACACACGAAGGCATTTGTTGTTGTGGTAAGAAGGTCCAGTTGAGGTGGATCCGGGAGAAATGTGAATGTTGAAAGCATATAAGTACATGTAGTTTGAACCATCTGCCTTGTTCCCCCTTGCAAGTAGCCATCCATCCATCCATCCTGGCCTGCCTTTTCTTATTCTTTACTCACCCTCCTCCAAACTTTCTTTATCCATCTTTATCATACTCCTACAGTTTACTCCAAACAGTACACATCAACAGCGGCGACTATGGGAGGGGTTGTACATACCTATATGGCCTGCATCAAAAAAATACTCCGTAGAATACTAGCTAGCAGAGGATAATAGAGATGAAATAAAAACTCGACTATGGGAGGGTTGTAGCTATATATATATAATTACACAAATCAATAACATGCATACGGAGTACATAAAACACTGCTTTATTCTGCTTCTACTACTAGTCTACTACTATCTATAAGATTGATCTACCGTTTCCTTGGAAGAGTCTAAAGGACTATATACATACATGAATACATATAACAACACCAAAAGCCAAAAACAAACATGTGCTACTAAGTAGAGAGTACTAATAATACACACATGACATACAGAGTATATTGGTATATATGCATCAAAACTAGATCGAGTAGGGTAGACGATAGAAACAAAGTTAAGTATGAGTTTATACTTGGGGTGGATGATGTGTGAAATGCCAAAATTTGAAGTACTTGAATGAGTTTACGGTGAAAGAGCATCTCATTTTTGTTTGGTTTTAGGCAAGGTAATATTATTTGTTAAATGTTTTCTTGGATTGCATTTGGTAAGTGTTATTTGCATATGTTTGTTTGTTTTGTCATTCAACAGATCATATCTGAAAGATGGTTGGACGTGGACGTGGAGGAGGAGGAGGACGTGGACGTGGACGTGGACCACAGGTGGAGGTCGACGAGCACGAGGAGGAGCAACAACAACAACAACAACAACAACAACAACAGCAGCAGCAACAACAACAACAACAACAACAACAGCAACAGGAAAATCTGCCCATAATTCCGATAGAACCCGATGGGAGATGGTATTGCTTATTTTATTATTATCGAAGTAGATGTAGTATATAATTTTTTTTATACAAAAATACAATTTGTTGTATTTGTTTTGATTAAGGTTTGATGACTCCGCTGTGGTAAGACGAGTAACGAAGTCATTCAAGGGTTTCTACCATGAACCGCATATGAACTACCGGGAGACCCCGAAGACGATCAAAGACAAATGGTTCGGCAATTTTAGGGTATACATTCACTTTAATTTATATGAGTATATTGCTAACTATATAGATATATATATATAATTATATGCACTTTTAATTGTTATTTGAATATTTTCTTAATATGTTATTATTAAATTATGATCGGTCACAATGTCAGGGCTACTGCTCATGGAAGCCCGAGGATGAAGAGCAAGTTAGAGAGAGATACGACGTCGAAGCACGAAAACGGTTGAAGGACACCGTCAACGACATCTGTGAATTGAAGAATGGCAAGAACAAAGATTGCCCGGGGTGGATGGTACCGCAAGTCTTCAAGGACTTGTTGGAGAGACGGAAGACAAAGGCTTTTCAGAAGAGATCTAGGACAGCGGCGGCGAATAAAGCTTGTGCTCAGCCTGGCCCTACACACCACGGGGGGTCGATCAAGGCAACTAAACATGCTTCCAGGCTGGTAATGACAAAATATATTAAAATGTTCCATAATGTTTTTATTAATATTTTTTTGAAGATGATAGTGATAATTGATCCAAGTTTATGCATAGTAAGTTTTAATTTGTTTTTGTAGATGGAGCAACTGGGTGGTAGGCGGCCCAGCGCGGCCGAGCTCGCAGAAACCATACATTCTAAGGAAGTCGAGGGTAAAAAGGTTTATACTAGTCAGAAGGCAAAAGCTACATTTGTAAGTGTTAATTTAGTTAATTATAGAGATTATCTTAAAATTCCTTAATAAATTAGTTATAACTTGTTCCTAAACATTAACTTTGTCTGTTTGCTAATAGGAACGTTTTGAAGAGCTGAAGAAAAAGAACGAGGAGGAGGGGAAAGAGAAAGAGGACGATGAACTTTGGTTAGAAGCGGCCGGGGGCTTCAAGAAGGGCCACGTCTACGGGGTGGGATCCGCCGGCCCATTGTACTTCACCCCCCCTGCACAGAATAAGGGGAATGCTTCGTGCTCTTATCATCCCGGTATTCTTGTACAACAAGAAAAACGGGCAGAAGCATTTCAAAACAAGATTTTGGAAGCCTTGGAGAAGGAAAAAGAAGAGAACAGGCGCTTCAGAGAAGAGACACGGGAGCTCATGCAACAACAACAACAGCTCATGTCAGCGCTGAACACGGCATTACAAACTCAGAATTGTAATCCGTTTACCTTCAACAACGTCCGTAATCCGAATGATGATAATTCGGGAGGTGGTGGAGTTGGGGGAGCCGGGGTCGGTTTTCAGGTGTAGCTTGAACCTCTCATTGATTACTCTTTTAAGTTGTGATAACTTTGATTTTTCTTCCAAGTTGTTTAGACTCTTTACACTTTCATTAATATTGATCTCTTAATTAAGTAGTTAAACATTTTAGAAAGCTATGTCCATGATATCGAATGTTTTATGTGAATGAATTGTGAAGATGTTGGATTTTGAATGAAGTTAATGAATGAAGGTTGAAGTGAATGATGTTGTAGTTTGAATGAGTTGGAAGAATTGAATGGCGAATTGTAGGACAACAAAACCACGAATGATGGTGAATGGTGAATTGAATGAATTGTGAATTTGTATGTGCAAATTGGAGGACAACAAAACCACTAGAAACCCCCGACCTTACCAAATTTTACCGACCGAACATGACTATTACCGACCGATTAAGCTCGTCACCGACCGCCCAAACTGACCAAGGCTCCAGGTTTAGGCGTGGTCGGAAAGGTTTACCGACCGAAAATAGCAGTCGGTAAAAGCGATCACCGACCGCAATCCAGTTTTGCCGACCGTCTTGTCGGTCGGTATTTCTAGGATTACCGACCGCTTCTGTCAGTCGGTAAAAATAGTTACCGACCGCGGATGTTCTTTCCCGACCGTCATTCGGTCGGGGATTTACCGACCGCAGGTTTCGGTCGATGATTTCCTTTTCCGACTATAGTTTTCGACTATATTTTGTCGGTCGGAATTATTTAAAAATCGGTCGGTAATTCAATTTACCGACCGATTTCTGCCCTTACCGACCGATTGTATCGGTTGCTAAATGCCTGTTTCCTTGTAGTGGATATTTCTTTACATCATGTAACATGCCTAGATTATTTGCAGCAAGTAAAATATCGTCAACATATAAGACTAAAATAACGAATCTACTCCCACTGATCTTAATGTAGATACACCGATCAACGATGATCTCTACAAACCCATATGACGTAATGGTATCATTAAACTTTAAATACCACTGTCTGGAAGCTTGTTTTAGTCCATATATCGACTTTCTCAGCCTACACACCTTATCTTCATTACCCGGGGATATAAACCCTTCAGGTTGGTCCATGTACACTTCTTCCTCAAGCTCACCGTTTAGAAAGGCGGTCTTTACATCCATTTGGTAAAGCTCAAGATCATAATGAGCTACCAAAGCCAAGACAATTCTTAAAGAATCTTTCTTTGATACTGGAGAGAAAGTTTCTTTATAATCAATGCCGTCTTTTTGAGTGAAACCTTTGGCTACTAGTCGGGCCTTATATCTTTCAATGTTACCTTTAGAGTCCGTTTTGGTCTTATAGACCCATTTCGAGCCAACGGTCTTAGAACCCTCAGGTAACACAACTAAGTCCCATACTTTGTTATCATCCATTGATTTCATCTCTTCTTTCATGGCATCAAACCATTTTTCAGAATTGTCACTTTCCATGGCCTTACGGAATGAGACGGGATCCTTCATAATGCTCAAGTCACAATCAACCTCAATGTTGTATGTCAGGTAGTCATCTGGAATGGCTGATCTTCTTTCTCTTACAGATCGCCTTAATTGTTCACATGACATATTATTCTCCCCTTGATTTGTGACTTGATCATCATTGTTATTGTCATTTTGTGGGTTTTGCACGTCATTTTGTTGTTGTTCCATTATGTCATTTGACTGTGAATGCACAACTGGAACAACAATTTCAGGTGCAACTTCAGGAGAAGGAACTTCTTCCTGAATTTCTTTAATGTCCACCTTTCGTGATTCAATACTCCCACTAGTTTGACCATTCTCAATGAATCTAGCGTTTCCGGTCTCTACTATTCTCGTACTGTGATTAGGACAGTAAAATATATACCCCTTTGACTTTTCAGGATAGCCAATGAAAAATCCACTGACTGTCCTAGGATCTAGCTTCCTTTCATTCGGATTGTACAACCTTACTTCAGCTGGGCATCCCCAGACTCTAAGATGTCTTAAGCTCGGTTTCCTTCCCGTCCATAGTTCATAAGGAGTCTTAGGAACTACTTTACTAGGAACCCGATTCAAAACATAGGTTGCAGTCTTTAACGCATAGATCCATAAGGAAGGAGGTAAAGAACAATTACTTAACATGCTCCTAACCATTTCAATTAAACTACGATTTCGCCTTTCAGCAACACCGTTCTGCTGAGGTGTACCGGGCATTGTATACTGTGCACAAATGCCTCGACTTTCAAGTAACTTTGCAAATGGACCGGGACATTGTCCATTTTCAGTGAACCTACCATAAAACTCACCACCCCTATCCGACCTCACAATCTTTACTTTCTTTTCTAGCTGCCTTTCTACCTCATCAATGAATATCTTAAGGACATCCACAGATTGAGCCTTTTCATGCAGTAGATAAGTGAAACCATACCGTGATAGGTCATCTATAAAGGTGATAAAGTACTTTTCGCCACTCCAGGACGGAATGTCGAAAGGTCCACAGATATCAGTGTGTATAATCTCTAATAGCTGAGAACTTCTTGTAGCTGACTTCTTTACTGTATGTTTAGTCTGTTTACCTTTAATACAGTCTATACATACATCTAAATCACTAAAATCCAATTGAGGTAGAATTTCATTTTTCATCAACCTCGTTAACCGTTCTTTGGATATGTGACCTAGCCTTTGATGCCACAAGAGAGCTGAATTTTCATTCGATGCACTACGTTTAATACCTTGATTTTCAACATAAAACAGGGAATCAGAAAATTTAACATCAAGATCAAACCTATAAAGTGAGTCAATCAAAGTACCACTACCGTAAAAGTAATCATTTCGGTACAACGAAAATACACCACGTCCAAACTTGAAATTAAAACCTAAATTATCCATTTTACTTAACGATACAAGATTACGTGCACAATCAGGAACATAGAGACAATCGGTAAGATCTATATGACAACCAGTGTCTAAGATTAATCTGTAAGTCCCAATGCCCTCAATCCGTGCTTTCATCCTGTTTCCCATGGACACGAACTGTTCAGCTCCTCTTATGGGCCGGATCATATGGTATCCCTGTTTAATATGAGAAACGTGAGTAGTAGCACCTGAATCTAACCACCAAGTATTATTAGGTACTTCTATAAGATTTGATTCAAAGCAAACAAAACTATAATGTTTACCTTTCTTTTCGAACCATGCCTTTCTTTTAGGACAATCCTTCTTGAAATGTCCAACTTTCTTGCAAAAGTGACACTTCTTTTCCTTCTGGATAGCACTTTCAGGTCCCTTAAAGAAAGACTTTCCCTTCTTACCATTTTTACCCGATTTATCCTTGCTGCTGCTGGCACCGTCATGACCGAGGAGATGAATTGCTTGTTCCTTCATCTTCTTTAATCTCCCCTCTTCCTGTATGAGCATGGCCTTTAATTCTTGAAAGTTCCACTTATCTTTAATGGTGTTATAATTCACCTGGAACTGACCAAACTCAAAAGGTAGAGAGTTAATGATGAATTGGACCAAGAAGGAATCACTGACCGGCATCCCCAAGGTCTTTAACTTTGCTGCCAAGTTAGACATATATGTCACATGATCATGGATCGGCTGAGACCAGTCAAACTTTTTCGCAGTCAGCTCACTCATTAAGCTGCCTACAATTGACTTGTCTGCTAAATCCGACTGTGAACATTCCTTTACTTTGAGCATGAATTCCCTTGCTTTCTCTGTCTTGGGCATAGACGGCTTAATGTTATCGGCCATTGTCATCCTCATAAGGTCTAAGCTCAACCTATTAGATCGCTCCCAAGCCTGATAACGACATTTCTCGGCTTCGGAGCTATCATCATTAATGGTTGCAGGTTCTTCATCTGTGAGGATGGCAATGTCCAATGACATTATACCCAGTGTAAACCGGATCTTTTCAGCCCATTCATCATAATTAAGCCCATTAAACTTGACGACAGAGCTAGCAGATGCAAACATATTAGAAGAAGCTGCGACATTTATACATGATTACCTATTAGTGCTTTGAAATACTTTCATACAGATTCAAACAATATCACATAAACATTTCATACATGTATTTAAATGACCTTTGGGCAACATATTAAATACAAGTAACTTTCATTGATGTTAATATATATGCTTTAACAATTAACTATAACATATACAAGTCAAATAAGAATGCTATCTTTGGATATACATACTATTAGACCCAATTATGAATAATTAATCCTTTTATATTATCAACTATATTTAATGACCCACCTTTGGGTGATCTCCTAAAATATAGATAATAAACCAATTGATCAATCGAACTATAATATCATTTTAACATCTTTTTAATCATGATCAATTACATAACTTTTATTTTAAAATTGTCTACATAAAATATAACAAGGCCACTTTGGTGACTAACATGTCACATACAATATAAACATTTTAACTATAATGACAAATTTGTATCATAATGCGTTAATAATTCATAACACAAAATTTACCCATTTTAACCAATCAAATCATGTTAGTGATCTACCCCACTAAGTCACCACAATTATTTAAGAGATCATGAACTTTTGTGATATTCAAGAGAGGCACATGAATAGTGGACACAAATTATACTTAAACATGCTTAATACAATATTAATTGAATTAACCCACCTAATAATTTGAATATCACAAGTGGCATTTGGCCTTACGACAAGTGGTAAGAAAAATATGGATCAATAACATCATATCATATACTACATTATGAGTGATGAATATGCAGCGGATAAACATATTTGATGCATTATTAACCCAAAAAAAAAAAAATGCAGCAGATAAACATGGGGAAGAGAAAACAGTTAATTGAATTAACCCAATTTTGAATACGCGGCGGATAAACATGCGGATTAATTAATTTTATACTCCCATGTTAATATGACACAATCATTAATCATCATCAATAGTTGGTCTTGCGCATTAATCATCATCCGTATAAATAATTCATAACAATACTGACGAAACAGACTCCATACTTTTCATAACAATAAATAATTCATAACAGGTCTGCACATTAATCATCATACTATTATTTAATACTTTACGGCAGTAAAATCATATCACGAAAAAAAAAAACACACTCCATACAAAACATATGATTGAAGAATATTTTTCGGGTAAATTAAACAAATCTATATTTGCTCTGATACCAAATGTAAGTAGTACTTTATGAATCAATAATGAATTCTGTCCCACAATCGTTATAGATTCGAATTAATTCAACCCAATACAATCGATTAACGGAAGTAAGGACTAACCTTGGTCCATGTCTATCAGACGCGCTCAATAATAAGAATAAACGATGATTGATTCTCCTCCTTAACCCTTCCTTTATGCTCCTTGATGATGGAGATGGAACAGTATCTTTTCTTTATGTAAAAACAAACTGTTTGCCCTTTTTTTTGAGAAGATAAAGATTTTACGTACCTTCTTGCTTTGATGTGTATATGTGTATATACAACTCAAGGGATACGTACAACTCAAACAATTCATATCTCTTCATGAAAAGATATCTTTTGATACTGGGTAAGGTCGGAAGGAATAGTAATTCCCGACTTTAAGTACATTAATCGAAACCGATCCATCACGGTGTCGTCTTTTATATTAAAGTCTCGTAATATTTAATATGAACTTAATTTATATTTAAACCGAAACACTTAGGCCATACGAATATTATTAAATATTCTAACAATTCGATCTGTTACAAATTTACGATGGATATATTCATCAGAGACGAGAAATTGTTGATTTGGAAAGTATGAAGAAATCCTCCATGAGATCGTACTTTATGGTTGCAAAGCCTTTAATGATGGTTGGTGCCTCGTGTGATAATAAAGTTATCAAAGAAAAGTCGGCCAACAACAATATGACACTACTTGACTTGACTTCACAATTTTAATTTCGGTTTTTTTTTTACTATATTACTGTGTATTATCTCGTGGACACATCTTAGAAAAAACTGTTTTAGTTTTCATAAGACTTTATTCTCGTTGGCAAAAAAAAAACTCTATTCTAATGTTCGGTCGAGGGATTTTGGAATTAATGTTTTTTTTTCCAATGAAGAGCGCACTTTAATCGTATTACAATAACAATATAGGGAATCTGAGACCTACTGTACTAGAACACCTAGTCTAGCTAGTCTAACTACTAGGCTAAGACATCTTCGGTTGGAATTAATGTTTATCAACACATACAAATCAAAATCCCGTCAAAAAATTGATGATAATAACATACCCGTTTCTACCCACTATCGACTCGATTCTTACCAACTCGAAAATAACATGACCCGTACTCTTCTTATACTATATATATATATATATATATAGAGTAGGTCACTTGAGAGACAGTCTCTCATTAACTTTACTGAGAGACCAAGTACAAATGAAAGTAACAGCGATATCAAACCTAATAGAAGTAGGTACGATTAATATAAAAGAGTATACAAATATAAAGAGGGTACGCTTGTTATAAAAACAGGTACAAAACAAAACTGTCATTTAATGGTACGAATAGAACATAGAGTAGTACTGAAGAGTGGTCTCTCAATAAGTTATTGAGAGACCGTACTGAAGAGTGGTATCTCAATAAGTTATTGAGAGACCATCTCTTACAAGATTCTGTGATATATGTGTGTGTGAGAGAGAGAGATTTGTCAATAACATTATTGAAATACCGTCTGTAACATTTTTGTGCAGTAAAATGGACTAATTGAGCACTTTCTTGCACTTATACTACCTATATTTTCTCTCACTCATACTAGTCTCTCTAATTATTAACCTCATCATTATGTTCTCTGTTTTCATCTCACAATAATATACCCAATACAAATAAATTCCCTCCTCTTTTTTTAACCTAATTTCATCACATTATATATATAATAAAATTACAATAATTACACAAATATAAAGAGAAGGATGGAAGTTCGATCTTTGAGGGGAATGTCGTCTAGGCTCGAAGGCTATCATATAATCATTGTAGTATAATCTAGCTTTCGGACCAGGCTTCATTCCCCTCAATTTGATCTTCCAAAATCTAGCCAATTTGATTGCTAATACTTAGCTTTCACATGGGTAAGATCTCGATTTTTGTTTAATTTAATCGTATTATATATATGTTTTTTAACGTGTAAAGAAAGTCACAAAAACAATTATGATCATGAGCACGCTTGAAATCTGGATATATAATCAGTTCACCCTACCAATTAAGTTAGTCGATATCTGTAATTTTGTGTGTTATTTTTGTATAATTTG
Source organism: Agrostemma githago (assembly GCA_958450325.1). Classification (NCBI taxonomy): domain Eukaryota; kingdom Viridiplantae; phylum Streptophyta; class Magnoliopsida; order Caryophyllales; family Caryophyllaceae; genus Agrostemma; species Agrostemma githago. Next base: position 76,010,621 of record OY288244.1, read on the forward strand.
ATGAATTTAATGGAGATTAAGGAATAATGAGGGTTTTGGTGATTGTTTGGTGAAATTAGTGTCATGATGAATAAAGTAGACAAAAAAAATTATTTTTCCTATTTTATTTTATTTTATTTTATTTTATTTTTTTGGTGCTAATTTTTCTTATTTTTTATAGACAGGGTTGATGAAGTTTGAAGTGGTAATAAATTCATCATTGCAGTAAATTTTTGTTTTTATTAGGGTTATTTTTTTAATGGGATGGTGAAATTAAACCCTAGCTATCATTACAAAAACTAGATCTAAGTGTCAGTCAAATTTTTTACTGTAGATTTCATCATTGGAAATGATTTTTCTCATCATTACCTCTTTTGAATGTTTTCCAATTCTAGGGTTTCTATCTACAACTCCTTGAATTGATTAATCTTCACTCTTATATATTCTGATCGTGTCGGTTGTTTGTTTATCTGATTTATTTCATTTTATTTATCTCAGTAATATGTTTATTTTTTGATTTCGGAATACTACATACTGTACTCTTTATAGACAATTTCATCATCCACCTGCATTTTCGTGTATATATCATTTAATAACTAAATCAACAAATGGTTCTCTTCTCCCTCGCTCGCTCATCGGTCTTTTTCCCATCAACAAAGTTTGACATATATGATATGATCAAGACAAAAAAAAGTACTACATTGCGGTTACTCCTAACTTACATGGACAAAACTACAAACGAAAATTTTGGAGTAACTAGCTAGTTCGTTGTTATATGTTTATATTTTTGTTAAGGAATCATATCCAAGTACAGATGCTCGTGAAGCGAAAGTCAATAACATTATGCATGTAGCTCCCACGTCGTACCTAGCCATGATGAATGATCATGTAAATTATGTTGTGTTATTAGTCATATAGATACTTCCTTTGGTCACTAATTATTACCTAGTTCGTTGTTATATGTTTATATTTTTGTTAAGGAATCTTATCCAAGTACAGATTCTTGTGAATTGAAGCGAAAGTCAATAAGGATTATGGAACTCCCACGCCGTAGCTAGCCATGATGAATGGTCGTGTAAATTATGTTGTGTTATTAGTCATATAGTCGATACTTACTTTGATCACAAATTATTGCCTAGTTCGTTGTTATATGTTCATATTTTTGTTAAGGAATCATAGTACAGATTCTCGTGAATCGAAAGTCAATAACTTTATGCAGCTCCCACGCTGTAGCTAGCCATGATGAATGATCACGTAAATTATGTAACTTCCTCTAGTCATCACAAACAAGAATTTGTCCCGTTATACATGTTGGGAGAGTCTTTTTTTAAAAAAAAACATATTTTTGCGTAAATTAGTAAATATACTTGTTCGTTCCAATCAATTTCACACATTTGGTTATTGTATTACAAGTAGATTTGGCAAAATTGACCCAACACGAACTACCCGACCCGACCCAAATGAGCTAACCCAAACCCGACCCAACACCCGAAATGAAAATCCGAGTTTGACCCGTAACCCGAATTGATCTGACATGACCTGAAATCAACCCGATGTTTATAACCAAAAAATGACCTAACTCGAAGCTGATCTGATCTTTGCAAAATTGCTAGCATGTAGCCCAATGTTACTAGGCCATTCACATAGGCCCGTTTACCTATTTGCAAGCATGTAGCCCAATGTAAGTAGCCCATTTACATCTCATAACGGCTACTATAATCATATTAATGTAATTGGACAAAACTACCCTTCCCCACATCTAAACTGAAAAGGCAAATTGTTGTATCAGACCGTCTTACCCGATAGGATTAACCCATAACAATAATCACAAATAATCCTACCAAAATCGACCCGAACCGAATGACCCGATCTGCCACCTGAACTGAAGATCCGCATCTGACCCGTAACCCAAATTGATCTTACCTAAACTGATCTAATGTTATTATACCAAACCGGTCAGGATTATTCAATATCCGTGAAAAGTTGAAAAAAAAAACGTGAAAGTGCCTATATCTGAAATGACCCAGTCAAAGTCAACCCGATTTTCTTGACCCGAAAGTTGCCTGATCTGAAGCCGACCTGACCCGATTGAACCCGACATGACATCCGAACGGAATGCTTGAGTTTGACTCATAACAGGATTACACGAATTGACCAAAATTAACTCAAAACTAACCCGAATGTTATTATATCAAACGGGTTAATATCTTAACAAAAAGGTGAAAATTACAAACTCGACCCAATTGACTCGTTGGTCAGGTCAAAAGTTTCTCTATTAAAAACACCCTTCAAGGGTATTTTAGTCATTTGAGTGCACCTATAACGTTCAAATAATCTCCCACCGAAACCTTTAACTCCCCTCCAACGGTCATATTTCCTTCCTTTTTTACAACACAAAACCTTCCATTTTTCCTCCTTCACTCATCACTTCATCAACAATTCCTTAAAAAAAATCGACACCGAAAATCGCAAAATTTAGTAAGAATGAATGATCTGATGACGAAGTCATTCTTGAGCTACGTCGACCTGAAAAAGGCGGCAGCGAAAGACGAGGAGAGGGACATAGAGATGGGACTCGAAGACGGAGGTCCGAAAATGGCGGATTTCTTGGAAGAAGCAGAGAAAGTGAAGGTTGAAATGGCGTCCATTGAAGACATATTGGTGAAACTCGAATCGGCTAATGAACAGAGTAAATCACTTCACAAGCCTGAAGCTTTGAAGGCATTGAGGGCGAAAATTAATTCTGATATCGTCTCTGTTCTTAAGAAGACTAAGTTTATTAAGAATCGTCTTGAACAAATGGATCGAGAAACTGCTCTTAATCGCCGTCTTTCTGCTGAAATGGGTACTCCTGTTGATAGGTAATTGGTCCTAATTTTAGTTAAATTTCGGGTTTTTTGCAATTAATTGTGTGTGGGTTTGTGATTAGTGTGGAAATTTTGGGTATTTTTTTGGATTTTGATTGATGTTATATGATTAATTATGCATGAGTGTGTGATTAATTGCATTTTTTGGGTGAAATTTTAGGTTTTTTGTGTTGAATTTGCATTAATTTTCAATTTTTTTTTGCAATTAATTGTATCATTGTATGTGGGTTTGTGATTAGGGTTGAATTTTGGGTATTTTCTGGATTTTGATTGATGTTACATGATGAATTATGCATGAGTGTATAATTAATTGTTTTTTTGGGTGAAATTTTGGGTTTTTTTTTGTGTTAAATTAGGGAAAAAAATTGAAATATTTAAATTTGAAAATTTGAGATTATGATTATGCTGTTGTCACTTAATCATAGTATCATACAGTAGTATTTAGTATTTGATTTTGAAACTGAAAAATTGTCGAAAATTGAGAATTGCAAGACAAGGATTTATAGTATATGTTGGTATTTGATCATCAAGAATACATCGAAAAACCGACTAAAATTCAGGTTTTGAAACTGAAAAATTGTCGAAAATTGAGAATTTCAGTACAAGGATTATGTTATTGTCAATTAATCATAGTATTCGATATTTGATCATCAAGAATACATCGAAAACCCGACTAAAATTCAGGTTTCGAAACTGAAAAATTGTCGAAAATTGAGATTTGCAGGACACGGATTATGTTGCTGTCAAATAATTACTGTTTCACAGTCTGTCATTTGTGTACTTTTATATGATTTGTGGGTCGTATTTTAATCAAACGTGACTGAAACTGAAAAACCGTCGAAAATTGAGAATTACTGTTTCACAGTTTTACTCTCCGTCATTCTTTTACTTTTACATTATTTGTGAGACGTATGACTGAAAAACTGTCGAAAATTGAGAATTGCAGGACAAGAATCTGTGTAACAAATGGCCTAAGAAAAAAACTCAAAGAACTAATGCTACAATTCCAAACCCTGAGGCAAAAAATGATGTCAGAATACAAGGAAACAGTAAGCAGATGCTACTACACAGTAACAGGACAGCATCCAGACACTGACACCCTCGAAAAAATCATCTCAAACGCCACAGACGAAGGTGAAATCCTAGCCCAAGCCATCCAGGAGCACGGTCGAGGCAAGGTGTTGGAGACAGTGGTCGAGATCCAAGGCCGGTATGATGCTGCTAAGGAAATCGAGAGGTCGTTGCTCGAACTGCATCAAGTGTTTCTTGATATGGCAGTTATGGTTGATGCACAGGGTGAGGAGATGGATAGTATTGAGCATCATGTGGTTAATGCTTCACATTATGTGGGTGATGGGTGTAAGAGTTTGAAGAAGGCTAAAGAGTATCAAAGTGGGAGTAGAAAGTGTGTTTGTTTTGGGATTGTTGCTCTTTTGATTCTTGTTTTTGTGGTTTTGGTTCCAATTGTTGTGAGTTTTAGTCATAGTTGAGTTGGATTTAGGGTTTTGGTGTGTTGGTTGAGGGTTGTTTTGTTGGGGCTATTACTCAAAGCTTCATGTATGTTTCGATGTCGATTTGGATTTATAAAACGAAGATATATGACAATGGTTGTACCGTTGTAGTGGATTCAGTCGATTGTTTTGATCGTGGAAAGTGGGATTTCGTGGTATGTGGATGCAGTCGATTATTTGTAGTATGAGAGCTACATGTATGTTTCGATGTCGATTTGGATTTATAAAACGAAGATATATGACAATGGTTGTACTATTGTAGGGGATTCAGTCGATTATTTTGATCGTGGGAAGTGGAAAGTAGGATTTCGTGTTACCAGTCTTGCGATTATTTGTAGTATCATCGAATGAGTTTGACATCCATGCAGTATTATATATCTTGATGTGATATATGAATAGAAGTCGATTTGCATTTATAAAACGAAGATATATGACATGGTTGTACCGGATTCAGCCGATTGTTTTGACTATGGCCTTGTGTGATTTACTAAGAGTCGAAACTCGAAAGCAGCTACTAAAAGAGCTAGCTTCACCTTCACTAAATTAATAATAATTACGATAAAGTTTATCTTGAGGAACTTTTTTTTTGTCAAACACAAAAATTAAAAAAAGTACGTGAAAGACAACTTTTTATCAGATTACGATAAATTTAAGCAAATGAGGTGATGGTTATTGATGTGTAATGAATGATAACTTGGCCACCCTAATTACATGACTAATGTAGTTGTGTAGGAGTCAATTAAGTAAACTTATTAGCCACTTATTTTTAGAAGAAAACAAAGTGTTGTGGATTAGATAACAAGAAAATTTCCATATATTACACAAGAATTTGTACTAGTTAAAAGAGTTAAAAGAGTTTTGTTGAGAGTGGTAATGTACTCGATAAAGTATGGTGAGAATTTCGTAGAAACTTCTATGAAATGGTTTCACAGTCATTTTTCTACTCCATATCAAATTTCTCAAATAGGATATTGTAACAACAAAACTATCATGAAATCGTCTCATAAGAGATTTAGAACAGAAATTTATGTTCCAATATAAGCCACCCAAGAATAATCTTAATCTTATTTTCATTTTGACTAGTATACCACTATACCCTCCAATATAAATATACCAACACCATAACCCTTCAAACACCCCCTCTCCACCCACCCAAAAAAAACATATGTTGCTTTGCACATAATTATCATAATTCATAAGCAACATATCAAATTCCTTTGTTAATTTTCCCTCTATCCTTTTTTATCCATCACCCTACATAAAAATAACTCGATAATTTGTATCCAACCACTCGACATTATCCATACAGTTTAAATCCATTATCGTTATCCAAAAAACTTAAAAGTGTGAGACTGTTCTAGTAAACCTTGTTGCTGAATTTCAGTACTAAAACACAAAAAAACAACAAATATCTCTTTAATTTTGTTGGATTAATTAGCTCTATAATGGGTAGTGGAGATCATCAAAAGCATAACATGGTAAACTTTCATTTAAATTTATCATATATTCTCCATCATATTCATCATCAACACAATAATAATAATAATAACAAGAACAGGGATGATGAGTTGATGAAGGATGTGCCAAAGGGGTGCATGGGAATATTAGTAGGGCATGAAGGAGAGGAACAACTACAAAGGTTTATAATACCAATTATGTATGTTAAACATCCTTTGTTCATGAAACTTCTGAACGAAGCTGAAGAAGTGTACGGGTTCAAACATAAAGGACCGATCACTATCCCGTGTCATGTTGATGAATTCAAACAAGTTCAAGGTTTGATTGATGAAGAACATCACATTCATCATCATCATCAACAACAACATAATTTCTTGTGCTTCAAGGCTTGATATATGTATTTATGATGTATCCATAAATGTGTTGCTAGGAAAAACCTGAAACTTACTGTCCAGGATACCTTAAAATTGGGATTGTGAAGGGGTCAACTTGTTTGATTGTTTCATTTCTATGTTTGGTTTTGATGGGGGGTTTGTCATCTCTACACAAGAGAATTATTCTAATTTTTCTTTATTAATTAGTTGAATTTGTAGCTTGACAAAGACTATATTTTTTATTATAACTTATAAGAATATAGTATTGTGATTTCTTTAATCTAATTTATTTATATCATCATTCACTTTTGATCTTCACATTCACTCCATCTATATTGTATTAGTCTTTTATATATCTTTGATTAAAATACTCTTCACAAGTACTACTCGTATATATAAAAGGTAGACAAATAACTGCGATACAAAGATTATTTTTAGGGTAACCATTAATTGTTAATACCTTAAAAAAATTGTAAGATTTTCATATAACTATTTAGAACATTTGTTATCAAAAGTTATTTTTATACAGTAAAATATAATTTCGACAGTGAATCACACGGAGCAATGTATAGGTATAACAAAGGGTAACTACTTTGTAGAGTATGTTTGATGGACGTGAATTTTACAATACAAGGTGTTACCCTCAAATGTGGTCATGCGATTTGAAGGAAGACAATTACTTGTAGGGCTTGCATTATCAAACTATAGCCATAGAAAATGGTTAAATTCGAGCCAATAATTTTGTAAATCTCATGAATTACAATAATTATTGTGTTTTATAGGGGTATTAGCTTCAAATCCGATCGGTTCAAAATATATAAATTATTAACAATTTAAATAAAAATGTTCCACATTTTTTTGCAAGTGATTTGGTGTTTGGTGACATGCAACCAATTCCACTCCACAAAAGTTTGGTAGGGTTGTGGCCATTTGGTTGTAGTTTGGGACAAATTAGATCTATTTACAACATTTGTCCTTTGTAGTTTGTTCCCTAAACTACCCTTCAAGGAGCCAATGCAATGCCATATTGGGTCACATCAAATTGGGTTTCTTAATGACATATATGGACAATTCTGGTTTGTGATGATAATATCCGTTATAAGTATGTGATGGGTTAAACAATACTTATTTGTGTAAATAAAAATAAACAATTTGTTACCTTTTAGACTTTGTTTTATCCAACCAGATGTATCATTTGATAAGTAACCGATTTATGACTGATATATTCATTAGAAAAAGACATGTATATAGGCAATAACTAATTGATTGCATTTTGTGCATGTTCAATAATGACACTAAAGTCATGGACATGGATCTTTTCTTCTCTACCACAAGCCATGCCAAAGTTATGCTTAATCCCATCAATGGATACTATCATTAATATGTAAAGAAAGCCAATAATTTCAAATTCCATGTGAAATTTCACTTTATTTATCTTTTCCTTATTAGCCTTATTTTCGTATGAAGAAATACTATATATGGATCGTGTTAAGTGTTAACCATAAATTTGACGAATAAATTACATTGTTATGTACATACTCGCAGTAACTAAGACAACACCAAACTAGAAGAAAGAAGCGAAAATTGTAAAATTAAATGATCATATGCTAATAATATGAAAATATCATAGGCTCCTCCGATGGTCACGCGAAGGCCCTTCTACTCCTTGGTCGTTTCCTTGGCGATGTCTTCTCCGATCTTCTTGGGGGGAGTCCTAAAGGTTCGATTAACAAAGAAAATAACTGGAGTGTTCTATACACATTAACGTTTCAAATGACAAATAAATAAATTATATGACACAGTCTTGTATGTGAGACGTTCTTCACTTAACAAATGTGATGACACCAATGTTCCACATCGCCTTTGAAATTATACGATCGATTTGGAACACGAGATAACCCAAAAAGAAAATGTGGACAATATATTTGGGGTAGGAGTATATATATTAAGGACAATCCCTTAGCCCAACAAGTATGGACAATTAGGCCCTTTCAATCCCTTGGCTAACATGTATGGACAACTTAGCCCTTTCAATCCCTTAGCCCAACATGCATGTGTACAATACAACACCCTCTTGTATTTAAATCCCTATGCTAAGAGGTCATATTATTACTAAGTACTATTTTTTTTTATAAAGAAGATGCAGTTAGTGGCAGATGAGAATCGAACCCCGATCTTTGGAACGAGGTAAGGAAGCTCTATTCACATCAACTGAACCTTGGAGTGGCAATAGTGACTCAAACATACATATTATATGGCTAATGTAAGAAGATACGTGCTTGATCAGAACGACTTAGAGTGGCGACGATGACTAAGGCATAACTGATTGAGAGGTCGTCTTTGTTCTCTCTTATTAGCATGAATTTTTCAACTTCTTGGGCTTATGATCAAAGGGTTCGATCACCTAACTGTAGGAGATTTACCTCTGTCAATGCATGACAAATTTCATCGTCTTGTTTTCATTCCTTCTTTCCACATTCTTTTCGCAAGAATCTATGTACACCTGGTTATCTGATCTTCACTTTGAGACTCGTATGCATTGACAGTATTCAAAGCTTAATAACACTGATGATGATGGTACAAACAATCGTGCCTGATATCCCTTATTTCATCATCCTGCTTTCGTTACTTGGTGCACTTGTTTTATTGTTATTGCTTTCATTTTAAAATAAAGGATCAAACATAAGTTATGAGAGTATAGACATCATGTAATTCATCATTTTTTTTACTGGTTGCACTAAAAAAACTACAGGTTCAAATTAACTTATTCCACTAAGCATACCACGAACTTGGATCGAGCTTTACTGAACAAATAACCATTTTCTCCATATTTAACCTAACACACACTTTTTACTACAGACGCTACCCGAAGAAATGACTTTCTCATCTCGACATTTTTACTACAATTGCTACCTGAAGAAACGACTTTCTTAACTCGACATTGTTACTACAAACACTACCTGAAGAAACGACTTTCTTAACTCGACACTTTTACTAAGAACAACTACTTGAAGAAACGACTTTCTTAACCCGACACTAATCCAATTACTAGCCATCTACATCTAGCCATTGGTGATTATGTGATTTTACCGAGCAGTAATTTTTTTTACCCTATAAATGGCGGGAGTCTCTTTACAACTCACTATTCACCTCACCTCCTCCTTCCCCCCTTCCTCTCTCTTTCTTCCCCCATCTTTCTCTCTCTCTCCCCTTTTTTACTGCTTGTCGTCAACGATCTACCCTAATTATTCACCCCTAAAAACCCTTCCATCCCCAAAATCGCTCTCTACCCACTTCTCGCTCTCATCCATACTCAATTTCCCCCAATTTAATTCTACATTCCCGCTCCTCTCGATGCCCGTGATTTCTAGGGTTTTGGTTTTCCGCATTTTGTGAAAACCCAGAAAAATTAGGGTTTGATTTCTGGGTTTCTTTTGTTGGGTCTTCTTTAATTTGGGTATGGAGGCTGCGGCAGCTAGTGCTGCGCGTGGCGTTTCGATGTCTCAGTCGTCGTCGCCGTCTCGAAAACAATGGAGGGTCGTTTCGGAGCACCCGGTTCGAAACGCCGGAAGTGAGGTATGAGTTACTACTACGTTTCGTCTGATTGTAGTTTAGATTGCTGTAAATTAGGGTTTGGTTTGGTATGAAGTTAGGGTTTTGAATTTTTGATGATTAATTTGGGTGAATTTTGGGTTTATTTTCATAGGAGTTAGACCGGTCAAGATTAGGGCAATCTGATGAACGTACTATATATGAGGTAACCCACTAACCCGTTTGTTGATTGAATTAGGTTATTGAGTTAGTTTTCGAGTTCGTTTCGAAAAAATTTGAGTTTGTGTTAATGGGGGTGGGATGTATTTTTGTTTAAGGTGCAGCAGGGACAAGAGCTTCATGATGTGATGGAATTTTGCTCCATACAAATGGATGGCATTGGGAGTATCGACGACGGGATTTTGCAGCAAAGAATTCATAATCTGGTTAGGCAGAGAGAGGAAATGCAGCAAATTGAAATCGAAATTAGAGCTCAGTTGATTGCGAAAGCTGAGATTGTTGATATGCAAAGTAGTTTTGATGCTCGGTTTAAGGAACAATCTAATACCCTCTCTAGACTCCAGGTTGTTTATTCAATCAATCAACCAATCAATCAATCAGTCACCGAATCTAGTTTATTGATCGATTATGTATTTATGTGGTGCTGATTATGTTTCTTTTCAACAGGAGCAACTTCGTGAAAAGGAACAGTTGATAAATGAGCTTGAGAGGAAGATGGAAGAGAAGGAACGAGAGTTGCATGCTGTGAGATTGGATAATGAAGCGGTAATTGACGGGACTAACTGTTGGATTTTATATTCCTTTGTGTTTTGCATTTCGTTTGTTTGATATTTAGTCTTTGATTGATAGGCGTGGGCTAAGGAAGACCTATTAAGGGAACAAAACAAAGAAATAGCCAACTATCGGTGAGCTTGATAGTCGGGATTTTGCTTATTCCTTACTGTTATATGGTTGTCAATGTGATTTAAAGTAATGAATTTGTCGGGTTTTTTTCGTTTAGGAGGGAACATGATAGCATTGAAGCCGAGAGAGCTCATCATAGACAACAGATACATGATCTACAAGAACATCTACAGGAGAAAGAGAGGCAGTTGCTGGAATTGCAGGATCAGGTTTGCTTTAAATCTTGTGATAATATGTATATGTTCTTTTTTTGGAGTGGAATCGTTTATCAGTAACAAATTGTTTATTATGACAGCAAAGGGTAGCTCAAGATACGATCCTTTTCAAGGATGAACAGATAAGGGAGGCACAAAATTGGATGGGGAGAGTTCAGGAAATCGATGTTTTGCAATCAAGTACATTGCAAGCTGAGCTACGAGAACGGACTGAGCAATATAATCATCTTTGGCATGGCTGGCAACGACAGGTTGACTAAATCGTCTTGTAAAGTAAATTAGTTTCCAATTGAATTCGGTTTCTAAATGGTTATGGTTGCATCATTCCTTGCGTCTCGTGAATTTTGTCAACAGTTTATTTTGTGGGTGCGTGGCAATATTCGTGTTTGACTATTAGCTTCAGTATAATTACTTGAATGAGTGTTGAGTTTGTATTTTTTGGCCTCAACACGTTCTTTTTTCATCGTGGGTCATCTCAAAACAACGTTCATGTTTTAAATCAATCGACACAATGGTACGGCAGTAAGCATTTGAAGCACTGTTATAACTTATATTGCTGAATTGCTGATCATTGACCGCTGTATCTCTTGGAGTTGTTGCCTGTTTTGCCTCATGCACATGCTTTGCAATAAACATCGATAATTTCTTACTCGGATTCTATACCAGTATGCAGAGATGGAGAGAATGCACGTGCAGACCATTCAACAACTTCAGCTTGAACTTGCAGCTGCAAGAGGAAACCCAGGAATCTACAATGGCGAATCCAGCATGTCACAAAACGTATCAAGTGATGGATCTCAAATTGCACCAAATGGTGGAAATCTTGTTGAAGCTAATGGAGGCGGTACTCAAAACGGTAATTCTGGAGGTCTTGCTAATGGAAATACAGAAAATGGGCAGCAATATGCTTCTTCCGGCAATTCATCTTCGCAGGTAAGAATCAGTATAGTTGGTTTTGCAGTTCAATTTGGTAAAAAGTACATCTACTCTGTGTTTACTTTCTCCATCTTAAAAGAGTTGTATAATTTGGCGATTTCTGGTTAAGGAATTGTGCTTAGTAGTTGTGCTAGAGCTAGCAATGTTGTCTAACTCAATATGGAAGTTGGTGGGCAATTTCCGGGTTTTCTACGTGAGCTATGAAATCTATCATGGTCAATAGGATTTTTTTCACTCTACCTTTTAACAAAGTTGTATCTTGGAACATGTACTCATGATTTGGAATTCCGTGTAGGTCTGAAATGGAAAATTAACCATGTTAGTAATAAGGCTGGTAAATCCAGGTTCTCTATGTTACTCACACTCTTCTATGAAGTGTAGGAGACGACTATCTTGGGCAAAATTGTCATTTTTTTGGTCTTAATTGAAGTATCAAAGTGTCATGTTAATGTTGGGTGTCGGAGTAAGTTAGATTACCACTAACTAGCTTCGCCTGTGGTCTGTGTTTGCATTTTTACCATCTAAGCCCCTATTTGTACCCTAAGATACTCTGTGTATTTATCAACTGAAGTGCCTTTTTTTTGTTATTGTGGTAGACCAATCATTCCCCTAGTCTCCCGATCACCCCATCCATCATCGGGATTCCGTCATATCTTCCACCTGGACAAGTAACAACAATGCATCCGTATGTTATGCATCAACAAGGAGCTGCACAGGCTGTTGGATCACATGTTCCCCAATCCCATGTTGGCCATTTTCATTCAGTACCAGCGATGACATCTTTTCACCAGTGGCAGAACCAACAGGTAAAAACCATCAACATTTTTACGCTTTCCTGGAACATCGATATTTTTTTTATTTTTTTTTTATTTTCATTATCGACTTTACTGATTACCGCCTTTTTTGTTAGGCTCCGTCAGAGGCTCCCACCAAGTCATCCCAGGATCAGTTTTCACTGTCTCAGGCTGAAGAAAATTCAAGGTCTGGGTTCAATTTCAGTTACGGGTTCTCTATCAATGAGCCGGCTCTGCAACAAGACTATCTCAGTAACTCTATGGTTCAGAGAGTAGATCCTAACTCTCAAATTTCATCGACTGAGGAGGCACAGGTGACGTTCCCGCTTGTACCTCAAAGAAATTTTCTTTATTTGCTCTAATTGTTTTAAGTTTTAACTCACAGTTTTTGCCTGCACAGACCCTTGAATCGGTTGAAAGAAGTTATTTTGTTGATGCTGAAGCTCAGCACAGCTTGCAGCAAATCTCTTCACAGTTCCACGAGGCTTTACGCTTGGAACCTCTTAATAACATCAGTGACATGAAGGTTTTGTTTCAAATCCGTGATTTTTAAATGTCTAAATTCATCATTGCCATTCAAAACCAAAGTTCCTGTTTTTGCTGATATGGTATCTTGATAGGCTCATGAGAATGATGTTGGGAGCATTGCGGTTAACGAGCAGATGAGTCAAGAAGTAATGACAGAGCAACCAAGTTCTACTGCGAGCCCAGCTCCGTCAGTATCATCAGTTCAGCCTGTACCATCGGCTAACGAAGCTTCCTTAAACTGTGCTTCTGATGCTTCTTCTGATGCTGCTATTTTATCAATCGAGCAGACAAATAGCTTAACATCTGTACCTGCTGCACCCGAGTCTGCACTTCTTGATGAAAGAGCATTGCTAGCATCCATTGTTCGTACCATTCCACCTGGCGGCAAAATTCGAATCAGTTCAACGGTTAGTGATAAACCCGTCAATTAGTCTTCTAGTTTCAATTTATGTTGATGCTATTTTTTGACTAATTACCCGCTTATGGATACGTTATTGAAAATGTTGATACAGCTGCCGAATAGACTTGGAAAGATGCTTGCACCTCTGCGCTGGCATGATTACAAAAGGATATATGGAAAACTCGATGACTTTGTCGCCAGTCATCCTGAAGTATGTTATTACCTCTTGTTGAAATGCATATCCTTCCTTTACTCTTCAATTCACCTCAAAGTTTGTTGGTTCGATGCACAAATTAGTTGCTTTGGTTAAAGCTAGGAATTTCCTCGCCAAAATCACTCTTTCTCACGAGTCTTGGTTGGTACAAACCCGACTTGAAGGCCTGTTTGTCGAGCCTGGTGACATTATGGTCTAACGGAGCTCATCTACATGTGCAGCTTTTTGTCATCGAAGGAGATTACATCCAACTTCGAGAAGGTGCACAGGGGATAATAGCTGCCACTGCAGCAGTTGCTAAAGTGGCAGCAGCAGCAGCAGCTGCATCATCGCCTTACTTATCCTTTTTCCCACCTGTTGCTGTCACACCAATGGCTGATTTCGTCCGGGTTAAGAAAATACCATCAGCAATGCAGCAGACCCAGTATTCCAACGGTTCTACATTCAATGTTTCTGGAAACCTTTCGAATGTTAAAATCTTAAGCAAGCCAAAGGACTCGTTGGAGCTGAACGGCCAATCCTTACGTGTACATGCTGCTGAAAACGGTGCACATTCTGTTTTGGGAAACCCTCAAAGCAAGGTTCCTGTTCATTCGAGATCTGGTGCCAATTTTAATGGAAAACAGCAAGGAAGGTAACCTCCTCATTGCCCTTTTACATGATTTAATTTGCAGACTACAATTACCATTGACTCGAGATGTTTAATTTCATTTTTTTGCCACGCGCAGTCACAGGACAGCTACTACTGCACTGCCGTCTAGAAGATAGTAAGTCTTCTCTTCATCGACTTGTTTTCATTTCATCGAGATTTTTTTCCCGTCAAATGCTACCTAAATTTTTTAATTTTGCACGAAACTACCCATTAAACACTGAAGTACTAAATTGTACTCCGTAATTTTTTGGAATAAATAGACAATTTTATTCAAAATAACAATTTTTTTTGCTAAATTGGTTGAAATTCCATTCAAATTAGCAGAAATTCTGGCCAAATAATTCAATATTGAAAATATTAGGTAGTACAGTAATTCTTAGTCTGTAAATCATGGAAATGGTCTAAATATTACTGTATATAATACTCGGTATTTGTCAAAAAACTTTTGCTTTGCGTTCTTTATGAATTCGTGGATTTGTCAACTGCATTCTCTTTTGAGGTCACAGTACATCGAAACCTTAAAACTTATGAATGTCATTTTTCGACAGGATTGCGCCTGGAAATTGGTCGCTTAAACATGCATTCTGCTGCCCTTGTACCGCTGCGAATTGGAGAAGAATCCAGCATAAGCTTAGGATGTTGCTATTATTAATCTTATGGAGTAAACATTTCATCCTATTATTTATGCTTCACTTTTGTCAAAACTTGGATTAATTTATGTCATTTAAATTCAAACTAAATTTACTAATTATTCCTTGCCTCTCTCATTTCATCTTTTTATTATATTTCGCATTGAATTCTAAATTCTAGAGGCTGAGCGACCGTGTTATTTCGTTGATTTTTATTATCCCGATCTTAGTTGCGCAAGCGTTATATAGCGACTGGGGGCAATGAACTAACATTTGGAGGGCGAAACCATAGTCGGTCTAAAATCCCTTCATCTGGTAAAAGTGGATAATAACTTTCAAAAATCGATCGTTTTTGGGCAATTTTTGAAAGTAGTTTAATTTGTTTTAAATCACGAATATTCTTAGACGAAAACTTGTCGATGGGAGGAAAATGCTAATAATGATTAATCAAATTCTCTAACAAGACATAAAAGTGGACTATGCAACGTATTTCTACTGATTCCGATATGTCTCAAAAGATAATATTATGGCCGTTAAAAGTCTTTATTGAAGACCAAACGACCCTCATTATACACCAGAACATTTTATTTGGTGATGGTGAGAACTTTGTCCAGTGCAAATAAGGTCCATTTCATTTCGGCACCCAAAAATCCAAAAAAACGTGGATAATAGCCTCCAAAATCGACAAATTTCTGATGATTTTTATGAGTTTTAAATCCTGTTTGTTTAAACCATTTATAAACCACCGATATGCGTTAAAATGACCATTAACAGTTAGCAAAAGATCGAAGACGACTTAAAATAGAGTATATAGCTTGTTTTGTCAAATTTATGCAGACTCGAAAAGACCTTATGAGGCCTCTAAATGTCTTTATTTTAAACCATTTTTCCATTTTATTAACAAAGGAATGATGTATATATTATGGAGTAATTATGGTGCGAATTTCATGACATTTAATTTCGGGACCTAATCGGACCAAAAAATGTGGATAATAATCTTCAAAATCGACAATATTCGACAATTTTTGTAAGTTTTAAATCCGGCTTGTTTAAACCATTTAGAAACAATCGATATGCGTTAAAATGACTATTAACAGTTAGCAAAGAATCGAAGACGACTTAAAATCGAGTATATAGCTTGTTTCATCAAATTTCTGCACGACTCGAAATGGACTTATAGGGCCTCTAAATTTCTTTATTTTAAAACATTTTTCCATTTTATTTACACGGGAATGATGTACTCCCTCCGAGTTTCTAACATTGCCCCGTTTTTCTTTTTGGGCTGAGTTTGATCTTTTATCCATTTTCTACTTTTGGCCATAAATGTGTGGTTCACATTTATCCACCAATTTCTCTCCCTTCCTCATTTCTTTTTAACCACACATTTTTCCTTCCTTATTTTTCACCCAAAAACAAATGGGTAAATGATAGGAACTCGGAGGGAGTATATATTATGGAGTAAATATGTTCCCAATTCAATGACATTTAATTTTGCGACCTAATCGGACGAAAAAACATGGATAATAACCTTAAAAATCGACAATTTTCGAACCCTTTTTTTTTTAATGATTTCATGACATTTTATCAAACGATTTCTGGAAGAGTTGCGTCTCTTTAAAAATTCCCATAGAGATTGACACTAAGCAAAATTTATGCAAGCGTACATTACTACTCGTATTACATTACTTACTCAGCTACGCTAAAATGAACCAATAATTACACTTAAATCACAGACGAATACTAGTTAAATTGTATCGATTCAGGAGTCGACAAGATTGACAGTGTTTTGAAAAGATGAGCCTTTTTGCCTGTGTGGGTGTGGCTAAGAATGCAACGTACTACAATAATTCATAGTCCTAGTACAATAATTCATCATTTCTGTCCAATATTAACTTCCCTGAAATTTCCTGCTTCAAATCCGAAATCATAATGCATACTCAAGAGTAATCAATACCAAATATAAAACGACCTTGATTCTGTTAATCGAGACTGAAATGGCGGCTTCGTTGTTGTTGGCTGAGTTGGGTAAAGTTATCGTGAAAGAAGTTGGTTCCGAAGTTTGGAAAAATATAGTTGATGTAACTGACATCGAGTCACAGATCAAAGGGCTTCAGGATATCAGAACTGTCATTGAAGCTACACTTCTTGATGCAGAGTCATCCAATGTGTGCAGTCGTTCTCAGCGAGATGTGCTCGAGAAGCTTGAACGTGGACTTGTGAAATTGATCGATTTCCAAGATGCCAAAGACGCGAAAGCCAAGCAGAAGGAGCTCATGGGTGGAAGCAAGGTCACTAAAGAGGCGCGCTTGTTCTTTTCTGGTTCAAACCAAGTTGTCACCCGCTTCAAGGATGCTAGGAAAATCAAGGGTATCACGGGGGAAATGGGTCGCATTGCAGCCAACCATGTCCAATTCGGAAGCATTGTAAGTTCCTCAACTTTCAACCAAACTCGTACGTTAAGGAATGATTCAGATTCTTATATGTGTAATGAAATGGTTGTTGGACGAGACGGAGATAGAGATAATATAGTAAGCATGCTGTTAAACTCCCCTACTAGTGGCGGCAATGATCATATCTCCGTTTCTTCCATGGTTGGGATAGGTGGAATTGGGAAGACGACACTAGCTAAATATGTGTTCCATGATCAAAGGGTTGCAACATATTTTGATTTGTGTCTTTGGGCTTCCACCACCCATGATTTTGATGTCGAAGATTTGTTACGACAGATAGTGGGAGTGGGAGGTCCTATAGACGATAGACGTGTTGACTGCGCCATACGTGAGCATTTAGACCGTTTATCGGGAGTAGTTGCTGGAAAAAGGTTTCTGCTTGTCTTGGATGGTGTGTGGAATGCAGACCTACTGAGAGCTAAGTTTGTAGAATTGAGAAGGTGGCTTTGGGTTGGGGCTCCTGGGAGTCAAATTCTTCTTACCACACGTAGTGACACCGTTGCTAAAATGATTGGAACCCAAACCCCATATATGGTGGGTGATCTAGGAGATGATGATTCTTGGCTCCTTTTTAAACGATATGCCATTACACAATGGCATGAGCCAGGAGTCGAAGCTGTTGGGAGAAAGATAGTAAAAATGTGTCACAATGTACCTCTTGTTATACGGGTGATTGGAAGCCTTTTAGCCACGAAATTCACTATTCGAGAGTGGAGCGTCTTTTGGAACGATGAGTTTAAAAATTTTGCATCCTATGGTCGTAGCGTCATAGACACTCTCAAAGTCAGCTATGATCATTTAAGTCGAAATCTACAACTTTGTGTTGCATACTGCTCTTTGTTCCCAAAGGGATTCATATTCGGAAAATATGTTCTCATTCATCTTTGGATTGCCATGGGATATGTAAAAGTAGAATATACAAACCAAAGTATAGAGGATGCGGCAGAAGATTATGTGTCATGTTTGCTAGAACGAGGATTTTTCCACCCTTTGAAAGATCTATCTGAGTCGACAACCTATATCCAAATGCACAACTTGATGCATGATCTTGTGGTTTCGGTTGCAGGGTTTAAGTATAAAATGGCAACTTCTGATACAAATGAATTTGATGAAAGAGTTTGTCATGTGTCTTTTGAGTCAGTACCAAACTCATCTTGGAAAGTGCTACCATCACTATTTAAAATTAAGCGTTTGGAGTCAATCCTTCTTCCTCTTCAAAAATCATATCCACGTGAGTGCGAGAAGGTTGGCGTTATAGCTACATATGACGAATCCACGTTTAAATCTTTAAGAGTGTTGCGGATGCATGGGCTAGGAATGAGTGAAATGCCAAGTTCCATAGGCAAACTGATCCACTTGAGATATCTCGATTTTTCAAACAATTCCATCCGTAAACTCCCCGACTCAATCACAAAGCTTGTGCATCTTTACTTACTTGACCTATCCGACTGTATGGAGCTTGAAGAGTTGCCAGAGGACATAAACAAGCTGGCGAGTCTAAGACACCTTAACCTCGAAGGTTGTGAGAGTTTGAGATATATGCCCAAGAAGTTGACGATGCTTGGAGATCTTGTAACACTAGGCCGTTTTATTGTGGGGAAACCGAGTGGATCCAAGGCTGATTTAGCCTGTAATTTGGCTGACCTAACTTGCTTTAAAAATCTTAAAGGTCGCTTGAGAGTTGTCATAGATTATCGATCTAGGGACACCGTTTTGGAAACTCGGGCTGCTGATCGGAGCATGAATAAGATTACGACGTTAAATGTGGAATTTAGAGAAAGTTTAATGGAGGACGAGATGGTGCTAGAGAGCCTCAAACCCTGTGGTGATCTCACAGATCTGTGGATAGGGAAGTATGGAGGGAAGAGGTTACCAAGTTGGATGAGGGAAGGAATCCATTCATGGCTTCCGAATCTGGTTCAAATTAGGATAGATGGGTGTCGAGAGTGCATATATGTAGGTTCCTTTGGACGACTCCCCCATCTTCAATATCTCATCTTAGAGAACTTGGGGAAGGTGGAGTACATTGAAAATGGTGATAATTGCGGCAACAATAATGACAATACTACGATGGTCCTCGCTAATAAGCAAGCTTCCACTCCCTTGTTCCCGTCTCTTATCCGTCTCTGCCTCAGAGACATACCTAAGTTGAAAGGATGGCGGAGTGTTACAGACTCAACTAAAGATCAGGGACTGAGTAATAAACTTCATGCATTTCCGAAATTGGAAGAAATTTTCATAGACATGGAGTTGATGATTACATTGGCCAAAGTGTTTCTACCAACTATTTCTTCTCTACGACATCTCCGTGTTTATGGAGTTGCATCAGCAGGGCAAATAACATGCAGCCCTTCTTCAAATAATGTGATCCTCCTCAAAAACTACTTCCCCATGCTCCGTCACCTATATTTTAAAGATAAGTACCAAACAAGGATTCTTCCAGAAGAGTTTCGAGGCATGTCGTCTTTGGAAGATCTATTAATATATGAAGGTGAAGCATTGGAGGCAGTTCCGGAGTGGATTGACACCCTCACCTCCCTCAAAAGCCTTATTATCCATGAATGCGGGAGATTGAAATCATTGCCGCACGAGATCAGCAACCTATCCAACTTGACGTGGCTAGAACTTATAGGATGCTCGTGGGAACTTGTAGATAGATGCCTAGCGCCATCAGGTGAAGATTGGCACTATATTCAACACATTCCCAACATCTTCATCCAACCAGCTGCTAACAATGTTTAATCAAGATAATACAACAAGGGAAGCTTCTGAGATGACCGCGATCATTAAAAGGAAGGGTTGTTCTGTGATTTTTGAATGTTTGGTGTTCTGTTTTCTCTCTTTTCTGTTCTGTTTGAATGTCGTGCTATATATTTCCAATTTCGATTTCATATCGTGTTCTTCAAATTACAAATATGTCGATAATGTATAACAAAACACTCGATGAATCTGTACATATACGAGACTTGTTGCGACTAGTATGCTACTCTGCTATATGTATGTTGTTTCAGTTTTCTCTTAGTTCTCAGTTACGGTCTAAATCTATGTTGCTCAGACTCATTTAGTAGTCGTTGTTGGCCTATGTTGCTCAAACTCGGATATAATTCTTAACATAGTCATCACAATCCGTGTTGCATCAACGAAACATGCCATCATCATCACCATATGTTACTCAAACTCGACTACATACAACCATTCAACACCATACAAGAATCGTTATCAGACTAGGTCGCGAGGCGTAATCATCTAGCCACAAATGAACCCTTTCGAGCAACTTGATTCAATAGAATGACAGTCACAGTCCATGTGAAATAACGATTATTGATCTGCGACGACTGTGGTTTTTTAGTGTTGGCAGAATGCAGAATTCAGTTGACGAGAGACAAGAGAAGAAGAGACGGTCTCTCAACTGGGTGAATCGTTGTATACTTGTACATAGCTTGTTTCGTTTAATTTCCTCAAGTCTCGTAAAGTAGTTACTATCAAGGCCTCTAAATGTCTCTATTTTAAAACTTATTCCCCTGTTACTGCCCCATGATTAATACATAACGGCATCATCAAGGTATATACCGCGACATAATTAATTTTCACGAATTACGGCTAGAGATTAAACGTGATACCCGCATCAGAATATATATTTGTGTTTAGACAATAATGGAGGCTGAGAAATTGATTGAACTAAGACAAGACTGTAACAACAATAACAGCTAATTACAAAAGTTGTATTATTGATAAATATTTTTTTTGTGTTAATTCACAAAGTTTATGTACAAGAGTATATTATACAGCGATTACAATCATCTAACAATGGTATATTTATTTTGGAGATTTTTTTAGTCTTTTGTTATACATTATTTACATATTTGAAGAACATGATATGAAATCGAAATTGATCTCGTGAGGCAATGATTTCAATCTCGGACATTCATCTATCAAAATAGTAAAATACCCCTAAATTGTTTTCTTCGGTTATAAGAAAATGAAAAAAGGATCGAAAATTAATCGTTCAAAAACTAATTACATCTTCAAATTAGTAATGAAAAAAAGAAGAAGATTGATTTCAGTCTAAAAAACATCGATATCATTACAAATTTCTCTTAATTGATACTGTGCATGCAATGCCCCTAAAGTCGACATCTTTTATTTTTCTTAGACTACTGTGAAATGCCGAAACTCGACAGATATATATTTCGTTAATTCCTTGTTCAATCTGCATCCTCATCGTGTCGTGGTCTTACTTTATCGTAAACTTTGGCTACTGATGTAATCATCGATCATTATTATTGGAGGACATAATTTTCATGATTTACGACTAGAAATTAATCGTGATGTCCGCGTCAGAATATATATTTAGACGATAACCGAGGCTGAGACATTGATGATGTAATTAGTTTTTCATGATTAATTATCGATAATTTTTTTGATCTTGTTTAACCGAAGAAAATAATTCAGGGGTATTTTGACTAGTTCACGTCTAATTTCGATGACGTGAAGTAAACCTCAAAACGACAAGGAGCGAAGGTGTTTTATATTTAGAGACGGTGATTGCATACGCGCAAAAAGTATGATACTAAGGGCTCGTTTGGTTCACCATGGGAAGATAAAGTTACCGGGAACTTTAAATTCACGTGAATTTGTATTTCATGGGAATTAAAAAATATTGTTTGATTGCCAGGTGGGAAATGGCTTCATGCGGGAAGTTCTACACACCAAGGGGGAACTTGGTGAGTAACTTCCCCCATTGTGAAGGAAGTGGCAATTCCTGGGAAGTGGCAATTCCCGGGAAGAGGGCAACCAAACAACTCCCTGAAAATGCACTTCCTGGGAACTTGCACTTCCCGGTAATTGGATGAGTAACCAAACGACCCCTAATTCAATTAATCAGACAACAACTATTGATTTAATTAAGATGGAGTTTATGACTAAATCTTTGGACATCAATTGATGAATTGGTCATGAATCAGCTACTATATCGGGTTGTGCCATGAGTGGAAGAATTCATGGCCTGAACAAAAAAAAATGAAAAATGCTTGATTGTTCTTTTACCTCGTAATCGAACTGCTTTCAAGAGAAGCCGGTCGAGTCCAATCGATCATCTTTTTGGCAATAATTCTTGAAAAAGATACAAAAATGGTTGAATCGTTATTGATTGAGTTGGGTAAACTAATTATGGAAAATTTGGGTGTCGAAGTTTGGAAAAAAATAGTGGGTGCAGCAGATATTGATTCCCAGATGAAAGAGCTTCGGGATTTGAAAACTAGCATTGAAGCTAAACTTCTTGACGCGGATTTATCTCAAGATTCAAACCACTCTCAACGAGACGTGCACGAGAAGCTTGTATGTGCACTTGCTGACATAATCGATTTACAAGATGCAAGAGAAGCAAAAGCCAAGCGGAAGAAACTCATGGGTGGGAGTAAGCTCGTCAAAGAGCTATGCTTGTTCTTTTCTAGCTCAAACCAAGTTGCTTCCCACATCAAGTATGGTAGGAAAATAAAGAGTATCACGGGGGAAGTGAGTCGCATTCTAACCAATAATGTCCAAATTGGAAGCATAGTCGTCGGATTATTGTCATCTTCAAACCAAACTCGTACCTTAAGCAATGAATCAGGTTTTTATTTGTGTAACGAAATGGTGGTCGGACGAGACGGAGACAGAGATCATATGATAAGCATGCTATTAAACTCCCCTAGTGGCGGCGATGATCATATCTCCGTTGCTTCCATTGTTGGGATAGGTGGAATTGGGAAGACTACACTAGCTAAATATGTGTTCCATGATCAAAGGGTTGTAACATATTTTGATCTGCGTCTTTGGGCTTCCACCACCCAAGATTTTGATGTTAAGGATTTGTTACAACAAATAGTGGGAGTGGGAGGTCCTACAGATGATGGACGTCAGCTTCTAAACCGCTTATTAGGAGCAGTTGTTGGAAAAAAGTTTCTACTTGTCTTGGATGGGGTATGGGATGCAGATATATTGAAAGCAAGGTTTGTAGAATTGAGAGGGTGGCTACGGATTGGGGCTCAAGGGAGTCAAATTCTCCTTACTACACGTAGTGGCACCGTTGCTAAAATGATTGGAACCCAAGACCCATATATGGTTGGTGATCTAGGAGATGATGATTCTTGGCTCCTCTTTAAACGGTATGCCATTACACAATGGCATGAGCCAGGAGTCGAAGCTGTCGGGAGAAAGATTGCAAAGATGTGTCACAATGTACCTCTTGTTATACGGGCAATCGGAAGCCTTTTAGCCGGGAAATTCACTATTCAAGAGTGGAATGCCTTTTGGAATGATGAGTTTTCAAAATTCGCGTCCTATGGCCGTAGCGTCATAGACACACTCAAAGTAAGTTATGATCATTTAAGTCCAAATCTAAAACTATGTGTTGCATATTGCTCTTTGTTTCCAAAGAGATTCTTGTTTCAAAAAAATTATCTCATTCATTTTTGGATTGCGTTGGGGTATGTAAAGGAAGAATATACAAACCAAAGTATAGAAGACGCAGCAAAAAATTATGTGTCATGTTTGCTACAACGAGGATTTTTCCACCTTCACGAATATGGATTCGGGATTAGGATGCACAACTTGATGCATGATTTTGTGCTTTCGGTTGCAGGGTTTAAGTATAAAATGGCAGATTCTGATACAAATGAATTTGATGAAAGAGTTTGTCATGTGTCTTTTAAGTCCTTACCAGACTCATCTTGGAAAGTCATACAATCACTATTTAAAATCAAGCGCTTGCAGTCAATTCTTCTCCCTTTTCCATGTTCATATTTAAGTGAGTACGAGAAGGTTCGAGTTATAGCTTCATATGATAAATCCACGTTTAAATCTTTAAGAGTGTTGCGGATGCATGGGGTAGGAATGAGTGAAATGCCAAGTTCTGTTGGCAAACTAATCCACCTGAGATATCTCGATTTTTCTGACAATTCCATTCGTAAACTCCCCGGCTCAATCACAAAACTTGTGCATCTTTACTTACTTGACCTATCCTACTGTTTGGAGCTTGAAGAGTTGCCTGGGGACATAAACAAGCTAGTGAGTCTAAGACACCTTAACCTCAAAGGTTGTGGCAGCTTGAGATATATGCCCAAGAAGTTGACGATGCTTGTAGATCTTGAAACACTAGGCCGTTTTGTTGTGGGGAAACCGAGTGGATCTAAAGCTAATTTAGCCTGTAATTTGGCAGACCTAAGTCGCTTTAAAAATCTTAAAGGTAATAAATTGACGGTTGTCCTAGGCAATCGATCTAGTGACACCATTTCGGAAGCTCGGGCTGCTAATCTGAGCATGATGAAAATTACGAACTTTTATATGGAATTTAGAGAAAGTTTAATAGAGGACGAGATGGTGCTAGAGAACCTCAAACCCGGTTCTGATCTCACACATCTGCATATAGAGAAGTATGGAGGGAAGAGGTTACCAAGTTGGATGAGGGAAGGAATCCATTCAGGGTTTCCGAATCTTGTTGGAATTAGGATAGTTGGGTGCCAAGAGTGCATATATTTATGTTCCTTTGGACGACTCCCCCATCTTAAATATCTACGCTTATGGAGTTTGGAGAAGGTGGAGTACATTGAGAATGGTGATAACAATAATGACAATACGATGGTCCATGCTAATAAGCACGCTTCCACTCCCTTGTTTCCGTCTCTTCTCCGTCTCCACCTCAAAGACATACCTAATTTGAAAGGATGGCGGAGTGTTACAGACTCTGACCAAGATCAGAGACCGAGTAATAAACCTACCGCATTTCCCAAATTGGGGTCCATTGAGATAGAGATGGAGTTGGTGATTACATTGGCCAAAGTGTTTCTACCAACTATTTCTTCTCTAAAATCTCTCTATGTTTATGGAGTTGAATCAGCCGGGCAAACAACATCATGTGGTCCTCCTTCTTCTTCAAATGTCATCCGCCTCAATAACTACTTCCCCATGCTCCGTCACTTATCTTTTGTTGATAAGTACCAAATGAGGGTTCTTCCCGAAGAGTTTCGAGGTATGCCGTCTTTGGAAACCCTAGAAATACACAACTCTGTCTCATTAGAGGAAGTTCCGGAGTGGATTGACAGCCTCACCTCCCTCAAAAGCCTTGCTATGTTTAACTGCCTGAGATTAAAATCATTGCCGCACGAGATCAGCAACCTAACCAACTTAACGACACTGGAACTTACATGGTGCTCGTGGGAGCTTGCTGAGAGATGCCAAGCACCATCAGGTGAAGATTGGACCAAAATTCAACATATTCCCAACATCGTCATTCAACCAGCTAATAACAATGTTTAATCAAGATAATATAACGAGGAAGCTTCTGAGATGACCGCGATGATTACAACGAGCGGCTGTCATTGGCATGATTAAAAGTGTGTTGTGTACCTTCGACCCAGTATTTCTGCTATTTGAATGTATATTCTTGTGTGTTCTGTTTGGACCTTGTTATTAGATTGTTTCAATTTCAATTTCATATCGTGTTCTTCAAATATGTAAATAATGTATATAACAAAAAGGCTCAACGAATCTCTCCATATACGAGACTGGTTGAGACTAGTATGATACTATGCTATATGTATGTTGTTTCAATTTTCTCGTAGTTCTCCATTACGGTCTAAATCTATGTTGCTCGGACTCATTTAGTAGTCATTGTGGGTATACGTTGCTCAAACTCATATATAATTCTTAACGTAGTCATCGATCACAATCCCTGTTGCATCAATGAAACATGCCATCATCATTACCATATGTCACTCAAACTCGACTACAACTATTCAACACTACACGAGAGTCATAATCAGACTAGCTAGGCCTAATCATCCAACCGAAAATGAACCCTTTTGAGCAACTCAATTCAATGGAGATGGGAGTTTTTTCATTCAGTTGGGAGAGCGGGAATTAGGGATTGTTGATCTTAATTGTTTGCCTAAGAGATACACATCGCTTTTCAGGTTCAATGGCGCAGGTTTCGTTGATATGAAGAGTTATGTTCCGAGTCTTGTATCTCCTGTTGATGTTGCCATGGTGCAGGAATAAAACTGCAGGTTCGTACATTCGTCTTCCTGAGACATTATCGTGTCACATTCAACACTTTTCGATGAGTCTAAGTAACGTAGGCAGAACATCAAGGTTGCCGATTGCTGATACCTTGTGTTTGTGTTTGTTTGTTTGTTATTGTTGGCAGATCGAATGCATGATTCAGTCGATAGGAGTGAACTTTGAGCCTCTCGTTTGCACACAACCTGTTAGTAGTACCTTTAATTTTCACAGGTGCGAAATTTTATGTTTTACAAATTGGTGAACCTGACGTGAAGATTTTCGCTCTTCATCTCCAATCTCGAAGGATCCAAATCTGTAGAAGGCATGGGGGCAAACAAATCGACCTCTAAGTCTTCCTACCAAATTTCGAGACAAAGTTGCAACCGACTTCGAAGTCTCTACAACAAGTCTCGAGGGGGCATTTGTAGACACCAAAATTTTGTATATTTCGGTATCTATTTATGTCTAATATCTTTAGTATTTAGAGATAATTATCAATAAATATTGTGATAATATCTTAGGATACTAGAATATTCTTAACTTCCTCGCTAAGATACTAGGCTATAAATACGGGTCTTGTCTCTAGGTTTAGAGGAGGTCCGATGGAATAAGTCTCAAAACGACCCCATCATCCTACTACCAAATTGTAGGTAAATGGAATAAGTCACCAAAAAGACTCCATCTTCCCCTACGGATCTAAGTCGATAAGACCTCCGTAGAACTATCAAAAAAACCCTACCTTCGAGATTGGAATCAAGAGATCCACGGAAGTTGTAACACGCAATCTTTCGATTATCAAATAAAACTCGTATTTCATATTATTTTGTATCTGTTATTTTAATTATCGCAGGTGCGAAATTTTATGTTTTACACCCCGATTGTAAATTATAGTGGTCGAAGTTGTAACGTACTAGTAAAAACTTCGAAGAGACGGCCTCTGCTCCATGGAAGGGGTCCTCTCATTATTTGTAATACAGTATTGTAGCAAGTGGGTGACTGGGTGGGTGACTTAAGTTGTATGAATATTCAACATTCTTCTGATAAAGTGATAATAGTGAAGCCAATAAGAGCATTATGCTACTTTACTAATTATTAATTAACTGTTTTTTTAACGTGTGGTCAGTCCGCACACGTTAATATGTTAATTAAGTAAGAAATTACAATGATATTATATATCACGATAAATTGAGATACGAACTCTTAATTACCGTACTTAGACAATATAAACATATTAATGTGTACAAGTCGACATACTTTAGATACGTTAGAAAAAACGATTAACTAATTAGTTCTAGGAAAGTTCCTTCTTTGATTACTTTAGTCGCACAATTCAACTGATATCAACCCAATTAAAGTGGCTTAATCAATCTGAATTGTTACTAATCAATCAATCAACTTATTTTTTCATCCTTCTCTTAGCACAATATATCGATCTTCCTTTTGAAAAATGGCTGAATTGGTTTTATCTGAGTTGGTTAAGTTTGCTGTAGAAAAGTTGGGTTCTAAAGTTTGCAAGACAATAGCTGATGCAACTGACACTGATTCTCGGATGAAAGCGCTTCGAGATCTTAAAAATACTCTCGAAGCTACTCTGCTTGACGCTGCTGATGCGTCACAGCAGCAGGTCGTGTGCAGTCATTCTCAACGAGATGTGCTCGAAAAGCTTGAATGTGGACTTGCTAAACTGATCGATTTCCAAGATGCTAAAGCCGCGAAAGCCAAGCAGAAGGAACTCATGGGTGGAAGCAAGGTCACTAAAGAGGTACGCTTGTTCTTTTCTGGTTCAAACCAACTTGTCTCTCCTTTTAAGGACGCGAGGAAAATCAAGGGAATCACGGGGGAATTGAGTCGCATCGTAGCCAACCATGCCCAATTCGGAAGTGTGGTTAGTAGTTCCTCAACTTTCAACCAAACTCGTTTTATAACCAATGATTCAGATTCTTATATGTGTAACGAAATGGTTGTTGGGCGAGACGGAGACAAAGATAATATGGTAAGCATGCTATTAAACCCCCCTGCTAGTGGCGGCGATGATCATATCTCTGTTGCTTCCATGGTTGGAATAGGTGGAATTGGGAAGACGACACTGGCTAAATACGTGTTCCATGATCAAAGGATTGTAACATATTTTGAGCTGCGCCTCTGGGCTTCCACCGCCCAAGATTTTGATGTGAAGGATTTGTTGAAGCAAATAGTGGGAGTGGGTGGTCCTACATATGATGGACCTCTAGACTGCACGATACGACAGCTTCTACACCGCTTATCGGGAGCAGTTGCTCGAAAAAGGTTTCTGCTTGTCTTGGATGGTGTGTGGGATGCAGACATACTGAGAGCTAAGTTTGTAGAATTGAGACGGTGGCTTCAGGTTGGGGCTCAAGGGAGTCAAATTCTCGTTACCACACGTAGCGACACCGTTGCTAAAATGATTGGAACCCAACACCCATATATGGTTGGTGATCTAGGAGGTGATGATTCTTGGACGCTCTTTAAATGGTATGCCATTACACAATGGCATGAGCCAGGAGTCGAAGTTGTCGGGAGAAATATTGCAAAGATGTGTCACAATGTACCCCTTGTTATACGAGCGATAGGGAGTCTTTTAGCCGGGAAATTCACTGTTCGAGAGTGGAGCACCTTTTGGAATGACGAATTTGCAAAATTTGCGTCCTATGGTCGTAGCGTCATAGACACACTCAAGGTCAGTTATGATCATTTAAGTCCGAATCTAAAACTTTGTGTTGCATACTGCTCTTTATTCCCAAAGGGATACCGGTTGGAAAAACATTGTCTCATTCATCTTTGGATTGCTATGGGATATGTAAAGGCAGAATATGCAAACCAAAGTATAGAAGATGCGGCAGAAAATTATGTGATATGTTTGCTAGAGCGAGGATTTTTCCACGATTATGACGAAGATGGATACGGGCTTAAGATGCACAACTTGATGCACGATCTTGTGCTTTCGGTTGCAGGGTTTAAGTATAAAATGGCAGATTCTAATACAAATGAATTTGATGAAAGAGTTTGTCATGTGTCTTTTGAGTCAGTACCAAACTCATCTTGGAAAGTCTTGCCATCACTATTTAAAATCAAGCGCTTTGAGTCAATCCTTCTCCCCCTTCCAAGTTCATATTTGAATAATGAGGACGAAAAGGGTCGAGTTATTGATTCATTTGACGAATCCAAATTTAAATCTTTAAGAGTGTTTCGGATGCATGGAGTAGGAATGAGTGAAGTCCCAAGTTCGGTTGGCAAACTGATCCACTTGAGATATCTCGATTTTTCTTACAATTCCATCCGTAAACTCCCCGACTCAATCACAAAACTTGTCCATCTTTACTTGCTTGACCTATTCTTCTGTTGTCGCCTTGAAGAGTTGCCAGAGGACATAAACAAGCTAGTGAGTCTAAGACACCTTATCCTCAAAGGTTGTGGCGGGTTGAGATATATGCCCAAGAAGTTGACGATGCTTGCAGATCTTGAAACACTAGACTGTTTTATTGTGGGGAAACCGAGTGGATCCAAGGCTGATTTAGCCTGTAATTTGGCAGACTTAAGTTGCTTTAACAATCTTAAAGGTCGCTTGACAGTTGTTCTAGATGATCTATCTAGGGACATCGTTTCGGAAGCTCGGGCTGCTAATCTGAGCATGAAGAAGATTACGGATTTTTGTGTGGAATTTAGAGGAAGTTCAATAGAGGACGAGTTGGTGCTAGAGAACCTGAAACCGTGTTCCGATCTCACACATCTGCATATAGAGAAGTATGGAGGGAAGAGGTTACCAAGTTGGATGAGGGAAGGAATCCATTCAGGGTTTCCGAATCTGGTTAAAATTGAGATATATGGGTGCCAAGAGTGCAAATATGTAGGTTCCTTTGGAGGACTCCCCCATCTTAAACGTCTATGGTTATGGAGGTTGGAGAAGGTGGAGTACATTGAAAATGGTGATAATTGCGGCAACAATAA
This sequence comes from Agrostemma githago, assembly GCA_958450325.1. Lineage (NCBI taxonomy): Eukaryota > Viridiplantae > Streptophyta > Magnoliopsida > Caryophyllales > Caryophyllaceae > Agrostemma > Agrostemma githago. The sequence goes on from OY288244.1 coordinate 76,041,088, forward strand.
TGACAATACTACGATGGTCCTCGCAAATAAACACGCTTCCGCTCCTTTGTTTCCGTCTCTTATCTATCTCCGCCTCAATGACATACCTAATTTGAAAGGATGGCGGAGTGTTACAGACTCTGCCCAAGATCAGAGTAGACTGAATAATAAACCTACCGCATTTCCCAAATTGAAGGAAGTTCACATAGAGATGGAGATGGTGATTACATTGGCCAAAGTGCTTCTACCAACTATTTCTTCTCTACAACGTCTCTGTGTTCAACGGAAAACAACAAGTGGTCCTTCTTCTTCTTCTTCTTCATCTTCTTCAAATGTGATCCTCCTCAAAAACTACTTCCCCATGCTCCGTCACCTATCTTTTTATGATTATAACCAAACAGGGATTCTTCCCGAAGAGTTTCGAGGTATGTCATCTTTGGAAAGCCTAACAATATTTTACGGTGAAGCATTTGAGGGAATTCCGGAGTGGATTGACAGCCTCACCTCCCTCAATAGCCTTACTATGCTTAACTGCCGGGGATTGAAATCATTGCCGCACGAGATCAGCAACCTATCCAACTTGACATCGCTACATCTTGAAGGATGCTCGTGGGAGCTCGCAGAGAGATGCCAAGCGCCATCAGGTGAAGATTGGCCCAAAATTCAACACATTCCCAACATCTTCATTAGGGATGTCAATGGGGCGGGTAACCGTACCCGCACCCGCACCCGCACCGCTTGGAGCAGGTGCAGGAGTTGGTTATGCGGGTGGCGGGGCAAGTAGAGGAATAATACCAGGGCGGTGATGAGTTCTCTAAGCATACCCGCCGGGCGGGTGGGGGTGAGCGTTTTTGTACCCACAACGGGTAGCGGGGCAGGTACGGGTGCCACTTTTGAGTGGCGGGTGCGGGGTACCTATCCCCCACACCCGCCCCTACCCAATGACATCCCTAATCGTCATCGAACCAGCTGCTGACAATATTTAATCAAGATAACGAGGAAGCTTCTGAGATGAGCGCGATGATTACAATGAGTGGCTGTTCTGTGATTTGAATGTTCGGTGTTTTGTTTGTTCTCTTTTAATTTTGGTTCTGTTTGGACCTTGTTATTATATTGTTTCAATTTCGATTCCATATCGTGTTGTTCAAATATGTAAATAATGTATTCCGTGTAACAAAAGGCTGAATGAATCTCTACATATACGAGATTGCCTTAACTCGTTGAGACTCTCTAGTATATGTATGTAAGTTGCTTCAGTTTTCTCCTCTTAGTTCTTCATTACGGTCTAAATCTATGTTGCTCGGACTCATTTACTAGTCGCTGTTGGCCTATGTTGCTCAAACTCGAGTATAATTCTTAACGTAGTCATCACAATCTGTGTTGCATCAACGAAACATGCCATAATCATTACCATATGTCACTCAAACTCGACTACAACCATTCAACACCATACAAGAGTCGGAATTGGACTAGCTCGCTAGGCCTAATCATCCAACCGAAAATCAACCCTTTCGAACAAATTAATTCAATACACAAATGTATTACGCAAACTCTATACCTCAGATAATTTTCTTTAAAAACTCTGTTTTTTTGTAGTTCTAGGGAATCAGGTGAAGATTGGCCCAAAATTCAACACATTCCCTGCATCGCCATTCAACAAGCTGACAATGTTTGATCAAGATAATATAACGAGGAAGCTTCTGAGATGACCGCGATGATTACAATGAGTGGCGTACCTTCGTTCGACCGGGTATTTCTGTGATTTGAATGTTTGGCGGGCTGTTTCCTCTGTTTTCAGTCGTTCTTGTGTGCTTAATCTGTTTCAATTTCGATTTCATATCGCGTTCTTCTAATATGTCGATAAATCTGTAAATGATTATTCCGTTTACTTTTGATGATGAATTTAATAAGGGTTTGTTCAAATCAGATGACATTGATTATGATGAATTGCCTAAAGATAACATCTTTCTGATAAGTTCATGTAATGGATTGATTTGTTCATATTCTTCATTGGAATTGGATTTGGGTAATTTGATTAATTGGAATCCTGTTATTAATCAATGAAGTGTCACCATTGTTGAATCTGGGTTCATGTTTTCTCATTCCGAACTCATCAATGGAAACAAATTAATGATGAGAAAGTTTATGAGTATGTTCTTCGAAGGGCGTCGCCTGCTGCATCAATGGAAACAAATTAAAATTGGCTTGCAAAAACGACACACTGAGTCCAATACTAGTCGATGTTTTCACACAAATATTTAGAAGAGACTTCTCGAATTAGCTCGAGGTTTTTTTTTACCCAAATTTTGATATCCCTGGAAAAAAGGAGTTGAAAACAACAAATCCGAGAATGAGCCATCTTCAAATTTAATACCGAAAAACAATTTCAATTTCATTCAAAAAAAACGACGATTTCACTACAAATATCTTTGCTCGACTAAACACCAAATGAGTACAATAATTCAAACATAATAATGAAGCACATACTCAAGTGTCAAAAGTAAGTTGATATATGGGACACATGAGTCATTGTATTGTTACACCTCTCGGTCCAAATCCTAGAATCGACACTATTGTCTAGAGTAACCCTCGAGATTATTGTAAAAGAAATCGAGTATATAGGTTGTTTCGTCAAATTTTTGCATGACTCGAAAGTACTTCTAACGCCTCTAAATGTCATTATTTTAAACCATTTTCCCATTTTATTGACGCGGGAATGATGTATATATTATGGAGAAATTATGGTGCGAATTTCGTGACATTTAATTTCGGGACCTAATTGAACTAAAAAACGTGGATAATAACCTTCAAAATCGACAATTTTTGACGATTTTTATGAGTTTTAAATGTTGCTTGTTATAACCATTTAGAAACAACCGATATGCGTTAAAATGACTATCAACAGTTAGCAAAGGATCGAAGACGACTTAAAATAAAGTATATAGCTTGTTTCGTCAAATTTTTGCACGACTCGAAAAGTACTTATAACGCCTCTAAATGTTTTTATTTTAAACCATTTTTCCATTTTATTGATGCGGGAATGATGTATATATTATGGAGTAATTATATTGAGAATTTCAAAACATTTAATTTCGGGACCTAATCGGACCAAAAAACGTGGATAATAACCTTCAAAATCGACAATATTCGACAATTTTAATGAGTTTTAAATGCGGCTTGTTTTAACCATTTAGAAACAACCGATATGCGTTGAAATGGCCGTTAACATTAACAAAGGATCGAAGACGACTTAAAATCAAGTATATACCTTGTTTCGTCAATTCTTTGCACGACTCAAAAAGTACTTATAACGCCTCTAAATGTCTTTATTTTAAACCATTTTCCCATTTTATTTACGCGAGAATGATGCATATATTATTGAGTAATTATGGTGCGAATTTCGTGACATTTAATTTCGGGACCTTATCGGACCAAAAAACGTGGATAGTAACCTTCAAAATCGACAATTTTTGACGATTTTTATGAGTTTTTAATGCCGCTTGTTTTAACCATTTTGAAACAACCGATATGCGTTGAAATGACTATTAACAGTTAGCAAAGGAACGAAGACGACTTAAAATCAAGTATATAGCTTGTTTCGTCAAATTTTTGCACAACTCGAAGAGTACTTATAACGCCTCTAAATGTGTTTATTTTAAACCATTTTCCCATTTTATTTACACTGGAATGATGCATATATTATGGAGGAATTATGGTGCGAATTTCCTGACATTTAATTTCGGGACCTAATCGGGAAAAAAACGTGGATAATAACCTTTAAAATCGACAATTTTTGACGATTTTTATGAGTCTTAAATGTTGTTTGTTTTAATCTTTTAGAAACAACCGATATGCGTTGAAATGAGTATCAACAGTTAGCAAAGGATCGAAGACGACTTAAAATCAAGTATATAGCTTGTTTTGTCAAATTTCAGCACGACTCGAAAAGAACTTATAAGGCCTCTAAATGTTGTTATTTTAAGCCATTTTTCAATTTTATTAAAACGTGAATGATGTATATATTATGGAGTAATTATGGTGTGAATTTTGTAACATTTAATTTCGGGACCTAATCAGTCCAAAAAACGTGGATAGTAACCTTCAAAATCGACAGTTTTCGATTTTTATGATTTTCAAATGCTGTTTGTTTTAACCATTTAGAAACAACCGATATGCATTGAAATGACTGTTAACAGTTAGCAAAGAATCGCAGACGACTTAAAACCAAATATATAGCTTGTTTCGTCAAATTTTTGCACGACTTTAAAAGTACTTATGCGATAGCGAGAAGCGACCATATCACCATATGATAATTTCCGGTACAATACTTGGAAATTGCCGAAGCAGGTGATTAGATAACCAACGAATCAAAGAAAGACTACTAACAGAATTTACGACGTTCTTTTCATCTACTTCTTCAGTTCAGTTCCAGAAGATTCATTTTATCTCGACTATTCCAACTCAATTCAATTCAAACCAGGTTTGAGTCAAAAAGTGTCACACCTAAAAGTGTTGTAGAACTCTGCTAAAAGCTAATCCATCTTAGTCGTTAACGCACATATTAGAAGAATAATATTAATATATTAGTTGAACCTCAACCGAAATCTTATATTTTATATCCAGACGTGAATATATTACTCTGTTTGTCGATGTATATATATAATGGACCCAAAATTAAGATGCCCGTCGACATACTAACCTACCCCTGGCCTTCATTTTGTTTTATACTCGTACTACGTAGCAAAACATGAGTAGTTATTCCACGAAATAATAAAGCTCCTTTATTAATCACTAATTACTTTGATTAATGTTACTAATTACTCAATCAATCATCCTCACTTACCACAAAAATTTATATTATAATAATTTAATTTTTGTTTTGTTATTTTACGATAATTGTGATAGTTTAAATAATCAAACCCTATATTTTAAGTATAAAAATCTTCAAATTCTCTTTGTTTGAATATGCATATTAATTTTTGTTTTCTGCTGTGTCCGTATCCTATAAATTTTCGAGCACCATGTCCCGTGTCCGTGGCTGTGCAACCTAGCTAGTTTTTAATCCATGTTACTTTAACGCTAATTGCGCCTACTCTTGACTTATTAATACATATACGTGTCATTTTTTTTTGCAGTAGAAACTCCACTGAGTACAAATTCTTATTTGTGACAGAGTTATCCAACACAATCCATTTACGTAGAAAAGATAAAATACTACATACAAAATCATACTGTACTCTGTATAAGTTTACTTTTCTACATGAATAAGGAGTACGTATTTAACCCGTTATAATAAAATCAGGAGATTATTAAATAATAGTGTACTCATCAACATCACTTACAAGAAAGTGTTTTGACTAGTGAGGACGGAGTATAATGCAGCCAAAAGTAGAGTAACACGCAATGCTCCCTACCTTCATTTCTTTTCTTTTCTTTGAACACAAATCATTGTTATACTCGAACTCAACAGATATCTATCAACCCATCAATCAAACAATCAATCCATCGTCCTTTTGAAAAATGGCTGAAATGGTTTTAACTGAGTTGATTAAGTTTGCAGTAGAAAAGCTGGGTTCAAAAGTTTGCAAAATAGTAGCTGATGCAACTGACATTGATTCTCAGATGAAAGCGCTTCAGGATATCAAAGCTACCCTCGAAGCTACACTTCTCGATGCTGCACATTCAGATTCATCGAAGCAGCTGTGTTCTCAGCGAGTTGTGCTCGAAAAGCTTGAACTTGGACTTGCTAGCATAATCGATTTCCAAGATGCAAAAGCCGCGAAAGCCAAGCAGAAGAAGCTCATGGGTGGATCCAAGTTCACCAAAGAGGTACGCCTGTTCTTTTCTAGCTCAAACCAACTTGTCTCCCCGTTCAAGGATGCTTGGAAAATCAAAGGTATCACGAGGGAGCTGGAACGTATTCCAGAAAACCATGTCCGATATGGAAGTCTGGTTAGCTCGTCAGCTTCCAACCAAAATCGTACGTTAAGCAATGTATCAGGCTCTTATATGAGCACAGATATGGTGGTCGGACGAGATGGTGATAGGGAAAAGATGGTCGGCTTGCTGTTAGACTCCTCTAGTGCGGCTGGTATTCTCCCGGTTGCTTCTATTATCGGGATAGGTGGAGTTGGGAAGACTACCTTGGCACAGTATGTGTACAATGATGATAGGATTAAAAACTATTTTGATGTACAGTTTTGGGTTTTTCCTACCCAAGATTTCAATTTCAAGGATGTTTTACGACAGATGGTGACGTGTGTCACTGATGAGAAAGTTCTCGACTACGAGATCGATCAGCTCCAAAGGCGTCTATTCCAAGCAATCGCTGGGAAGAAGTTTTTGCTTGTTTTGGATGGTGTATGGGACGAGGACGAGGACAATCTGAGAGCAAAATGGATCAATTTGAGAGCACTGCTTAGGCTCGGAGCTCAAGGGAGTAAAGTTCTCCTTACAACACGTAGCAAAACCGTTGCTGGAGTTATCGGAACTCAAGACCCACACGTGGTCAGTGATCTAAGAGATGATGATTCCTTGGTCCTCTTCAGGCATATGGCTATTACAGAGTGTCATGAGCCAGGCGTGGATGTCATCTTGAAAGATATTGCAAAGATGTGTCCCAAAGTCCCTCTTGTTATTCGAGCAATTGGAAGCCTTTTGGCAGCAAGGCCTACTGTCCAAGAATGGCAAGCGTTTAGGAACGACCAACTTGCAAATTTTGCCTCCTATGGTCGTGATGTCATAAGCACACTCAAACTAAGTTATGATCAATTAAGTCCCAATCTAAAACTCTGTGTTACATACTGCTCTTTGTTCCCAAAGGGGCACGGTCTTGAAAAACGTCTCCTCATTCATCTTTGGATTTCCATGGGATATGTCGAGGCAGAGTACAGTAACCAAAATCTAGAAGAGGTGGCAGAAGGATACGTGTTGTGTCTGCTAAATCGAGGATTTTTCTACTGTAACAAAATGGTTGGGCATAAGTGCCCCGACTATTTTCGAATGCACGACCTGATGCATGATCTCGTGCTCTCGATTGCTGGGTCGAAGTACAAAATGGCAACTTCGAATACAAATGAATTTGATGAAAGTGTTCGTCATCTATCATTCAATTTATCATCGAGATCCGACACGTCTTGGGAAGCCCCACCCTCACTATTCAAAATCAAGAACTTGCAATCGTTGCTTTTTCTTGGTAAACCTCGGGGTATGTCCTTCTCGCAGGTTAGTGTTTTATTATCTAATAAAGTGTTCATCTCCAGAAGTCAATGTTTGAGAATACTACGGATAAGTGGGCTAGGGATTGAGAAACTGCCAAAATCATTAGGCAAACTGATTCACTTGAGATATCTCGATTTATCGAGTAACTATAACCTCCATAAACTCCCCGACTCAATTACTCAGTTAGTGAATCTTTACTTCCTCGACCTATCGTATTGTGGGAACCTTAAAGAGTTGCCGGAGGATATAAGCAATCTGGTGTTGTTAAGACACCTTCACCTTAGTGGTTGTGATGAATTGAGTCATATGCCCAAGGGGTTGGAGAGACTAACCGACCTTGAAATTGATTATTTCATTGTGGGTAAGCCAAGCAACACTCTCAAGCTTTCTGTGTCTAAGGCGAAATCAGCATGTGGTCTAGCGGATCTATGTTTATTAAATAATCTGAAGGGCGAGTTAAAAATCGTTTTGGCTGATCGATCAGAGGATATAGTGTCGGAAGCCAAAGCTGCAAATCTGGATAGGAAACAAATTACCAAGTTTACAATTATATTTGAAGAGAGCAGAATAGAGGACGATGAGATGGTGTTAGAGAATCTCAAACCGAGTACTCATCTGGAAATCCTGCGTATAAAGAAGTATGGAGGAAGGAGGTTGCCAAGTTGGATGAGAGAGCGAATCGATATGTGGCTTCCTAATCTTGTGAGAGTTGAAATAATCGAGTCTACAGAATGCATATCTATGTGCTCCTTTGGGAGACTCCCTCGTCTTCAAGGACTAATCTTAGAAAAACTGGCGAAGGTGGAGTACATAGAAGATGGCAGTAACAACGATCAAAACATGGTAGTTGTTGTCCCGGACGAGCACACTGTCACTCCCTTATTCCCGTCTCTTACCAATCTTATCCTCAGGGACATGCCTAGATTGAAAGGATGGTGTAGTAGTAGTAGTAGAAGTGTTATAGACTCTGCTCAAGATCAGAGACTGAATAATGAACTTCCTGCATTCCCCAAATTGAAGAATATTGACATAGACATGGAGTTGGTGATTAGATTGGCCAAAGTGTTTCTACCAACTATTTCTTCTCTACATTCTCTCCATGTTTATGGAGTTGTATCAGGGAAGCAAACAACATGTGGTCCTTCTTCAAATGCCATCCTCCTCAAAAACTACTTCCCCGTGGTCCGTAACCTAAGTTTTAATGTTAACCAAATGAGAGTTCTTCCCGAAGAGTTTCGAGGTATGTCGTCTTTGGAAAGCCTAATATTATATATCTTTGTAGAATTAGAGGCAGTTCCGGAGTGGATTGACACCCTCACCTCCCTCAAGAGCCTTACTATATATGACTGCCGGAGATTGAAATCATTGCCGTACGAGATCAGCAACCTATCCAACTTGACGTCGCTACTACTTTTTGGATGCTCGAGGGAGCTTGCAGAGAGATGCCAAGAGCCATCAGGTGAAGATTGGCCCAAAATTCAACGTATTCCCTACATTGTCATCAAACCATTGTCATCAGCTTGAATGTTCGGTGTTCCGTCTGTTCTGTTTTCAGTCATTCTTGTATGTGTGGTCTGTTTGGATTTTGTTTAGATTGTCATGCTATTTGTTTCAGTTTCGATTTCTTGTTGTTCTGTTTTTCTGAAGGATATCAGACCGTTTTCTTCCAGTATGTGTATGTGTTCTGTTTCGATTTCTGCTCTACTCTTTAATGACAAACTGAACAATAAGAAGCCAAAGCTGCAAATCTCGACAGAAATGATACATAATTCAGTGCTATCAGACCGTTTTCCCCATGATGCCGGATTTGTAAACTGAAATAGGCGCATCGGTTACAGAACGAGAGTTCATCAAAGCAGAACTCGGAACTTTGAAGTAATGCGCTCGCAGGAATTACAAATATGTACAATGAACGTTTCCATTCACACAGAACCGAGTATTTCACTGGAAAGCGCTAGAACATCGAGCAAAGGGATTAGGAATGAACACTTAAGATTGAGACTTCTATACATGACAACGAGTTAAACACGATTTAGGAAGAGTTTAAGTATTAAGTCGGTTTTACTACCAATCTTCCTTAACGATTTTGGCCTTCTCGAAAAGCTTTGGAGATGATATCATCATGAACACAAACTTCATTTCTAAGCTATAAATTCTTGGATCATCCAATTCAGCCAATCAATTATACAGCGATTACAATCATCTAACAATCGTATATTTGGAGATTTTTTTAAACCTTTTGTTATACATTATTGACATATTTTGAAGAACACGATATGAAATCGAAATTGAAACAATCTAACAACAAGGACCAAACAGAACACACAAGAACGAAATACCAAACATTCAAATCACACGAAATTAGTGGTCGAAGGTGCACCAGGCAAGACAACCATGCCAATGACAACAACTCGTTTTAATCACCGCAATCATCTCAGAAGAGATAAGCTTCCTCGTTATCTTGATTACTCATTGTTATGTTGAATATGTTGCGAATATGTAGAATTTTGGGCGAATCTTCACATAGTCGCTCTTGGCTGCTGCATCTCTAGTCAACTTAACGAAAGACGATCTCTCACGAGACCTACCCTGTACCCTGACCTACAATAATGTTGCAATTGGTTATCAACATCGATTTATGAGTGAGTCAAGAGCTACAATGGGCCACTGGTGGCCTCTCCCATCCTTCCCAATTAGTGTAATCCTGTGAACCACAGAATTCAAGCAAGTGGGTATTAGTATGAAACCATGAATTTATTCAACATTTTAGTGAAGAACCTCTCATTTCTTTCACAATTCATAGAAATTTCCTTCCCCCCTCCATGTTTCTCATAATACAATGCCAATAAATCTTACTCGTAATACTATACTCGATCTCATTTCTTTCCAAATTAATCCACTAATCGATATCAAATACAAAACCTTCTGTCAATCGAGAGTAAGATGGCTGAATCGTTGTTGGTTGAGTTGGGTAAATCTATTGGGGATAAAGTGGGTTCCGAAGTTTGGAAAACAATCGTCGGTGCAGCTGACACTAAATCCCAAATAAAGAAGCTTAAGGATTTGAAAACTACCATTGAAGCTAAACTTCTTGACGCGGATTCAGCTCAAGATTTGAATCACTCTCAACTAGACGTGCTCGAGAAGCTTCGATGTCAAGTTGCCGACATAATGGATTTCCTAGAGGCAAAAGCCGCAAAAGCCAAGCAAAAGGAACTCATGGGAGGAAGCAAATTCAACAAGAAGGTACGCTTGTTCTTTTCTAGCTCAAACCAACTTGTTTCCCCTTTCAAGAATGCCAGGAAAATAAAGCGTATCACGGGGGAAGTGAGTCGCATTCTAACCAATAACGTCCAAATTGGAAGCATAGTAGTTGTTGGACCGTCATCTTCCAACCAAACTCATACCTTAAGCAATGAATCAGATTTTTATATGTGTAACAGAATGGTGGTTGGACGAGATGGGGACAAAGATAAGATGGTAAACATGTTATTAAACCCCCCTAATGGCGATGTTATCCCCTCTGTTGCTTCCATGGTCGGGATGGGTGGAATTGGAAAGACCACGCTTGCTAAATATGTGTTTGATGATCAAAGGATTGTAACACATTTTGATCTGCGCTTTTGGGCTTTCACCACCCGAGCTTTTGATGTCAAGGATATGTTACGACAAATTGTGGGAATGGGAGGTCCTACAGATGATGGACGTCAGCTTCTAAACCGCTTATTGGGAGCAGTTGCTGGAAAAAGGTTTCTACTTGTCTTGGATGGTGTATGGGATGCAGACATATTGAAAGCAAGGTTTGTAGAATTGAGAGGGTGGCTTCGGGTTGGGGCTCAAGGGAGTCAAATTCTCATTACCACACGTAGTGATACCGTTGCTAAAATGATTGGAACACAAGACCCATATATGGTTGGTGAGCTAGGAGATGATGATTCTTGGCTCCTCTTTGAATCGTATGCTATTACACAATGGCATGAGCCAGGAATCGAAGCTGTCGGGAGAGAGATTGTAAAGATGTGTCACAACGTACATCTTGTCATAAGGGTGATAGGGAGTCTTTTAGCTGGGAAATTCACTGTTCGAGAGTGGAGTGCCTTTTGGAATGACGAGTTTTCAAAATTTGCGTCTTATGGTCGTAGCGTCATAGACACACTCAAAGTTAGCTATGATCATTTGAGTCCAAATCTAAAACTCTGTGTTGCATATTGCTCTTTGTTCCCAAAGGGATTCTTATTCGAACAAAAGTTCCTCGTCCATCTTTGGATTGCATTGGGATATGTAAATGAAGAATATGCAAACCAAAGTATAGAAGACGCGGCAGAAAATTATGTGTTATGTTTGCTAGAACGAGGATTTTTCCACGACTATGATAAAGATGGACACATGTTTAAGATGCACAACTTGATGCATGATCTCGTGCTTTCGATTGCAGGGTTTAAATATAAAATGGTAACTTCTGATACAAATGAATTTGATGAAAGAGTTGGTCATGTGTCTTTTGGTTCAACACTAAACTCATCCGTCCTACCATCACTTTCTAAAATCAAACGTTTGGAGTCTATCATTCTCCCTCTTCCACAATCACATTTAGCTGAGTACGAGAAGGTTCGAGTTATTGCTTCATATGACGAATCCACACTTAAATCTTTAAGAGTGTTGCGGATACATCAGTTGGGATTCTGGGGAATGAGTGAAATGCCAAGTTCTGTTGGCAAACTGATCCACTTGAGATATCTTGATTTTTCAAACAATTACATCCGTAAACTCCCCGACTCAATCACAAAGCTTGTGCATCTTTACTTACTTGACCTGCACCACTGTTGGGCGCTCGAAGAGTTGCCTGAGGACATAAACAAGCTAGCGAATCTAAGACACCTTAACCTCGAAGGTTGTGACAGTTTGAGATATATGCCCAAGAAGTTGACGATGCTTGCAGATCTTGTGACACTAACCCTTTTTGTTGTGGGGAAGCCAAGTGGATCCAAGGCTGATTCAGCCTGTAATTTGGCGGACCTAAGTTGCTTTCAAAATCTTAAAGGTCGTTTGACAGTTGTCCTACGCGATCAATCTTGTGACACTGTGTCGAAAACTCAGGTTGTTAATCTGAGCAGGGAGAAGATTACAGACATTCGTGTGGAATGTAATGGAAGTTTGATACAGAACCTTAAACCTTGTCCTCATCTCACATATCTGAAGATAAAGAACTATGGAGGGAAGAGTTTTCCATTGTGGATGAGGAAAGGAATCCATTCGGTGCTTCCGAATCTGGTTGATATTACGATATCAGGAATCCAAGAGTGCATATATGTAGGTTCCTTCGGAGGACTCCCTCATCTTCAACATCTAACCTTATGGAGGTTGGAGAAGGTGGAGTACATTGAAAATGGTGATAACTGCGACAACAACAATGACGATATGATGGTCCTCGCTAATAATAAGCACGCTTCCACTCCCTTGTTTCCATCTCTTATCCATCTCTCCCTCAGAGACATACCAAAGTTGAAAGGATGGCGGAGTGTTACAGACTCTGCTCAAGATCAAGATCAGAGACTGAATAATAAACTTACTGCATTTCCCGAATTGAAGGAAATTCAGATAGAGATGGAGTTGGTGATTACATTGGCCAAAGTGTTTCTACCAACTATTTCTTCTCTAAAAACTCTCTTTGTTTATGGAGTTGTCTCATGGCAAACAACAAGCGGTCCTTCTTCTTCTTCTTCTTCTTCTTCAAAGAATGTGATCCTCCTCAAAAACTACTTCCCCATGCTCCGTCACCTATATTTTGAAGATAACCAAATGAGGGTTATTCCCGAAGAGTTTCGAGGTATGTCGTCTTTGAAAAACCTAGTAATAGATAACGGTGAAGCATTTGAGGGAGTTCCGGAGTGGATTGACAGCCTCACCTCCCTCAAAGGCCTTTATATGTATGGATGCCAGAGATTGAAATCATTGCCGCACGAGATCAGCAACCTATCCAACTTGACGTCGCTACGACTTTATGGATGCTCGTGGGAGTTTGCAGAGAGATGCCAAGCGCCATCAGGTGAAGATTGGCCCAAAATTCAACACATTCCCAACATCGTCATCGAACCAGCTAAAAATAACAAGGAATCAAGATAACTGGGAAGCCTTTGGACGAATCGAAGAAGAAAAAAAAAAAGAGATAATATCTTCTGATATGGTCTCGATGATTAAAACGACCCATTGTCGTTGGCGTGGTTATCTTGTGGCGTTCCTACGATTGGGTTTTGGCGATTTGAATGTTTGGTGTTCCATTTATTCTGTTTTCAGTCATTCTTGTGTGCTCTGTTTGGATTTTGTTTAGATTGTCGTGTTATTTGTTTCAGTTTCGATTTCTTGTTGTTCTGTTCTTCTCAAGTATATCAGACCGTTTTCTTCCAGTATGTGTATGTGTTCTGTTTCGATTTCTGTTCTACTCTTTAATGACAAACTGAACAAGAAGCCAAAGCTGCAAATCTCGACAGAAATGATACATAAATCAACAACAAATCCAAAACCCAATCTTCACAAACCAATCAATATCCACAAATTCTCGCTTGTGACAGAAATATTTACCCTAACATTGTAACGGGTCAAGTATTTAACAATCCTATTGAACAAATACTTTATCGTTATCGAGTTAAATGGGTCGGATAATCCGTCACAAGAGAACAACTTTTATTTCGATAAAAAAAAGCTAAAAACGGCCGATTTTGAAGGTTATTATTCACGTTTTTTTGGCGTTTTGGGTCCCGAAATAAAATGGTTCAATAATTGCGTCGAACAAACTTCTTACCAAATACTATGCCCCGGTGTAATTTGAGGGTTATTTGGAAAATAAAGTCTTTTTAAAGCCTTAAAATAGTCTTTCGAAACGTGTCGGAATCCGTGAAAACAAGTTCTATATTCCATTTTATATCGTGTTCGAGGGTTCTAATAATCATTATTAGGCATTTTATTCCTATCAACAAGTTTTCGTCAAAAAACATTCGCGTTTTAGAACAACTTTCATTTCGATAAAAAAAAGCTAAAAACGGCCGATTTTGAAGGTTATTGTTCACGTTTTTTTGGCGTTTTGGGTCCCGAAATAAAATGGCCCTATCATTGCGTCAAACAAACTCCATACCAAATACTATGTCCCGGTGTAATTTTAGGGTTAATTGGATTAAAATAAAGTCTTTTTAACGCCTTAAAATAGTCTTTCGAAACGTGACGGAATCCGTCGAAACAAGTTTTATATTCCATTTTATATCGTGTTCGAGGGTTCTAATAATCATTATTGGGCATTTTATTCCTATCAACAAGTTTTCGTCAAAAAACACTCGCGTTTTAGAACAACTTTCTTTTCGATAAAAAAAGCTAAAAACGGTCGATTTTTAAGGTTATTATTCATGTTTTATTGGCGTTTTGGGTCCCGAAATAAAATGGCCCTATAATTGCGTCGAACAAACTCCATACCAAATACTATGCCCCGGTGTAATTTGAGGGTCATTTGGATTTAAATAAAGTCTTTTTAAGGCCTTAAATAGTCTTTCGAAACGTGTCGGAATCCGTCGAAACAAGTTTTATATTCCATTTTATATCGTGTTCGAGGGTTCTAATAATCATTATTGGGCATTTTATTCCTATCAACAAGTTTTCGTCAAAAAACACTCGCGTTTTAGAACAACTTTCTTTTCGATAAAAAAAGCTAAAAACGGTCGATTTTTAAGGTTATTATTCATGTTTTATTGGCGTTTTGGGTCCCGAAATAAAATGGCCCTATAATTGCGTCGAACAAACTCCATACCAAATACTATGCCCCGGTGTAATTTGAGGGTCATTTGGATTTAAATAAAGTCTTTTTAAGGCCTTAAATAGTCTTTTGAAACGTGTCGGAATCCGTCGAAACAAGCCATTATATTCCATTTTATATCGTGTTCGAGGGTTCTAATAATCATTATCAGGCGTTTTATTCCTACCAACAAGTTCTCGTCAAAAAACATTCGCGTTTTAGAACAACTTTCATTTCGATAAAAAAAAGAGCTAAAAACTGCCGATTTTGAAGGTTATTATTCACGTTTTTTTGGCGTTTCGGGTCCCGAAATAAAATGGCCCTATAATTGCGTCGAACAAACTCCATACCAAATACTATGCCCCGATGGAATTTGAGGGTCATTTGGATTTAAATAAAGTCTTTTTAAAGCCTTAAGATAGTCTTTCGAAACGTGTCGGAATCCGTCGAAACAAGTTTTATATTCCATTTTATATCGTGTTCGAGGGTTCTAATAATCATTATTGGGCATTTTATTCCTATCAACAAGTTCTCGTCAAAAAACATTCGCGTTTTAGGACAACTTTCATTTCGATAAAAAAAAGCTAAAAACGGCCGATTTTGAAGGTTATTGTTCACGTTTTTTTGGCGTTTTGGTCCCGAAATAAAATGACCCTATAATTGAGTCGAACAAACTCCATACCAAATACTATGCCCCGATGTAATTTGAGGGTCATTTGGATTTAAATAAAGTCTTTTTAAAGCCTTAAGATAGTCTTTCGAAACGTGTCGGAATCCGTCGAAACAAGTTTTATATTTCATTTTATATCGTGTTCGAGGGTTCTAATAATCATTATTAGGCATTTTATTCCTATCAACAAGTTTTCGTCAAAAAACACTCGCGTTTTAGAACAACTTTCATTTCGATAAAAAAAGCTAAAAACAGCTGATTTTTAAAGTTATTATTCACGTTTTTTTGGCGTTTTGGGTCCCGAAATAAAATGGCCCTATAATTGCGTCGAACGAACTCCATTCCAAATACTATGCCCCGGTGTAATTTGAGGGTCATTTGGATTTAAATAAAGTCTTTTTAAAGCCTTAAGATAGTCTTTCGAAACGTGTCGTAATCCGTCGAAACAAGTTCTATATTCCATTTTATATCGTGTTCGAGGGTTCTAATAATCATTATTAGACATTTTATTCCTATCAACAAGTTTTCGTCAAAAAATATTCGCGTTTTAGAACAACTTTCATTTCGATAAAAAAAAAGCTAAAAACTGCCGATTTTGAAGGTTTTTTTTTTTGGTAAAGGGTAAGTATATATAAAAAAAACGGGACAACAAAACTGAAATGACTACATCAGGTTATGTAGCCATTTAGCATCCTTAGCTG
This sequence comes from Agrostemma githago, assembly GCA_958450325.1. NCBI lineage: Eukaryota > Viridiplantae > Streptophyta > Magnoliopsida > Caryophyllales > Caryophyllaceae > Agrostemma > Agrostemma githago. The sequence goes on from OY288244.1 coordinate 76,057,436, forward strand.
TTACAGGGTACTTAATCTTACTCAAAATTCTATTCTTAACATCCGACACGATCAATTTGACTATCTCCCGTGGATGAATCATCATTCCATCAATTCTACACGCATTTCTCTGCCTCCAAATATGGTAAATAGTCGCATTGATCATGGCTCGAATCACATTACATTGCAACTTCGAGCCCCGAATTTTCATAGCCCAGACCATCCCCGTGTTGCACGGGATTGATTTCCGCACCCAATTGCTCAAAAGACCCATCACCCGCGAGCTCCAATTGCAAGCAAAGAAAAGGTGTTCTAAACTCTCTTCTTCCTGCTCACAGAAAAAGCAGCGATCCGAATCTGCAACCCCAATCCTAAAAAGTTTCTTCCTCGTACTAAGGGCCCCTCGAAACACCAGCCACGAGATGAAACTATGCCTCGGAACACTCCACGCGCTCCATACAAGTCTCGCCCAAGGAACCCACGAGTCTCGAGGTCTCAAGGCCTGATAGGCCCTCGAAATCGAGAAACAAGAATTCTCTCCATGCCAAAGACCATCGACAAACATATTCTTAATTTTTTCTTTAGCCTGACAAATTTTCCTCCACGCCCACGTGACATCTGAATGAGGGTGATAATCATACCACTCCACCCCCTTCAGATAGATGCTATTGACCCACCGAACCCACAGCCGGTCCGGCTGATCAAACACCCAAGAAGCTAGCTTTGCCACCGCTGCTTCATTCCAGATATACAGATCTCTAATTCCCAAACCTCCTTCATCTTTAGGCCGACAAATTTTTTCCCAACTAACCAAAGCACGATTATTTCCTTCTACACCACCTTCCCATAAGAAATTACGACATAGTGAAATAATTCGAGCCATGACAAACTTAGGAATGATAAAAATCATTGCCCAATAATTATGCAATTGGGACAAAACAGATTGGACCAGAGTAAGTCTCCCAGCATAAGACAACTTACGGGCTCCTATACCAGAGATCCTCGAGATAATGCGGGCAATCAAATTTCCACAATCCAGTTTACCTAAGCGAGTACTTTGGATAGGTAACCCAAGATACCGAAAAGGAAACGTACCTTCGACGCACCCCGAGAGCCGAAGAATCGAAGCCTTCCTGTCTTCATCCACCCCTGCGAAATAAGCATGAGACTTACCCACACTTAAACTCAGACCCGAGGCCCTGCTAAAAGTAGCAAAAGCACTCCACAAGAATTCCATCGATTCCCGATCCCCCTTACAAAAAAGGAGGAGGTCATCCGCAAAAAGCAAATGAGTCAGCTTCAGAGGACCACATTTCGGATGGAATTTAAAATTCCTATCCATTCTTCCAAAGTTCATGATTCGAGAGAAATAGTCCATACAAATCGTGAATAACAAAGGCGACATGGGATCCCCTTGTCTCAACCCCCTTTTCCCTCGAAAAAACCCAAAATTGTCCCCATTAGCACAAAGAGAATAGGAAACAGTCTCAACGCATTCCATAACCAACCTGCGAAAGTGATCAGGAAAGTCAAGCGCTCTCAGCATCTGGTCAACAAAAGTCCATTCCACACAGTCATATGCCTTATGAATATCAACTTTAAAGAGGCATCTTGGCGAAATTCGCCCTCTCTTATACATACGCACCAAGTCTTGACAAATCAGCACATTCTCCACAATACTCCGACCTTCAATAAAACCTCCTTGAGTAGGAGAAATTATCTGGGGCAGAACCTTAGTCATCCTTGCACACATAATTTTAGCAATACACTTGTACAAGACATTACAACAAGCAATCGGCCTGAAATCTTTCACATTTTGGGGTTTTTTCACTTTAGGAATCAGAACTATATTCGCACAATTAAGCTGCTTTAAAAGCTTACCCGAGATGAAGAAGTCCTGGATAGCCAAAACGACATCCTCACCAATAATATCCCATGAATCAATAAAGAATTGACTCGAGAAGCCATCCGGTCCCGGCGACTTATCCCGGGGAATACTAAAAAGAGCCCTCTTGATTTCATCCGGTGTCACGATTGCCTCCAGAATCAATTTGTGCTCCTGGTTGCAAACGGGGCCCCGCCTAATCAAGTCAAAATCAATCTCCTCAACAGTCCGTGACTCACCGAGGAGTCCACGGTAAAACCTAGTGAATGCATCCTCAATCGAGGCTTTATTGCCACATTCCAGGCCATCAGCATCTGTAATTTTAGCAATTGCGTTGTGAGCCCTTCGTCCTCTGAGAAGGCCGTGAAAATACGCCGAATTGACATCCCCATCACGGACCCATTTAAACTTAGATTTCTGGCTCCAAAAATCAGCCCTAGCAGTCTGTAAAATCCTAACCTGCTCGTTCATCTCACTCTCCTCCTGCATTAGCTCCGTGGACTGGTCAACCCTGAGACGCTGCTGCAATTGATCGAGTCTGAGCTCAGCCTGATTACACCGACTTTCAATATCCGAAAAACAATCAGCATTCAACCTTTTCAAAGGTCTTTTGAGTCTACCCAGTTTCTTCACAATCCGAAACATTGGTGTCCCAAAGATCGTCTCCTTCCGAGCTTCAGAAACACAAGAACCAAAATTCGGCGCTTTGCTCCACATATTCATGTACTTAAAGCTACGATTCTTCCTTATCGGCGGGTGCTCAAGTTGAACAACACAAGGACAATGGTCAAAGGTTCCTTCGGGTAAGAAGTTCGCAAACCCGTTCGGAAACAGACCCATCATCTCATCATTAATTAAACACCTATCAATACGACTATAAACTCTAGTTTCAGCCACCCTATGTTTATTATTCCACGTGAACCAAGACCCACTAGCCTTGCAATCACTAACCTCACAGTTCGCCAAACAGTCTCGAAATTGATTCATAGCTTCCTCCGAAGAGTTCCCCCCTAGACGTTCACGAGCTTCCACAACACAGTTGAAGTCCCCAATAATCATCCAAGGCCCTTTTTGAGCATAACTCTCTAGTCTTCTCCAAAGCTCTGTTCTCCCCGAGGCTGAGTTAAAGGCATACACAAGAGTGAGCCAATAATCCTTCCCCGATAAAGTAGTAACTTTGATATGAATACTTTGATTACTATACTCCACAATCGTCAAATTAACCCTTTCGTGTTTCCACAAAAGCCAAATTCGACCTCCTTCATGACAGTGATTATTAGTCGTAATGCTCCAATCAGAAAAAACATTCTGTTGAACTTTAGCATAAGATTTATTTTTAATTTTAGTCTCTAGGAGACCAAATATATCAACCTGCTGTTTTCTAACCAAGTCACTAATTGCACGTTGCTTACTTAAGTTACACATGCCGCGTACATTCCAACATCCTATATTATGAACTTCCATGAACAACCAATTCCAATCCAACTCCTTCCTTTTCCTCCAATCTCATTAAGTCTGGTGAACTCCGTAACATATCCACAAATCGGACATCAGGATTGACTAAACCACTCACAGAATGCAGCCTAGCAGCAGATTTTTTGGTCCGAAAAACCGACCTGATCTGTGATGGTCCCACAGCAGCAGCCAAAACAGAAGCAGCGGCAGCAGGCTGTACAGCAGCAGCCGCACCAGAAGAAGCAGCAGGACAGCTAGAAGAAGCAGCAGCCGCACCAGATGAAGAAACAGCAGGCTGCGGGACAGCTGCTGTCACAGCAGCAGGAACAGCAGGAAACTGCGCAGCAACAGCAGTGGCCACACCAACAGAAGAAGCAGCAGCCACACCAACAGTGGCAGAATGCTGTCCCACAGCAATGGTCTTCGGACCAGCAGGTTTAAGAGTTGCCAAATTGGACTCAATTCCACCCCGGTTTTGTTTCTTTTTCATTTCCAATCTCGCTTTATTCATCTCCTCTTTCTTGCATTCTCTAGCTTCATGACCATAACCTCTACATTTAGAACACCAAGTGGGTTTCCATTCGTACTTAATTTTGACCTCAACAACATTTCCAAGCTCATCCATGAATTTGATTGAGCTTTTGAATATTTGTCCCACTTTGACCAAAACCATGACCCTAGCATAACCTAGTCTAGTGCGCTCTTCCGTAGCTAAGTCAGATTTAACATACGGTCCCACCAACGAGGCTAAACGACTTAGACATCGGCCCCAAAATTTCAAAGGTAAATCATGCAATTGTATCCAAATAGGTACTTCTTGCACATCCTCCTTGTCCAATTTAGCATTCGGAGTCCATTCTTTCACAATTAAAGGTTTGTTATCAAACATAAAGATTCCTTGATTGAGAATAGAAATCTTGGCATTCTTTTCCTTGAACCGAACTACAAAAATTCCATTTGGAAGAAAGCAAATTTTATCAATCCCATGCTCCTTCCAAATTCTCCTCACATATCCTTCAATCACTTCCCATGGAGGATTAGCACCCATGATAAAGCAATAGACGGCATTACTCCAATATTCAATTTCATCTCCAACATCATCACTAGTAAACTTCATCATTTCTTCTTCCTCCTCAACTTCAATGATTTTTTTCCCATCCTTTTGCTTCCACCCAGTACAATCCAAGGGGTTAGTTTCCGGAACAACTTGAGAATCAAGCTCTAATTCCTCAACATCAGATTCATAGTTCAATCCAGGAATATCCCTAATTTTCTCATTGGTGATTTGTTCATCTTCTACTACAATATTACTAGGGTTCAACAATTGACTAGAATTAGGTTTCAATTGAATTTGCCGAGACAATACCTCTTTAGCGATGGAACGGACCGAAGCCTTAGGGCCCTTCCCCGGAATGCGATTCTTCTTCCTCATGGAGACACCGGAGAGCAGGCTGTCAGAGTCAGCCGGAACCGGTGAGCAGTCAGACGGGAAGCAGCAAAATCGCCCAAAGCGCCCTTCTCTCTCTCTCTCTTGATTTGATTTTGTTTTTGAAGGTTATTATCCACGATTTTGAAGGTTATTATTCACGTTTTTTTGGCGTTTCGGGTCCTGAAATAAAATGGCCCTATAATTGCGTCGAACAAACTCCATACCAAATACTATGCCCCGATGTAATTTGAGGGTCATTTGGATTTAAATAAAGTCTTTTTAAAGCCTTAAGATAGTCTTTCGAAACGTGTCGGAGTCCGTCGAAACAAGTTCTGTATTCCATTTTATATCGTGTTCGAGGTTTCTAATAATCATTATAAGGCATTTTATTCCTATCAACAAGTTTTCGTCAAAAAACATTCGCGTTTTAGAACAACTTTCATTTCGATAAAAAAAAGCTAAAAACGGCCGATTTTGAAGGTTATTGTTCACGTTTTTTTGGCGTTTTGGTCCCGAAATAAAATGACCCTATAATTGAGTCGAACAAACTCCATACCAAATACTATGCCCCGATGTAATTTGAGGGTCATTTGGATTTAAATAAAGTCTTTTTAAAGCCTTAAGATAGTCTTTCGAAACGTGTCGGAATCCGTCGAAACAAGTTTTATATTTCATTTTATATCGTGTTCGAGGGTTCTAATAATCATTATTAGGCATTTTATTCCTATCAACAAGTTTTCGTCAAAAAACACTCGCGTTTTAGAACAACTTTCATTTCGATAAAAAAAGCTAAAAACGGCTGATTTTTAAAGTTATTATTCACGTTTTTTTGGCGTTTTGGGTCCCGAAATAAAATGGCCCTATAATTGCGTCGAACGAACTCCATACCAAATACTATGCCCCAGTGTAATTTGAGGGTCATTTGGATTTAAATAAAGTCTTTTTAAGGCCTTAAATAGTCTTTTGAAACGTGTCGGAATCCGTCGAAACAAGCCATTATATTCCATTTTATATCGTGTTCGAGGGTTCTAATAATCATTATCAGGCGTTTTATTCCTACCAACAAGTTCTCGTCAAAAAACATTCGCGTTTTAGAACAACTTTCATTTCGATAAAAAAAAGAGCTAAAAACTGCCGATTTTGAAGGTTATTATTCACGTTTTTTTGGCGTTTCGGGTCCCGAAATAAAATGGCCCTATAATTGCGTCGAACAAACTCCATACCAAATACTATGCCCCGATGGAATTTGAGGGTCATTTGGATTTAAATAAAGTCTTTTTAAAGCCTTAAGATAGTCTTTCGAAACGTGTCGGAATCCGTCGAAACAAGTTTTATATTCCATTTTATATCGTGTTCGAGGGTTCTAATAATCATTATTGGGCATTTTATTCCTATCAACAAGTTTTCGTCAAAAAACACTCGCGTTTTAGAACAACTTTCTTTTCGATAAAAAAAGCTAAAAACGGTCGATTTTTAAGGTTATTATTCATGTTTTATTGGCGTTTTGGGTCCCGAAATAAAATGGCCCTATAATTGCGTCGAACAAACTCCATACCAAATACTATGCCCCGGTGTAATTTGAGGGTCATTTGGATTTAAATAAAGTCTTTTTAAGGCCTTAAATAGTCTTTTGAAACGTGTCGGAATCCGTCGAAACAAGCCATTATATTCCATTTTATATCGTGTTCGAGGGTTCTAATAATCATTATCATGCTTTTTATTCCTACCAACAAGTTCTCGTCAAAAAACACTCGCGTTTTAGGACAACTTTCATTTCGATAAAAAAAGCTAAAAACGGCCGAATTTTAAGGTTATTATTCACGTTTTTTTGGCGTTTTGGGTCCCGAAATAAAATGGCCCTATAATTGCGTCGAACAAACTCCATACCAAATACTATGCCCCGGTGTAATTTGAGGGTCATTTGGATTTAAATAAAGTCTTTTTAAGGCCTTAAATAGTCTTTTGAAACGTGTCGGAATCCGTCGAAACAAGCCATTATATTCCATTTTATATCGTGTTCGAGGGTTCTAATAATCATTATCAGGCGTTTTATTCCTACCAACAAGTTCTCGTCAAAAAACATTCGCGTTTTAGAACAACTTTCATTTCGATAAAAAAAAGAGCTAAAAACTGCCGATTTTGAAGGTTATTATTCACGTTTTTTTGGCGTTTCGGGTCCCGAAATAAAATGGCCCTATAATTGCGTCGAACAAACTCCATACCAAATACTATGCCCCGATGGAATTTGAGGGTCATTTGGATTTAAATAAAGTCTTTTTAAAGCCTTAAGATAGTCTTTCGAAACGTGTCGGAATCCGTCGAAACAAGTTTTATATTCCATTTTATATCGTGTTCGAGGGTTCTAATAATCATTATTGGGCATTTTATTCCTATCAACAAGTTTTCGTCAAAAAACACTCGCGTTTTAGAACAACTTTCTTTTCGATAAAAAAAGCTAAAAACGGTCGATTTTTAAGGTTATTATTCATGTTTTATTGGCGTTTTGGGTCCCGAAATAAAATGGCCCTATAATTGCGTCGAACAAACTCCATACCAAATACTATGCCCCGGTGTAATTTGAGGGTCATTTGGATTTAAATAAAGTCTTTTTAAGGCCTTAAATAGTCTTTTGAAACGTGTCGGAATCCGTCGAAACAAGCCATTATATTCCATTTTATATCGTGTTCGAGGGTTCTAATAATCATTATCATGCTTTTTATTCCTACCAACAAGTTCTCGTCAAAAAACACTCGCGTTTTAGGACAACTTTCATTTCGATAAAAAAAGCTAAAAACGGCCGAATTTTAAGGTTATTATTCACGTTTTTTTGGCGTTTTGGGTCCCGAAATAAAATGGCCCTATAATTGCGTCGAACAAACTCCATACCAAATACTATGCCCCGGTGTAATTTGAGGGTCATTTGGATTTAAATAAAGTCTTTTTAAGGCCTTAAATAGTCTTTTGAAACGTGTCGGAATCCGTCGAAACAAGCCATTATATTCCATTTTATATCGTGTTCGAGGGTTCTAATAATCATTATCAGGCGTTTTATTCCTACCAACAAGTTCTCGTCAAAAAACATTCGCGTTTTAGAGCAACTTTCATTTCGATAAAAAAAGCTAAAAACGGCCGATTTTTAAGGTTATCATTCACGTTTTTTTGGCGTTTTGAGTCCCGAAATAAAATGGCCCTATAATTGCGTCGAACAAACTCCATTCCAAATACTATGCCCCGGTGTAATTTGAGGGTTGTTTGGATTTAAATAAAGTCTTTTTAAAGCCTTAAGATAGTCTTACGAAACGTGTCGGAATCCGTCGAAACAAGTTCTATATTCCATTTTATATCGTGTTCGAGGGTTCTAATAATCATTATTAGACATTTTATTCCTATCAACAAGTTTTCGTCAAAAAATATTCGCGTTTTAGAACAACTTTCATTTCGATAAAAAAAGCTAAAAACGGCCGATTTTTAAGGTTATTATTCACGTTTTTTGGCGTTTTGGGTCCCGAAATAAAATGGCCCTATAATTGCGTCGAACAAACTCCATTCCAAATACTATGCCCCGGTATAATTTGAGGGTCATTTGGATTTAAATAAAGTCTTTTTAAGGCCTTAAATAGTCTTTTGAAACGTGTCGGAATCCGTCGAAACAAGCCATTATATTCCATTTTATATCGTGTTCGAGAGTTCTAATAATCATTATCAGGCGTTTTATTCCTACCAACAAGTTCTCGTCAAAAAACATTCGTTTTTTAGAACAACTTTCATTTCGATAAAAAAAGCTAAAAACGGCCGATTTTTAAGGTTATCATTCACGTTTTTTTTGGCGTTTTGAGTCCCGAAATAAAATGGCCCTATAATTGCGTCGAACAAACAACATTCCAAATACTATGCCCCGGTGTAATTTGAGGGTTGTTTGGATTTAAATAAAGTCTTTTTAAAGCCTTAAGATAGTCTTACAAAACGTGTCGTAATCCGTCGAAACAAGTTCTATATTCCATTTTATATCGTGTTCGAGGGTTCTAATAATCATTATTAGACATTTTATTCCTATCAACAAGTTTTCGTCAAAAAATATTCGCGTTTTAGAACAACTTTCATTTCGATAAAAAAAAAAGAGCTAAAAACTGCCGATTTTGAAGGTTATTATTCACATTTTTTTGGCGTTTCGGGTCCTGAAATAAAATGGCCCTATAATTGCGTCAAACAAACTCCATACCAAATACTATGCCCCGGTGTAATTTGAGGGTCATTTGGATTTAAATAAAGTCTTTTTAAGGCCTTAAATAGTCTTTTGAAACGTGTCGGAATCCGTCGAAACAACCCATTATATTCCATTTTATATCGTGTTCGAGGGTTCTAATAATCATTATCAGGCGTTTTATTCCTATCAACAAGTTCTCGTCAAAAAACATTCGCGTTTTAGAACAACTTTCATTTCGATAAAAAAAGCTAAAAACGGCCGATTTTTAAGGTTATTATTCACGTTTTTTTGGCGTTTTGGGTCCCGAAATAAAATGGCCCTATAATTGCGTTGAACAAACTCCATTCCAAATACGATGCCCCGGTGTAATTTGAGGGTTGTTTGGATTTAAATAAAGTCTTTTTAAAGCCTTAAGATAGTCTTTCGAAACGTGTCGTAATCCGTCGAAACAAGTTCTATATTCCATTTTATATCGTGTTCGAGGGTTCTAATAATCATTATTAGACATTTTATTCCTAACAACAAGTTTTCGTCAAAAAATATTCGCGTTTTAGAACAACTTTCATTTCGATAAAAAAAAAGCCAAAAACTGCCGATTTTGAAGGTTATTATTCACGTTTTTTTGGCGTTTCGGGTCCTGAAATAAAATGGCCCTATAATTGCGTCGAACAAACTCCATACCAAATACTATGCCCCGATGTAATTTGAGGGTCATTTGGATTTAAATAAATTCTTTTTAAAGCGTTAAGATAGTCTTTCGAAACATGTCGGAATCCGTCGAAACAAGTTCTATATTCCATTTTATATCGTGTTCGAGGGTTCTAATAATCATTATTAGACATTTTATTCCTATCAACAAGTTTTCGTCAAAAAATATTCGCGTTTTAGAACAACTTTCATTTCGATAAAAAAAGCTAAAAACGGCCGATTTTTAAGGTTTTTTTTTTTGGTAAAGGGTAAGAAAAAATATAATAAAAAAGAGGAACAACAAAACCGAAAATGACTACATCAGGTTATGTAGCCATTTAGCATCCTTAGCTGTTAAAGGGTATTTAATCTTACACAAAATTCTATTCTTAACATCCGACACGATCAATTTGACTATCTCCCGTGGATGTATCACCACTTCATCAATTCTACACGAATTTCTCTGTCTCCAAATATGGTAAATAGTTGCATTGATCATCGCTCGAAGCACATTACATTGCAACTTCGAGCTCCGCAATTTCGTAGCCCAGACCATCCCCGTGTTGCACGGGATTGATTTCCGCACCCAATTGCTCAAAAGACCCATCACCCGCGAGCTCCAACTGCAAGCAAAGAAAAGGTGCTCTAAACTCTCTTCTTCCTGCTCACAGATAAAGCAGCGATCCGAATCTGCAACCCCGATCCTAAAAAGTTTCTTCCTCGTATTAAGGGCCCCTCGAAACACAAGCCACGAAATGAAGCTATGTCTCGGAACACTCCACGCGCTCCAAACAAGTCTCGCCCAAGGAACCAGCGAGTCTCGAGGTCTCAAGTCCTGATAGGCCCTCGAAATCGAGAAACAAGATTCCTCTCCATGCCAAAGACCATTGACAATCATATTCTTAATTTTTTCTTTAGCCTGACAAATTTTCCTCCACGCCCACGTAACATCTGAATGAGGTTGATAATCATACCACTCCACCCCCTTCAGATAGATGCTATTGACCCACCGAACCCACAACCGGTCCGGCTGATCAAACACCCACGAAGCTAGCTTCGCCACAGCTGCTTCATTCCAGATATACAGATCCCTAATTCCCAAACCTCCTTCTTCTTTAGGCCGACAAATTTTTCCCAACTAACCAAAGCTCGATTATTTCCTTCTACACCACCTTCCCATAAGAAATTACGACATAGTGAAATAATTCGAGCCATGACAAACTTAGGAATAATAAAAATCATTGCCCAATAATTATGCAATTGGGACAAAACAGATTGAACCAGAGTTAGTCTCCCAGCATAAGACAGCTTACGGGCTCCTATACCAGAGATCCTCGAGATAATACGGGCTATCAATTTTTCACAATCAAGTTTACCTAAACGAGTACTTTGGATAGGTAACCCAAGATACCGAAAAGGAAACGTACCTTCGATGCAACCCGAGAGCCGAAGAATCGAAGCCTTCCTGTCTTCATCCACCCCTGCGAAATAAGCATGAGACTTACCCACACTTAAACTCAGACCCGAGGCCCTGCTAAAAGTAGCAAAAGCACTCCACAAGAATTCCATCGATTCTCGATCCCCCTTACAAAAAAGGAGGAGATCATCCGCAAAGAGCAAATGAGTCAGCTTCAGAGGACCACATTTCGGATGGAATTTAAAATTCCTATCCATTCTTCCAAAGTTCATGATTCGAGAGAAATAGTCCATACAAATCGTGAATAACAAAGGCGACATGGGATCCCCTTGTCTCAACCCCCTTTTCCCTCGAAAAAACCCAAAATTGTCCCCATTAGCACAAAGAGAGTAGGAAACAGTCTCAACACATTCCATAACCAACTTGCGAAAGTGATCAGGAAAGTCAAGCGCTCTCAGCATCTGGTCAACAAAAGTCCATTCCACACTGTCATATGCCTTATGAATATCAACTTTAAAAAGGCATCTTGGCGAAATTCGCCCTCTCTTATACATACGCACCAAGTCTTGACAAATCAGCACATTCTCCACAATACTCCGACCTTCAATAAAACCTCCTTGAGTAGGAGAAATTATCTGGGGCAGAACCTTAGCCATCCTTGCACAAATGATTTTAGCAATACACTTGTACAAGACATTACAACAAGCAATCGGCCTGAAATCTTTCACATTTTGAGGCTTATTCATTTTAGGAATCAGAACTATGTTCGCACAATTAAGCTGCTTTAAAAGCTTACCCGAGATAAAGAAGTCCTGGATAGCCAAAACGACATCCTCACCAATAATATCCCACGAATCAATAAAGAATTGACTCGAGAAACCATCCGGTCCCGGTGATTTATCCCGGGGAATACTAAAAAGAGCCCTCTTGATTTCATCCGGTGTCACGATTGCCTCCAGAATCATTTTGTGCTCCTGGTTGCAAACGGGGCCCCGCCTAATCAAGTCATAATCAATCTCCTCAACAGTCCGTGACTCACCGAGTAGCCCACGGTAGTACCTAGTGAACGCATCCTCAATCGAGGCTTTATTGTCACATTCCAGGCCGTCAGCATCTGCAATTTTAGCAATTGCGTTATGAGCCATTCGTCCTCTGAGAAGGCCGTGAAAATACGCCGAATTGACATCCCCATCTCGGACCCATTTAAGCTTAGATTTCTGACTCCAAAAATCAGCCCTAGCAGCCTGTAAAATCCTAACCTGCTCGTTCATCTCGCTCTCCTCCTGCATCAGCTCCACGGACAGGTCAGCCCTGAGACGCTGCTGTAATTGGTCGAGCCTGAGCTCAGCCTGATTACACCGACTTTCAATATCCGAAAAACAATCAGCATTCAGCCTCTTCAAAGGTCTTTTGAGTCTACCCAGTTTCTTCACAATCCGATACATTGGCGTCCCAAAGATCGTCTCCTTCCAAGTTTCAGAAACACAAGAACCAAAATTCGGCGCTTTGCTCCACATATTCATGTACTTAAAGCTACGATTCTTCCTTATCGGCGGGTGCTCAAGTTGAACAACACAAGGACAATGGTCAAAGGTTCCTTCAGGTAAGAAGTTCGCAAACCCGTTCGGAAACAGACCCATCATCTCATCATTAATTAAACACCTATCAATACGACTATATACTCTAGTTTCAGCCACCCTATGTTTATTATTCCAAGTGAACCAAGACCCACTAGCCTTGCAATCACTTACCTCACAGTTCGCCAAATAGTCACGAAATTGATTCATAACTTCCTCCGGAGAAGATCCCAGATGTTCACGAGCCTCCACAACAAAGTTGAAGTCCCCCATAATCATCCAAGGCCCCTTATGAGCATAATTCTCTAGTCTTCTCCAAAGCTCCGTTCTCCCCGAAGCCGAATTAAAGGCATACACAATAATGAGCCAATAATCCTTCCCCGAAAGAGTAGTAACTTTGATATGAATACTTTGATTACTATACTCCACAATCGTCAAATTAACCCTTTCATGTTTCCACAAAAGCCAAATTCGACCTCCTTCATGACACTGATTATTAGTTTTAATGCTCCATTCAGAGAAAATATTCTGCTGGACTTTAGCATATGATTTGTTCTTAATTTTTGTCTCAAGAAGACCAAAAATATCGACTTGCTGTTTCCTAACAAAATCACAAATTGCCCTCTGCTTACTTATATTACACATACCACGTACATTCCAACATCCTATATTATGAACGTCCATGGACAACCAATTCCAAACCAACCCCTTCCTTTTCCTCCAAAGTCGAATTTTTTGGGGAACCTCTTAATATCTCCACGAATGGGATGTCCGGGTTAACCAAAACACTCTTCATCGTAACAGAATGCAACCTGGCAGCGGCTTTTTTGGTAAGCCTGACAGGCTGCAAACCCGTATGCTGAACAGGCTGAGCAGCCACGCTACCAGCAGCTCCAACAGCAGTAACCGTGGCATTCAGCAGGCGGACAGGCTGAGCACCAGTGCTGCCAGCAGCCACACCCGCAGCATTCGCATCTGACAGCAGCCCAGCAGCACCCGCACCAGCAGGAACCGCACCAGCAGGCCCCGCACCCTTCTTTGTCCGAACAGCAGCAGTTCGCTGCACAGACTGCCCAACAGGTTGTCTGGTCACAACACCATCCTCATTTGCCTTTTTCAAAGCATCCAATCTCGCCCTTTTCAATTCCTCCTTTTTGCATTCACTAGCTTCGTGACCATAGCCTCTACATTTACTACACTAAATAGGTTTCCACTCATATTTAATCATGACCTCAACAATATTCTCAAGTTCATCAATGAATTTGATTGAGCTCTTGAGATTTTGCCCGACTTTGACCAACACCATGACCCGAGCATAACCCAACCTAGATCGCTCTTCCGTAGCTAAATCGGATTTAACATACGGACCCACCAAAGAGGCTAGACGGGGTAGGCATTGGCCCCAAAATTTTAAAGGTAAATCATGCAATTGTACCCAAATAGGAACCTCTTGCACATCTTCCTTGTCCAATTTAGCTACAGGCGTCCATTCTTTCACAATAAGAGGTTCGTTGTCAAACATAAACATACCATGATTAAGAACAGATACCTTGGCATTCTTCTCCTTGAACCGAACTACAAAAATTCCATTTGGGAGAAAGGAAATTTTGTCAATCCCATGTTCCTTCCAAATTCTCCTCACATAACCTTCAATCACTTCCCATGGAGGGTTAGCTCCCATGATGAAGCAATAGACGGCATTACTCCAATAATCAATTTCATCTTCAACATCATCACTAGTGAACCTCATCATTTCTTCATCCTCCTCAATGTCAAAAGTTTTTTTCCCATCCTTTTGTTTCCACCCAATACAATCCAAAGGGGAGGGGTTAGTTTCCGGTATCACTTCATTTTCAAGCTCAAACACTTCATTCTCCTCACAATCAGATTCATAGTTCAATCCCGGAATCTTTTTAATTTTCTCATTGATGGTTTGTTCATCTTCTACTTCACTAGAAATAGATTCCAATTGAGTTTTCCGATTCATTACCTCTTTTGCAATGGTACGGGTCGAAGCCTTAGGGCCCTTCCCCGAAAGGCGATTCTTCTTTCTCATGGAGGCACCGGAAAAGGACTGTCGGCGTCAGGCCAGCACCGGAGCTCAGGGAGGGGGGCGAACAGCAGACAAATCGCCCTAGACTCGCCCTAGAATCGCCCTTCTCTCTCTAAAATTTGTAGCTCAGGGAGAACAATTATTTCACGATTTTTAAGGTTATTATTCACGTTTTTTTGGCGTTTTGGGTCCCGAAATAAAATGGCCCTATAATTGCGTCGAACAAACTTCATTCCAAATACTATGCCCCGGTGTAATTTGAGGGTCATTTGGATTTAAATAAAGTCTTTTTAAGGCCTTAAATAGTCTTTTGAAATGTGTCGGAATCCGTCGAAACAAGCCATTATATTCCATTTTATATCGTGTTCGAGGGTTCTAATAATCATTACCAGGCGTTTCATTCCTACCAACAAGTTCTCGTCAAAAAACATTCGCGTTTTAGAACAACTTTCATTTCGATAAAAAAAACTTAAAACGGCCGATTTTTAAGGTTATTATTCACGTTTTTTTGGCGTTTTGGGTCCCGAAATGAAATGGCCCTATAATTGCGTCGAACAAACTCCATTCCAAATACTATGCCCCGGTGTAATTTGAGGGTTGTTTGGATTTAAATAAAGTCTTTTTAAAGCCTTAAGATAGTCTTTCGAAACGTGTCATAATCCGTCGAAACAAGTTCTATATTCCATTTTATATCGTGTTCGAGGGTTCTAATAATCATTATTAGACATTTTATTCCTAACAACAAGTTTTCGTCAAAAAATATTCGCGTTTTAGAACAACTTTCATTTCGATAAAAAAAACTAAAAATTGCCGATTTTGAAGGTTATTATTCACGTTTTTTTGGCGTTTCGGGTCCTGAAATAAAATGGCCCTATAATTGCGTCGAACAAACTCCATACCAAATACTATGCCCCGATGTAATTTGAGGGTCATTTGGATTTAAATAAAGTCTTTTTAAAGTCTCAAGATAGTCTTTCGAAACGTGTCGGAATCCGTCGAAACAAGTTTTATATTCCATTTTATATCGTGTTCGAGGGTTCTAATAATCATTATTAGGCATTTTATTCCTATCAACAAGTTTTCGTCAAAAAACACTCGCGTTTTAGAACAACTTTCATTTCGATAAAAAAAGCTATAAACGGCCGATTTTTAAAGTTATTATTCACGTTTTTTTGGCGTTTTAGGTCCCGAAATAAAATGGCCCTATAATTGCGTCGAACAAACTCCATACCAAATACTATGCCCCGGTGTAATTTGAGGGTCATTTGGATTTAAATAAAGTCTTTTTAAGGCCTTAAATAGTCTTTTGAAACGTGTCGGAATCCGTCGAAACAAGCCATTATATTCCATTTTATATCGTGTTCGAGGGTTCTAATAATCATTATCAGGCGTTTTATTCCTACCAACAAGTTCTCGTCAAAAAACACTCGCGTTTTAGAACAACTTTCATTTCGATAAAAAAAGCTAAAAACGGCCGATTTTTAAAGTTATTTATTCACGTTTTTTTGGCGTTTTGGGTCCCGAAATAAAATGGCCCTATAATTGCGTCGAACAAACTCCATTCAAAATACTATGCCCCGGTGTAATTTGAGGGTCATTTGGATTTAAATAAAGTCTTTTTAAGGCCTTAAATAGTCTTTTGAAACGTGTCGGAATCCGTCGAAACAAGCCATTATATTCCATTTTATATCGTGTTCGAGGGTTCTAATAATCATTATCAGGCGTTTTATTCCTACCAACAAGTTCTCGTCAAAAAACATTCGCGTTTTAGAACAACTTTCATTTCGATAAAAAAAGCAAAAAACGGCCGATTTTTAAGGTTATCATTCACGTTTTTTTGGCGTTTTGAGTCCCGAAATAAAATGGCCCTATAATTGCGTCGAACAAACTCCATTCCAAATACTATGCCCCGGTGTAATTTGAGGGTTGTTTGGATTTAAATAAAGTCTTTTTAAAGCCTTAAGATAGTCTTTCGAAACGTGTCGTAATCCGTCGAAAAAAGTTCTATATTCCATTTTATATCGTGTTCGAGGGTTCTAATTATCATTATTAGGCATTTTATTCCCATCAACAAGTTTTCGTCAAAAATATTCGCGTTTTAGAACAACTTTCATTTCGATTAAAAAAAAGAAGCTAAAAACTGCCGATTTTGAAGCTTATTATTCACGTTTTTTTGGCATTTCGGGTCCCGAAATAAAATGGCCCTATAATTGCGTCGAAAAAACTCCATACCAAATACTATGCCCCGATGTAATTTGAGGGTCATTTGGATTTAAATAAAGTCTTTTTAAAGCCTTAAGATAGTCTTTCGAAACGTGTCGGAATCCGTCGAAACAAGTTCTATATTCCATTTTATATCGTGTTCGAGGGTTCTAATAATCATTATCAGGCGTTTTATTCCTACCAACAAGTTCTCGTCAAAAAAACATTCGCGTTTTAGAACAACTTTCATTTCGACAAAAAAAAGCTAAAAACGGCCGATTTTTAAGGTTATTATTCACGTTTTTTTGGCGTTTTGGGTCCCGAAATAAAATGGCCCTATAATTGCGTCGAACAAACTCCATACCAAATACTATGCCCCGGTGTAATTTGAGGGTCATTTGGAATTAAATAAAGTCTTTTTAAGGCCTTAAAAATTCTTTTGAAACGTGTCAGAATCCGTCGAAACAAGCCATTATATTCCATTTTATATCGTGTTCGAGGGTTCTAATAATCATTATCAGGCGTTTTATTCCTACCAACAAGTTCTCGTCAAAAAAACATTCGCGTTTTAGAACAACTTTCATTTCGACAAAAAAGAGCTAAAAACGGCCGATTTTTAAAGTTATTTATTCACGTTTTTTTGGCGTTTTGGGTCCCGAAATAAAATGGCCCTATAATTGCGTCGAACAAACTCCATTCAAAATACTATGCCCCGGTGTAATTTGAGGGTCATTTGGATTTAAATAAAGTCTTTTTAAGGCCTTAAATAGTCTTTTGAAACGTGTCGGAATCCGTCGAAACAAGCCATTATATTCCATTTTATATCGTGTTCGAGGGTTCTAATAATCATTATCAGGCGTTTTATTCCTACCAACAAGTTCTCGTCAAAAAACATTCGCGTTTTAGAACAACTTTCATTTCGATAAAAAAAGCTAAAAACGGCCGATTTTTAAGGTTATCATTCACGTTTTTTTGGCGTTTTGAGTCCCGAAATAAAATGGCCCTATAATTGCGTCGAACAAACTCCATACCAAATACTATGCCCCGGTGTAATTTGAGGGTCATTTGGAATTAAATAAAGTCTTTTTAAGGCCTTAAATAGTCTTTTGAAACGTGTCGGAATCCATCGAAACAAGCCATTATATTCCATTTTATATCGTGTTCGAGGGTTCTAATAATCATTATCAGGCGTTTTATTCCTACCAACAAGTTCTCGTCAAAAAAACATTCGCGTTTTAGAACAACTTTCATTTCGACAAAAAAAAGCTAAAAACGGCCGATTTTTAAGGTTATTATTCACGTTTTTTTGGCGTTTTGTGTCCCGAAATAAAATGGCCCTATAATTGTGTCGAACAAACTCCATTCAAAATACTATGCCCCGGTGTAATTTGAGGGTTGTTTGGATTTAAATAAAGTCTTTTTAAAGCCTTAAGATAGTCTTTCGAAACGTGTCATAATCCGTCGAAACAAGTTCTATATTCCATTTTATATCGTGTTCGAGGGTTCTAATAATCATTATTAGACATTTTATTCCTAACAACAAGTTTTCGTCAAAAAATATTCGCGTTTTAGAACAACTTTCATTTCGATAAAAAAAAACTAAAAATTGCCGATTTTGAAGGTTATTATTCACGTTTTTTTGGCGTTTCGGGTCCTGAAATAAAATGGCCCTATAATTGCGTCGAACAAACTCCATACCAAATACTATGCCCCGATGTAATTTGAGGGTCATTTGGATTTAAATAAAGTCTTTTTAAAGTCTCAAGATAGTCTTTCGAAACGTGTCGGAATCCGTCGAAACAAGTTTTATATTCCATTTTATATCGTGTTCGAGGGTTCTAATAATCATTATTAGGCATTTTATTCCTATCAACAAGTTTTCGTCAAAAAACACTCGCGTTTTAGAACAACTTTCATTTCGATAAAAAAAGCTAAAAACGGCCGATTTTTAAAGTTATTATTCACGTTTTTTTGGCGTTTTAGGTCCCGAAATAAAATGGCCCTATAATTGCGTCGAACAAACTCCATACCAAATACTATGCCCCGGTGTAATTTGAGGGTCATTTGGATTTAAATAAAGTCTTTTTAAGGCCTTAAATAGTCTTTTGAAACGTGTCAGAATCCGTCGAAACAAGCCATTATATTCCATTTTATATCGTGTTCGAGGGTTCTAATAATCATTATCAGGCGTTTTATTCCTACCAACAAGTTCTCGTCAAAAAACACTCGCGTTTTAGAACAACTTTCATTTCGATAAAAAAAGCTAAAAACGGCCGATTTTTAAAGTTATTTATTCACGTTTTTTTGGCGTTTTGGGTCCCGAAATAAAATGGCCCTATAATTGTGTCGAACAAACTCCATTCAAAATACTATGCCCCGGTGTAATTTGAGGGTCATTTGGATTTAAATAAAGTCTTTTTAAGGCCTTAAATAGTCTTTTGAAACGTGTCGGAATCCGTCGAAACAACCCATTATATTCCATTTTATATCGTGTTCGAGGGTTCTAATAATCATTATCAGGCGTTTTATTCCTACCAACAAGTTCTCGTCAAAAAACATTCGCGTTTTAGAACAACTTTCATTTCGATAAAAAAAGCAAAAAACGGCCGATTTTTAAGGTTATCATTCACGTTTTTTTGGCGTTTTGAGTCCCGAAATAAAATGGCCCTATAATTGCGTCGAACAAACTCCATTCCAAATACTATGCCCCGGTGTAATTTGAGGGTTGTTTGGATTTAAATAAAGTCTTTTTAAAGCCTTAAGATAGTCTTTCGAAACGTGTCGTAATCCGTCGAAAAAAGTTCTATATTCCATTTTATATCGTGTTCGAGGGTTCTAATTATCATTATTAGGCATTTTATTCCCATCAACAAGTTTTCGTCAAAAATATTCGCGTTTTAGAACAACTTTCATTTCGATTAAAAAAAAGAAGCTAAAAACTGCCGATTTTGAAGCTTATTATTCACGTTTTTTTGGCATTTCGGGTCCCGAAATAAAATGGCCCTATAATTGCGTCGAAAAAACTCCATACCAAATACTATGCCCCGATGTAATTTGAGGGTCATTTGGATTTAAATAAAGTCTTTTTAAAGCCTTAAGATAGTTTTTCGAAACGTGTCGGAATCCGTCGAAACAAGTTCTATATTCCATTTTATATCGTGTTCGAGGGTTCTAATAATCATTATCAGGCGTTTTATTCCTACCAACAAGTTCTCGTCAAAAAAACATTCGCGTTTTAGAACAACTTTCATTTCGACAAAAAAAAGCTAAAAACGGCCGATTTTTAAGGTTATTATTCACGTTTTTTTGGCGTTTTGGGTCCCGAAATAAAATGGCCCTATAATTGCGTCGAACAAACTCCATACCAAATACTATGCCCCGGTGTAATTTGAGGGTCATTTGGAATTAAATAAAGTCTTTTTAAGGCCTTAAAAATTCTTTTGAAACGTGTCAGAATCCGTCGAAACAAGCCATTATATTCCATTTTATATCGTGTTCGAGGGTTCTAATAATCATTATCAGGCGTTTTATTCCTACCAACAAGTTCTCGTCAAAAAAACATTCGCGTTTTAGAACAACTTTCATTTCGACAAAAAAGAGCTAAAAACGGCCGATTTTTAAAGTTATTTATTCACGTTTTTTTGGCGTTTTGGGTCCCGAAATAAAATGGCCCTATAATTGCGTCGAACAAACTCCATACCAAATACTATGCCCCGGTGTAATTTGAGGGTCATTTGGAATTAAATAAAGTCTTTTTAAGGCCTTAAATAGTCTTTTGAAACGTGTCGGAATCCATCGAAACAAGCCATTATATTCCATTTTATATCGTGTTCGAGGGTTCTAATAATCATTATCAGGCGTTTTATTCCTACCAACAAGTTCTCGTCAAAAAACATTCGCGTTTTAGAACAACTTTCATTTCGATAAAAAAAGCTAAAAACGGCCGATTTTTAAGGTTATCATTCACGTTTTTTTGGCGTTTTGAGTCCCGAAATAAAATGGCCCTATAATTGCGTCGAACAAACTCCATACCAAATACTATGCCCCGGTGTAATTTGAGGGTCATTTGGAATTAAATAAAGTCTTTTTAAGGCCTTAAATAGTCTTTTGAAACGTGTCGGAATCCATCGAAACAAGCCATTATATTCCATTTTATATCGTGTTCGAGGGTTCTAATAATCATTATCAGGCGTTTTATTCCTACCAACAAGTTCTCGTCAAAAAACATTCGCGTTTTAGAACAACTTTCATTTCGATAAAAAAAGCAAAAAACGGCCGATTTTTAAGGTTATCATTCACGTTTTTTTGGCGTTTTGAGTCCCGAAATAAAATGGCCCTATAATTGCGTCGAACAAACTCCATTCCAAATACTATGCCCCGGTGTAATTTGAGGGTTGTTTGGATTTAAATAAAGTCTTTTTAAAGCCTTAAGATAGTCTTTCGAAACGTGTCGTAATCCGTCGAAAAAAGTTCTATATTCCATTTTATATCGTGTTCGAGGGTTCTAATTATCATTATTAGGCATTTTATTCCCATCAACAAGTTTTCGTCAAAAATATTCGCGTTTTAGAACAACTTTCATTTCGATTAAAAAAAAGGAGCTAAAAACTGCCGATTTTGAAGCTTATTATTCACGTTTTTTTGGCATTTCGGGTCCCGAAATAAAATGGCCCTATAATTGCGTCGAAAAAACTCCATACCAAATACTATGCCCCGATGTAATTTGAGGGTCATTTGGATTTAAATAAAGTCTTTTTAAAGCCTTAAGATAGTCTTTCGAAACGTGTCGGAATCCGTCGAAACAAGTTCTATATTCCATTTTATATCGTGTTCGAGGGTTCTAATAATCATTATCAGGCGTTTTATTCCTACCAACAAGTTCTCGTCAAAAAAACATTCGCGTTTTAGAACAACTTTCATTTCGACAAAAAAAAGCTAAAAACGGCCGATTTTTAAGGTTATTATTCACGTTTTTTTGGCGTTTTGGGTCCCGAAATAAAATGGCCCTATAATTGCGTCGAACAAACTCCATACCAAATACTATGCCCCGGTGTAATTTGAGGGTCATTTGGAATTAAATAAAGTCTTTTTAAGGCCCTAAAAATTCTTTTGAAACGTGTCAGAATCCGTCGAAACAAGCCATTATATTCCATTTTATATCGTGTTCGAGGGTTCTAATAATCATTATCAGGCATTTTATTCCTACCAACAAGTTCTCGTCAAAAAAACATTCGCGTTTTAGAACAACTTTCATTTCGACAAAAAAGAGCTAAAAACGGCCGATTTTTAAAGTTATTTATTCACGTTTTTTTGGCGTTTTGGGTCCCGAAATAAAATGGCCCTATAATTGCGTCGAACAAACTCCATTCAAAATACTATGCCCCGGTGTAATTTGAGGGTCATTTGGATTTAAATAAAGTCTTTTTAAGGCCTTAAATAGTCTTTTGAAACGTGTCGGAATCCGTCGAAACAAGCCATTATATTCCATTTTATATCGTGTTCGAGGGTTCTAATAATCATTATCAGGCGTTTTATTCCTACCAACAAGTTCTCGTCAAAAAACATTCGCGTTTTAGAACAACTTTCATTTCGATAAAAAAAGCTAAAAACGGCCGATTTTTAAGGTTATCATTCACGTTTTTTTGGCGTTTCGGGTCCTGAAATAAAATGGCCCTATAATTGCATCGAACAAACTCCATACCAAATACCATGCCCTGATGTAATTTGAGGGTCATTTGGGTTTAAATAAAGTCTTTTTAAAGCCTTAAGATAGTCTTTTGAAACGTGTCGGAATCCGTCAAAACAAGTTCTATATTCCATTTTATATCGTGTTCGAGGGTTCTAATTATCATTATTAGGCATTTTATTCCTATCAACAAGTTTTCGTCAAAAATATTCGCGTTTTAGAACAACTTTCATTTCGATTAAAAAAAAGAAGCTAAAAACTGCCGATTTTGAAGGTTATTATTCACGTTTTTTTGGCATTTCGGGTCCCGAAATAAAATGGCCCTATAATTGCGTCGAACAAACTCCATAACAAATACTATGCCCCGGTGTAATTTGAGGGTCATTTGGAATTAAATAAAGTCTTTTTAAGGCCTTAAAAATTCTTTTGAAACGTGTCGGAATCCGTCGAAACAAGCCATTATATTCCATTTTATATCGTGTTCGAGGGTTCTAATAATCATTATCAGGCGTTTTATTCCTACCAACAAGTTCTCGTCAAAAAAACATTCGCGTTTTAGAACAACTTTCATTTCGACAAAAAAGAGCTAAAAACGGCCGATTTTTAAAGTTATTTATTCACGTTTTTTTTGGCGTTTTGGGTCCCGAAATAAAATGGCCCTATAATTGCGTCGAACAAACTCCATACCAAATACTATGCCCCGGTGTAATTTGAGGGTCATTTGGAATTAAATAAAGTCTTTTTAAGGCCTTAAAAATTCTTTTGAAACGTGTCGGAATCCGTCGAAACAAGCCATTATATTCCATTTTATATCGTGTTCGAGGGTTCTAATAATCATTATCAGGCGTTTTATTCCTACCAACAAGTTCTCGTCAAAAAAACATTCGCGTTTTAGAACAACTTTCATTTCGACAAAAAAGAGCTAAAAACGGCCGATTTTTAAAGTTATTTATTCACGTTTTTTTGGCGTTTTGGGTCCCGAAATAAAATGGCCCTATAATTGCGTCGAACAAACTCCATTCAAAATACTATGCCCCGGTGTAATTTGAGGGTCATTTGGATTTAAATAAAGTCTTTTTAAGGCCTTAAATAGTCTTTTGAAACGTGTCGGAATCCGTCGAAACAAGCCATTATATTCCATTTTATATCGTGTTCGAGGGTTCTAATAATCATTATCAGGCGTTTTATTCCTACCAACAAGTTCTCGTCAAAAAACATTCGCGTTTTAGAACAACTTTCATTTTGATAAAAAAAGCTAAAAACGGCCGATTTTTAAGGTTATCATTCACGTTTTTTTGGCGTTTTGAGTCCCGAAATAAAATGGCCCTATAATTGCGTCGAACAAACTCCATACCAAATACTATACCCCGGTGTAATTTGAGGGTCATTTGGAATTAAATAGTCTTTTTAAGGCCTTAAATAGTCTTTTGAAACGTGTCGGAATCCATCGAAACAAGCCATTATATTCCATTTTATATCGTGTTCGAGGGTTCTAATAATCATTATCAGGCGTTTTATTCCTACCAACAAGTTCTCGTCAAAAAAACATTCGCGTTTTAGAACAACTTTCATTTCGATAAAATAAGCTAAAAACGGCCGATTTTTAAGGTTATTATTCACGTTTTTTTGGCGTTTTGGGTCCCGAAATAAAATGGCCCTATAATTGTGTCGAACAAACTCCATTCAAAATACTATGCCCCGGTGTAATTTGAGGGTCATTTGGATTTAAATAAAGTCTTTTTAAGGCCTTAAATAGTCTTTTGAAACGTGTCGAAATCCGTCGAAACAAGTCATTATATTCCATTTTATATCGTGTTCGAGGATTCTAATAATCATTATCAGGCGTTTTATTCCTACCAACAAGTTCTAGTCAAAAAACATTCGCGTTTTAGAACAACTTTCATTTCAATAAAAAAAAGGCTAAAAATGACCGATTTTGAAGGTTATTATTAACGTTTTTTTGGCATTTTGGGTCCCGAAATAAAATGGTTTTATAATTGCGTCGAACTAGCTCCATACCAAATACTATGCCCAGTTGTAATTTAAGGGTCATTTGGAAATAAATAAAGTCTTTTTAAGGCCTTAAATAGTCTTTTGAAACTTGTCGGAATCCGTCGAAACAAGCCATTATATTCCATTTTATATCGTGTTCGAGGGTTCTAATAATCATTATTAGACATTTTATTCCTATCAACAAGTTTTCGTCAAAAAATATTCGCGTTTTAGAACAACTTTCATTTCGATTAAAAAAAGCTAAAAACTGCCGATTTTGAAGGTTATTCACGTTTTTTTGGCGTTTCGGGTCCTGAAATAAAATGGCCCTATAATTGCATCGAACAAACTCCATACCAAATACCATGCCCCGATGTAATTTGAGGGTCATTTGGGTTTAAATAAAGTCTTTTTAAAGCCTTAAGATAGTCTTTTGAAACGTGTCGGAATCCGTCTAAACAAGTTCTATATTCCATTTTATATCGTGTTCGAGGGTTCTAATAATCATTATTAGGCATTTTATTCCTATCAACAAGTTCTCGTCAAAAAACATTCGCGTTTTAGAATAACTTTCATTTTAATAAAAAAAAGGCTAAAAATGACCGATTTTGAAGGTTATTATTCACGTTTTTTTGGCGTTTTGGGTCCCGAAATAAAATGGTTTTATAATTGCGTCGAACTAGCTCCATACCAAGTACTATGCCCAGTTGTAATTTAAGGGTCATTTGGAAATAAATAAAGTCTTTTTAAGGCCTTAAATAGTCTTTTGAAACTTGTCGGAATCCGTCGAAACAAGTTCTATATTCCATTTTATATCGTGTTCGAGGGTTCTAATAATCATTATTAGACATTTTATTCCTATCAACAAGTTCTCGTCAAAAAATATTCGCGTTTTAGAACAACTTTCATTTCGATAAAAAAAAGAAGCTAAAAACTGCCGATTTTGAAGGTTATTATTCACGTTTTTTTGGCGTTTCGGGTCCTGAAATAAAATGGCCCTATAATTGCGTCGAACAAACTCCATACCAAATACCACGCCCCGGTGTAATTTGAGGGTCATTTGGATTTAAATAAAGTCTTTTTAAGACCTTAAATAGTCTTTTGAAACGTGTCGGAACCCGTCGAAACAAGCCATTATATTCCATTTTATATCGTGCTCGAGGGTTCTAATAATCATTATCACGTGTTTTATTCCCACCAACAAGTTCTCGTCAAAAAACATTCGCGTTTTAGAACAACTTTCATTTCAATAAAAAAAAGGCTAAAAATGACCGATTTTTAAGGTTATTATTCACGTTTTTTTGGCGTTTTGGGTCCCGAAATAAAATGGCCCTATAATTGCGTCGAACAAACTCCATTCCAAATACTATGCCCCGGTCTAATTTGAGGGTCATTTGGATTTAAATAAAGTCTTTTTAAGGCTTTAAACAGTCTTTTGAAACGTGTCGGAATACGTCGAAACAAGCCATTATATTCCATTTTATATCGTGTTCGAGGGTTCTAATAATCATTATCAGGTGTTTTATTCCCACCAACAAGTTCTCGTCAAATAACATTCGCGTTTTAGAACAACTTTCATTTCGATAAAAAAAAAGCTAAAAACGGCCGATTTTTAAGGTTATTATTCACGTTTTTTTGGCGTTTTGGGTCCCGAAATAAATTGGCCCTATAATTGCGTCGAACAACCTCCATTCCAAATACTATGCCCCGGTGTAATTTGAGGGTCATTTGGATTTAAATAAAGTCTTTTTAAGGCCTTAAACAGTCTTTTGAATTGTGTCAGAATCCGTCGAAACAAGCCATTATATTCCATTTTATATCGTGTTCGAGGGTTCTAATAATCATTATCAGGCGTTTTATTCCTACGAACAAGTTCTCGTCAAAAAACATTCGCGTTTTGGAACAACTTTTCATTTCGATAAAAAAAAAGCTAAAAACGGCCGATTTTTAAGGTTTTTATTCACGTTTTTTTGGCGTTTTGGGGCCCGAAATAAAATGGCCCTATAATTGCGTCGAACAAACTTCATTCCAAATACTATGCCCCGGTGTAATTTGAGGGTCATTTGGATTTAATAAGGTCTTTTTAAGACCTTAAATAGTCTTTTGAAACGTGTCGGAATCCGTCGAAACAAGCCATTATATTCCATTTTATATCGTGTTCGAGGGTTCTAATAATCATTATCAGGCGTTTTATTCCTACCAACAAGTTCTCGTCAAAAAACATTCGCGTTTTAGAAAAACTTTCATTTCAATAAAAAAAGGCTAAAAATGACCGATTTTGAAGGCTATTATTCACGTTTTTTTGGCGTTTTGGGTCCCGAAATAAAATGGTTTTATAATTGCGTCAAACTAGCTCCATACAAAATACTATGCCCAGTTGTAATTTAAGGGTCATTTGGAAATAAATAAAGTCTTTTTAAGACCTTAAATAGTCTTTCGAAACTTGTCGGAATCCGTCGAAAAAAGTTCTATATTCCATTTTATATCGTGTTCGAGGGTTCTAATAATCATTATTAGACATTTTATTCCTATCAACAAGTTTTCGTCAAAAAATATTCGCGTTTTAGAACAACTTTCATTTCGATAAAAAAAAAAACTAAAAACTGCCGATTTTGAAGGTTATTATTCACGTTTTTTTGGCGTTTCGGATCCTGAAATAAAATGGCCCTATAATTGCGTCGAACAAACTCCATACCAAATACCATGCCCCGGTGTAATTTGAGGGTCATTTGGATTTAAATAAAGTCTTTTTAAGGCCTTAAACAGTCTTTTGAAACGTGTCGGAATCCGTCGAAACAAGCCATTATATTCCATTTTATATCATGTTCAAGGGTTCTAATAATCATTATCAGGCGTTTTATTCCTACCAACAAGTTCTCGTCAAAAAACATTCGCGTTTCAGAACAACTTTCATTTCGATAAAAAAAAGCTAAAAACGGCTGATTTTTAAGGTTATTATTCACGTTTTTTTGGTGTTTCGGGTCCTGAAATAAAATAGCCCTATAATTGCGTCGAACAAAATCCATACCAAATACTATGCCCCGGTGTAATTTGAGGGTCATTTGGATTTAAATAAAGTCTTTTTAAGGCCTTAAACAATCTTTTGAAACGTGTCAGAATCCGTCGAAACAAGCCATTATATTCCATTTTATATCGTGTTCGAAGGTTCTAATAATCATTATCAGGCGTTTTATTCCTACGAACAAGTTCTCGTCAAAAAACATTCGCGTTTTAGAACAACTTTCATTTCAATAAAAAAAAGGCTAAAAATGACCGATTTTGAAGGTTATTATTCACGTTTTTTTGGCGTTTTGGGTCCCAAAATAAAATGGTTTTATAATTGCGTCGAACTAGCTCCATACCAAATACTATGCCCAGTTGTAATTTAAGGGTCATTTGGAAAGAAATAAAGTCTTTTTAAGGCCTTAAATAGTCTTTTGAAACTTGTCGGAATCCATCGAAACAAGTTCTATATTCCATTTTATATCGTGTTCGAGGGTTCTAATAATCATTATTAGGCATTTTATTCCTATCAACAAGTTTTCGTCAAAAAACATTCGCGTTTTAGAACAACTTTCATTTCGATAAAAAAAAGCTAAAAACGGCCGATTTTTAAGGTTATTATTCACGTTTAATTGGTGTTTCAGGTCCTGAAATAAAATGGCCCTATAATTGCGTCGAACAAACTCCATACCAAATACTATACTCCGATGTAATTTGAGGGTCATTTGGATTTAAATAAAGTCTTTTTAAAGCCTTAAGATAGTCTTTCGAAACGTGTCGGAATCCGTCGAAACAAGTTCTATATTCCATTTTATATCGTGTTCGAGTGTTCTAATAATCATTATTAGGCATTTTATTCCTATCAACAAGTTTTCGTCAAAAAACACTCGCGTTTTAGAACAACTTTCATTTCTATAAAAAAAAAGCTAAAAACGGCCGATTTTTAAGGTTATTATTCACGTTTTTTTGGCGTTTTGGGTCCCGAAATAAAAAATGTCCTTATATTTGCGTCGAACAAACTCCATTCCAAATACTATGCCCCGGTGTAATTTGAGGGTCATTTGGATTTAAATAAAGTCTTTTTAAGGCTTTAAATAGTCTTTTGAAACGTGTCGGAATCCGTCGAAACAAGCCATTATATTCCATTTTATATCGTGTTCGAGGGTTCTAATAATCATTATCAGGCGTTTTATTCCTACCAACAAGTTCTCATCAAAAAAATTTCACGTTTTAGAATAACTTTAATTTCGATAAAAAAAAACTAAAAACGAGCGATTTTTAAGGTTATCATTCACGTTTTGTTGGCATTTTGGGTCCCGAAATAAAATGGCCCTATAATTGCGTCGAACAAACTCCATTCCAAATACTATGCCCCGGTGTAATTTGAGGGTTATTTGGATTTAAATAAAGTGTTTTTAAAGCCTTATGATAGTCTTTCAAAACGTGTCGTAATCCGTCGAAACAAGTTCTATATTCCATTTTATATCGTGTTCGAGGGTTCTAATAATCATTATTAGACATTTTATTCCTATCAACAAGTTTTCGTCAAAAAATATTCGCGTTTTAGAACAACTTTCATTTCGATAAAAAAAAAGCTAAAAACTGCCGATTTTTAAGGTTATTATTCACGTTTTATAATTACGTCGAAAAAACTCCATACCAAATACTATGCTCCGATGTAATTTGAGGGTCATTTGGATTTAAATAAAGTCTTTTTAAAGCCTTAAGATAGTCTTTCGAAACGTGTCGGAATCCGTCGAAACAAGTTCTATATTCCATTTTATATCGGGTTCGAGGGTTCTAATAATCATTATTAGGCATTTTATTCCTATCAACAAGTTTTCGTCAAAAAATATTTGCGTTTTAGAACAACTTTCATTTCGATAAAAAAAAGCTAAAAAAGGCCGATTTTTAAGGTTATTATTCATGTTTTTTTGGCGTTTTAGGTCCCGAAATAAAATGGCCCTATAATTGTGTGAACAAACTCCATTCCAAATACTATGCCCCGGTGTAATTTGAGGGTCATTTGGATTTAAATAAAGTCTTTTTAAGGCCTTAAATAGTCTTTTGAAACGTGTCGGATTCCGTCGAAACAAGCCATTATATTCCATTTTATATCGTGTTCGAGGGTTCTAATAATCATTATCAGGCGTTTTATTCCTACCAACAAGTTCTCATCAAAAAAACATTCGCGTTTTAGAACAACTTTCATTTCGAGAAAAAAAGCTAAAAACTGCCGATTTTGAAGGTAATTATTCACGTTTTTTTGGCGTTTCGGGTCCTGAAATAAAATGGCCCTATAATTGCGTCGAACAAACTCCATTCCAAATACTATGCCCCGGTGTAATTTGAGGGTCATTTGGATTTAAATAAAGTCTTTTTAAGACCTTAAATAGTCTTTTGAAACGTGTCGGAATCCGTCGAAACAAGCCATTATATTACATTTTATATCGTGTTCGAGGGTTCTAATAATCATTATCAGGTGTTTAATTCCCACCAACAAGTTCTCGTCAAAAAACATTCGCGTTTTAGAACAACTTTCATTTCAATAAAAAAAAAGGCTAAAAATGACCGATTTTTAAGGTTATTATTCACGTTTTTTTG
Source organism: Agrostemma githago (assembly GCA_958450325.1). NCBI lineage: Eukaryota > Viridiplantae > Streptophyta > Magnoliopsida > Caryophyllales > Caryophyllaceae > Agrostemma > Agrostemma githago. The sequence continues at coordinate 76,087,609 of OY288244.1, forward strand.
GCGTTTTGGGTCCTGAAATAAAATGGCCCTATAATTGCGTCGAACAAACTCCATTCCAAATACTATGCCCCGGTCTAATTTGAGGGTCATTTGGATTTAAATAAAGTCTTTTTAAGGCCTTAAACAGTCATTTGAAACGTGTCGGAATCCGTCGAAACAAGCCTTTATATTCCATTTTATATCGTGTTTGAGGGTTCTAATAATCATTATCACGTGTTTTATTCCCACCAACAAGTTCTTGTCAAAAAACATTCGCGTTTTAGAACAACTTTCATTTCGATAAAAAAAAGCTAAAAACGGCCGATTTTTAAGGTTATTATTCACGTTTTTTTGGCGTTTTGGGTCCCGAAATAAAATGGTCCTATAATTGCGTCGAACAACCTCCATTCCAAATACTATGCCCCGGTGTAATTTGAGGGTCATTTGGATTTAAATAAAGTCTTTTTAAGGCCTTAAACAATCTTTTGAAACGTGACAGAATCCGTCGAAACAAGCCATTATATTCCATTTTATATCGTGTTCGAAGGTTCTAATAATCATTATCAGGCGTTTTATTCCTACGAACAAGTACTCGTCAAAAAACATTCGCGTTTTAGAACAACTTTCATTTCAATAAAAAAAAGGCTAAAAACGACCGATTTTGAAGGTTATTATTCACGTTTTTTTGGCGTTTTGGGTCCCAAAATAAAATGGTTTTATAATTGCGTCGAACTAGCTCCATACCAAATACTATGCCCAGTTGTAATTTAAGGGTCATTTGGAAATAAATAAAGTCTTTTTAAGGCCTTAAATAGTCTTTTGAAACTTGTCGGAATCCATCGAAACAAGTTCTATATTCCATTTTATATCGTGTTCGAGGGTTCTAATAATCATTATTAGGCATTTTATTCCTATCAACAAGTTTTCGTCAAAAAACATTCGCGTTTTAGAACAACTTTCATTTCGATAAAAAAAAACTAAAAACGGCCGATTTTTAAGGTTATTATTCACGTTTAATTGGCGTTTCAGGTCCTGAAATAAAATGGCCCTATAATTGCGCCGAACAAACTCCATACCAAATACTATGCTCCGATGTAATTTGAGGGTCATTTGGATTTAAATAAAGTCTTTTTAAAGCCTTAAGATAGTCTTTCGAAACGTGTCGGAATCCGTCGAAACAAGTTCTATATTCCATTTTATATCGTGTTCGAGGGTTCTAATAATCATTATTAGGCATTTTATACCTATCAACAAGTTTTCGTCAAAAAATATTCGCATTTTAGAACAACTTTCATTTCGAAAAAAAAAAAACTAAAAACTGCCGATTTTGAAGGTTATTATTCACGTTTTTTTGGCGTTTCGGGTCCTGAAATCAAATGGCCCTATATTGCGTCGAACAAACTCCATTCCAAATACTATGCTCCGATGTAATTTGAGGGTCATTTGGATTTAAATAAAGTCTTTTTAAAGCCTTAAGATAGTCTTTCGAAACGTGTCGGAATCCGTCGAAACAAGTTCTATATTCCATTTTATATCGTGTTCGAGGGTTCTAATAATCATTATTAGGCATTTTATTCCTATCAACAAGTTTTCGTCAAAAAACACTCGCGTTTTAGAACAACTTTCATTTCTATAAAAAACGCTAAAAACGGCCGATTTTTAAGGTTATTATTCACGTTTTTTTGGCGTTTTGGGTCCCGAAATAAAATGTCCTTATATTTGCGTCGAACAAACTCCATTCCAAATACTATGCCCCGGTGTAATTTGAGGGTCATTTGGATTTAAATAAAGTCTTTTTAAGGCCTTAAATAGTCTTTTGAAACGTGTCGGAATCCGTCGAAACAAGCCATTATATTCCATTTTATATCGTGTTCGAGGGTTCTAATAATCATTATTAGGCATTTTATTCCTATCAACAAGTTTTCGTCAAAAAATATTCGCGTTTTAGAACAACTTTCATTTCGATAAAAAAAGCTAAAAACGGCCGATTTTTAAGGTTATTATTCACGTTTTTTTGGCGTTTTGGGTCCCGAAATAAAATGTCCTTATATTTGCGTCGAACAAACTCCATTCCAAATACTATGCCCCGGTGTAATTTGAGGGTTATTTGGATTTAAATAAAGTCTTTTTAAAGCCTTATGATAGTCTTTCGAAACGTGTCGTAATCCGTCGAAACAAGTTCTATATTCCATTTTATATCGTGTTCGAGGGTTCTAATAATCGTTATTAGACATTTTATTCCTATCAACAAGTTTTCGTCAAAAAATATTCGCGTTTTAGAACAACTTTCATTTCGATAAAAAAAAAGCTAAAAACTGCCGATTTTTAAGGTTATTATTCACGTTTTATAATTGCGTCGAACAAACTCCATACCAAATACTATGCTCCGATGTAATTTGAGGGTCATTTGGATTTAAATAAAGTCTTTTTAAAGCCTTAAGATAGTCTTTCGAAACGTGTCGGAATCCGTCGAAACAAGTTCTATATTCCATTTTATATCGGGTTCGAGGGTTCTAATAATCATTATTAGGCATTTTATTCCTATCAACAAGTTTTCGTCAAAAAATATTTGCGTTTTAGAACAACTTTCATTTCGATAAAAAAAGCTAAAAAAGGCCGATTTTTAAGGTTATTATTCTTGTTTTTTTGGCGTTTTAGGTCCCGAAATAAAATGGCCCTATAATTGTGTGAACAAACTCCATTCCAAATACTATGCCCCGGTGTAATTTGAGGGTCATTTGGATTTAGATAAAGTCTTTTTAAGGCCTTAAATAGTCTTTTGAAACGTGTCGGATTCCGTCGAAACAAGCCATTATATTCCATTTTATATCGTGTTCGAGGGTTCTAATAATCATTATCAGGCGTTTTATTCCTACCAACAAGTTCTCATCAAAAAACATTCGCGTTTTAGAACAACTTTCATTTCGATAAAAAAAAACTAAAAACGGCCGATTTTTAAGGTTATTATTCACGTTTTTTTGGCGTTTTGGGTCCCGAAATAAAATGGCCCTATAATTGCGTCGAACAAACTCCATTCCAAATACTATGCCCCGGTGTAATTTGAGGGTTATTTGGATTTAAATAAAGTCTTTTTAAAGCCTTAAGATAGTCTTTCGAAACATGTCGTAATCCGTCGCAACAAGTTCTATATTCCATTTTATATCGTGTTCGAGGGTTCTAATAATCATTATTAGGCATTTTATTTCTATCAACAAGTTTTCGTCAAAAAACTTTCGCGTTTTAGAACAACTTTCATTTCGATAAAAAAAAGCTAAAAACGGCCGATTTTTAAGGTTATTATTCACGTTTTTTATTTTGGCGTTTCAGGTCCTGAAATAAAATGGCCCTATAATTGCGTCGAACAAACTCCATACCAAATACTATCGCCCGATGTAATTTAAGAGTCATTTGGATTTAAGTAAAGTCTTTTTATAGCCTTGAGATAGTCTTTCGAAACGTGTCAGAATCCGTGGAAACAAGTTCTATATTCCATTTTATATCGTGTTCGAGGGTTCTAATAATCATTATTAGACATTTTATTCCTATCAACAAGTTTTCTCAAAAAATATTCGCGTTTTAGAACAACTTTCATTTCGATAAAAAAAAAGCTAAAAACTGCCGATTTTGAAGGTTATTATTCACGTTTTTTTGGCGTTTCGGGTCTTGAAATAAAATGGTCCTATATTTGCGTCGAACAAACTCCATACCAAATACTATGCCCCGATGTAATTTGAGGGTCATTTGGATTTAAATAAAGTCTTTTTAAAGCCTTAAGATAGTCTTTCGAAACGTGTCGGAATCCGTCGAAACAAGTTATATATTCCAATTTATATCGAGTTCGAGGGTTCTAATAATCATTATTAGACATTTTATTCCTATCAACAAGTTTTCGTCAAAAAATATTCGCGTTTTAGAACAACTTTCATTTCGATAAAAAAAAGAGCTAAAAACTGCCGATTTTGAAGGTTATTATTCACGTTTTTTTGGCGTTTCGGGTCCTGAAATAAAATGGCCCTATAATTGCGTCGAACGAACTCCATACCAAATACTATGCCCCGATGTAATTTGAGGGTCATTTGGATTTAAATAAAGTCTTTTTAAAGCCTTAAGATAGTCTTTCGAAACGTGTCGAAATCCGTCGAAACAAGTTCTATATTCCATTTTATATCGTGTTCGAGGGTTCTAATAATCATTATTAGGCATTTTATTCCTATCAACAAGTTTTCGTCAAAAAATATTCGCGTTTTAGAACAACTTTCATTTCGATAAAAAAAGCTAAAAACGGCCGATTTTTAAGGTTATTATTCACGTTTTTTTGGTGTTTTGGGTCCCGAAATAAAATGTCCTTATATTTGCGTCGAACAAACTCCATTCCAAATACTATGCCCCGGTGTAATTTGAGGGTCATTTGGATTTAAATAAAGTCTTTTTAAGGCTTTAAATAGTCTTTTGAAACGTGTCGGAATCCGTTGAAACAAGCCATTATATTCCATTTTATATCGTGTTCGAGGGTTCTAATAATCATTATCAGGCGTTTTATTCCTACCAACAAGTTCTCGTCAAAAAACATTCCCGTTTTAGAACAACTTTCATTTCGATAAAAAAAGCAAAAAACGGCCGATTTTTAAGGTTATTATTCATGTTTTTTTGGCGTTTTGGGTCTCGAAATAAAATGGCCCTATAATTGCGTCGAACAAACTCCATTCCAAATACTATGCCCCGGTCTAATTTGAGGGTCATTTGGATTTAAATAAAGTCTTTTTAAGGCCTTAAACAGTCATTTGAAACGTGTCGGAATCCGTCGAAACAAGCCTTTATATTCCATTTTATATCGTGTTTGAGGGTTCTAATAATCATTATCACGTGTTTTATTCCCACCAACAAGTTCTTGTCAAAAAACATTCGCGTTTTAGAACAACTTTCATTTCGATAAAAAAAAGCTAAAAACGGCCGATTTTTAAGGTTATTATTCACGTTTTTTTGGCGTTTTGGGTCCCGAAATAAAATGGTCCTATAATTGCGTCGAACAACCTCCATTCCAAATACTATGCCCCGGTGTAATTTGAGGGTCATTTGGATTTAAATAAAGTCTTTTTAAGGCCTTAAACAATCTTTTGAAACGTGTCAGAATCCGTCGAAACAAGCCATTATATTCCATTTTATATCGTGTTCGAAGGTTCTAATAATCATTATCAGGCGTTTTATTCCTACGAACAAGTACTCGTCAAAAAACATTCGCGTTTTAGAACAACTTTCATTTCAATAAAAAAAAGGCTAAAAACGACCGATTTTGAAGGTTATTATTCACGTTTTTTTGGCGTTTTGGGTCCCAAAATAAAATGGTTTTATAATTGCGTCGAACTAGCTCCATACCAAATACTATGCCCAGTTGTAATTTAAGGGTCATTTGGAAATAAATAAAGTCTTTTTAAGGCCTTAAATAGTCTTTTGAAACTTGTCGGAATCCATCGAAACAAGTTCTATATTCCATTTTATATCGTGTTCGAGGGTTCTAATAATCATTATTAGGCATTTTATTCCTATCAACAAGTTTTCGTCAAAAAACATTCGCGTTTTAGAACAACTTTCATTTCGATAAAAAAAACTAAAAACGGCCGATTTTTAAGGTTATTATTCACGTTTAATTGGCGTTTCAGGTCCTGAAATAAAATGGCCCTATAATTGCGCCGAACAAACTCCATACCAAATACTATGCTCCGATGTAATTTGAGGGTCATTTGGATTTAAATAAAGTCTTTTTAAAGCCTTAAGATAGTCTTTCGAAACGTGTCGGAATCCGTCGAAACAACTTCTATATTCCATTTTATATCGTGTTCGAGGGTTCTAATAATCATTATTAGGCATTTTATACCTATCAACAAGTTTTCGTCAAAAAATATTCGCATTTTAGAACAACTTTCATTTCGAAAAAAAAAAAACTAAAAACTGCCGATTTTGAAGGTTATTATTCACGTTTTTTTGGCGTTTCGGGTCCTGAAATAAAATGGCCCTATAATTGCGTCGAACAAACTCCATTCCAAATACTATGCTCCGATGTAATTTGAGGGTCATTTGGATTTAAATAAAGTCTTTTTAAAGCCTTAAGATAGTCTTTCGAAACGTGTCGGAATCCGTCGAAACAAGTTCTATATTCCATTTTATATCGTGTTCGAGGGTTCTAATAATCATTATTAGGCATTTTATTCCTATCAACAAGTTTTCGTCAAAAAACACTCGCGTTTTAGAACAACTTTCATTTCTATAAAAAACGCTAAAAACGGCCGATTTTTAAGGTTATTATTCACGTTTTTTTGGCGTTTTGGGTCCCGAAAAAAAATGTCCTTATATTTGCGTCGAACAAACTCCATTCCAAATACTATGCCCCGGTGTAATTTGAGGGTCATTTGGATTTAAATAAAGTCTTTTTAAGGCCTTAAATAGTCTTTTGAAACGTGTCGGAATCCGTCGAAACAAGCCATTATATTCCATTTTATATCGTGTTCGAGGGTTCTAATAATCATTATCAGGCATTTTATTCCTACCAACAAGTTCTCATAAAAAAAAATTCACGTTTTAGAATAACTTTAATTTCGATAAAAAAAAACTAAAAACGGCCGATTTTTAAGGTTATCATTCACGTTTTGTTGGCGTTTTGGGTCCCGAAATAAAATGGCCCTATAATTGCGTCGAACAAACTCCATTCCAAATACTATGCCCCGGTGTAATTTGAGGGTTATTTGGATTTAAATAAAGTCTTTTTAAAGCCTTATGATAGTCTTTCGAAACGTGTCGTAATCCGTCGAAACAAGTTCTATATTCCATTTTATATCGTGTTCGAGGGTTCTAATAATCGTTATTAGACATTTTATTCCTATCAACAAGTTTTCGTCAAAAAATATTCGCGTTTTAGAACAACTTTCATTTCGATAAAAAAAAAGCTAAAAACTGCCGATTTTTAAGGTTATTATTCACGTTTTATAATTGCGTCGAACAAACTCCATACCAAATACTATGCTCCGATGTAATTTGAGGGTCATTTGGATTTAAATAAAGTCTTTTTAAAGCCTTAAGATAGTCTTTCGAAACGTGTCGGAATCCGTCGAAACAAGTTCTATATTCCATTTTATATCGGGTTCGAGGGTTCTAATAATCATTATTAGGTATTTTATTCCTATCAACAAGTTTTCGTCAAAAAATATTTGCGTTTTAGAACAACTTTCATTTCGATAAAAAAAGCTAAAAAAGGCCGATTTTTAAGGTTATTATTCTTGTTTTTTTGGCGTTTTAGGTCCCGAAATAAAATGGCCCTATAATTGTGTGAACAAACTCCATTCCAAATACTATGCCCCGGTGTAATTTGAGGGTCATTTGGATTTAGATAAAGTCTTTTTAAGGCCTTAAATAGTCTTTTGAAACGTGTCGGATTCCGTCGAAACAAGCCATTATATTCCATTTTATATCGTGTTCGAGGGTTCTAATAATCATTATCAGGCGTTTTATTCCTACCAACAAGTTCTCATCAAAAAACATTCGCGTTTTAGAACAACTTTCATTTCGATAAAAAAAACTAAAAACGGCCGATTTTTAAGGTTATTATTCACGTTTTTTTGGCGTTTTGGGTCCCGAAATAAAATGGCCCTATAATTGCGTCGAACAAACTCCATTCCAAATACTATGCCCCGGTGTAATTTGAGGGTTATTTGGATTTAAATAAAGTCTTTTTAAAGCCTTAAGATAGTCTTTCGAAACATGTCGTAATCCGTCGCAACAAGTTCTATATTCCATTTTATATCGTGTTCGAGGGTTCTAATAATCATTATTAGGCATTTTATTTCTATCAACAAGTTTTCGTCAAAAAACTTTCGCGTTTTAGAACAACTTTCATTTCGATAAAAAAAAGCTAAAAACGGCCGATTTTTAAGGTTATTATTCACGTTTTTTATTTTGGCGTTTCAGGTCCTGAAATAAAATGGCCCTATAATTGCGTCGAACAAACTCCATACCAAATACTATCGCCCGATGTAATTTAAGAGTCATTTGGATTTAAGTAAAGTCTTTTTATAGCCTTGAGATAGTCTTTCGAAACGTGTCAGAATCCGTGGAAACAAGTTCTATATTCCATTTTATATCGTGTTCGAGGGTTCTAATAATCATTATTAGACATTTTATTCCTATCAACAAGTTTTCTCAAAAAATATTCGCGTTTTAGAACAACTTTCATTTCGATAAAAAAAAAAGCTAAAAACTGCCGATTTTGAAGGTTATTATTCACGTTTTTTTGGCGTTTCGGGTCTTGAAATAAAATGGTCCTATATTTGCGTCGAACAAACTCATACCAAATACTATGCCCCGATGTAATTTGAGGGTCATTTGGATTTAAATAAAGTCTTTTTAAAGCCTTAAGATAGTCTTTCGAAACGTGTCGAAATCCGTCGAAACAAGTTCTATATTCCATTTTATATCGTGTTCGAGGGTTCTAATAATCATTATTAGGCATTTTATTCCTATCAACAAGTTTTCGTCAAAAAATATTCGCGTTTTAGAACAACTTTCATTTCGATAAAAAAAGCTAAAAACGGCCGATTTTTAAGGTTATTATTCACGTTTTTTTGGCGTTTTGGGTCCCGAAATAAAATGTCCTTATATTTGCGTCGAACAAACTCCATTCCAAATACTATGCCCCGGTGTAATTTGAGGGTCATTTGGATTTAAATAAAGTCTTTTTAAGGCTTTAAATAGTCTTTTGAAACGTGTCGGAATCCGTTGAAACAAGCCATTATATTCCATTTTATATCGTGTTCGAGGGTTCTAATAATCATTATCAGGCGTTTTATTCCTACCAACAAGTTCTCGTCAAAAAACATTCGCGTTTTAGAACAACTTTCATTTCGATAAAAAAAGCAAAAAACGGCCGATTTTTAAGGTTATTATTCATGTTTTTTTGGCGTTTTGGGTCTCGAAATAAAATGGCCCTATAATTGCGTCGAACAAACTCCATTCCAAATACTATGCCCCGGTGTAATTTGAGGGTCATTTGGATTTAAATAAAGTCTTTTTAAGGCCTTAAATAGTCTTTCGAAACGTGTCGTAATCCGTCGCAACAAGTTCTATATTCCATTTTATATCGTGTTTGAGGGTTCTAATAATCATTATTAGGCATTTTATTCCTATCAACAAGTTTTCGTCAAAAAACTTTCGCGTTTTAGAACAACTTTCATTTCGATAAAAAAAAGCTAAAAACGGCCGATTTTTAAGGTTATTATTCACGTTTTTTTGGCGTTTTGGGTCCCGAAATAAAATGGCCCTATAATTGCGTCGAACAAACTCCATTCCAAATACTATGCCCCGGTGTAATTTGAGGGTCATTTGGATTTAAATAAAGTCTTTTTAAGGCTTTAAATAGTCTTTTGAAACGTGTCGGAATCCGTTGAAACAAGCCATTATGTTCCATTTTATATCGTGTTCGAGGGTTCTAATAATCATTATCAGGCGTTTTATTCCTACCAACAAGTTCTCGTCAAAAAACAATCGCGTTTTAGAACAACTTTCATTTCGATAAAAAAAGCTAAAAACGGCCGATTTTTAAGGTTATTATTCATGTTTTTTTGGCGTTTTGGGTCTCGAAATAAAATGGCCCTATAATTGCGTCGAACAAACTCCATTCCAAATACTATGCCCCGGTGTAATTTGAGGGTCATTTGGATTTAAATAAAGTATTTTTAAGGCCTTAAATAATCTTTCGAAACGTGTCGTAATCCGTCGCAACCAGTTCTATATTCTATTTTATATCGTATTCGAGGGTTCTAATAATCATTATTAGGCATTTTATTCCTATCAACAAGTTTTCGTCAAAAAACTTTCGCGTTTTAGAACAACTTTCATTTCGATAAAAAAAAGCTAAAAACGGTCGATTTTTAAGGTTATTATTCACGTTTTTTATTTTGGCGTTTCAGGTCCTGAAATAAAATGGCCCTATAATTGCGTCGAACAAACTCCATACCAAATACTATTGCCCGATGTAACTTAAGAGTCATTTGGATTTAAGTAAAGTCTTTTTATAGCCTTGAGATAGTCTTTCGAAACGTGTCAGAATCCGTGGAAACAAGTTCTATATTCCATTTTATATCGTGTTCGAGGGTTCTAATAATCATTATTAGACATTTTATTCCTATCAACAAGTTTTCTCAAAAAATATTCGCGTTTTAGAACAACTTTCATTTCGATAAAAAAAAAGCTAAAAACTGCAGATTTTGAAGGTTATTATTCACGTTTTTTTAGTGTTTCGGGTCCTGAAATAAAATGGCCCTATATTTGCGTCGAAAAAACTCCATACCAAATACTATGCCCCGATGTAATTTGAGGGTCATTTAGATTTAAATAAAGTCTTTTTAAAGCCTTAAGATAGTCTTTCGAAACGTGTCGTAATCCGTCGAAACAAGTTCTATATTCCATTTTATATCGTGTTCGAGGGTTCTAATAATCATTATTAGACATTTTATTCCTATCAACAAGTTTTCGTCAAAAAATATTCGCGTTTTAGAACAACTTTCATTTCTATAAAAAAAAGAGCTAAAAACTGCCGATTTTGAAGGTTATTATTCACGTTTTTTTGGCGTTTCGGGTCCTGAAATAAAATGGCCCTATAATTGCGTCGAACAAACTCCATACCAAATACTATGCCCCGATGTAATTTGAGGGTCATTTGGATTTAAATAAAGTCTTTTTAAATCCTTCAGATAGTCTTTCGAAACGTGTCGAAATCCGTCGAAACAAGTTCTATATTCCATTTTATATCGTGTTCGAGGGTTCTAATAATAATTATTAGGCATTTTATTCCTATCAACAAGTTTTCGTCAAAAAATATTCGCGTTTTAGAACAACTTTCATTTCGATAAAAAAAGCTAAAAACGGCCGATTTTTAAGGTTATTATTCACGTTTTTTTGGCGTTTTGGGTCCCGAAATAAAATGGCCCTATAATTGTGTCGAACAAACTCCATTCCAAATACTATGCCCCGGTGTAATTTGAGGGTCATTGGGATTTAAATAAAGTCTTTTTAAGGCCTTAAATAGTCTTTTGAAACGTGTCGGAATCCGTTGAAACAAGCCATTATATTCCATTTTATATCGTGTTCGAGGGTTCTAATAATCATTATCAGACGTTTTATTCCTACCAACAAGTTCTCGTCAAAAAACATTCGCGTTTTAGAACAACTTTCATTTCGATAAAAAAAGCTAAAAACGGCCGATTTTTAAGGTTATTATTCACGTTTTTTTGGCGTTTTGGGTCTCGAAATAAAATGGCCCTATAATTGCGTCGAACAAACTCCATTCCAAATACTATGCCCCGGTGTAATTTGAGGGTCATTTGGATTTAAATAAAGTCTTTTTAAGGCCTTAAATAGTCTTTCGAAACGTGTCGTAATCCGTCGCAACAAGTTCTATATTCCATTTTATATCGTGTTCAAGGGTTCTAATAATCATTATTAGGCATTTTATTCCTATCAACAAGTTTTCGTCAAAAAACTTTCGCGTTTTAGAACAACTTTCATTTCGATAAAAAAAAGCTTAAAACGGCCGATTTTTAAGGTTATTATTCACGTTTTTTATTTTGGCGTTTCAGGTCCTGAAATAAAATGACCCTATAATTGCGTCGAACAAACTCCATACCAAATACTATTGCCCGATGTAATTTAAGAGTCATTTGGATTTAAGTAAAGTCTTTTTATAGCCTTGAGATAGTCTTTCGAAACGTGTCGGAATCCGTGGAAACAAGTTCTATATTCCATTTTATATCGTGTTCGAGGGTTCTAATAATCATTATTAGACATTTTATTCCTATCAACAAGTTTTCTCAAAAAATATTCGCGTTTTAGAACAACTTTCTTTTCGATAAAAAAAAAGCTAAAAACTGCAGATTTTGAAGGTTATTATTCACGTTTTTTTGGCGTTTCAGGTCCTGAAATAAAATGGCCCTATATTTGCGTCGAAAAAACTCCATACCAAATACTATGCCCCGATGTAATTTGAGGGTCATTTGGATTTAAATAAAGTCTTTTTAAAGCCTTAAGATAGTCTTTCGAAACGTGTCGTAATCCGTCGAAACAAGTTCTATATTCCATTTTATATCGTGTTCGAGGGTTCTAATAATCATTATTAGACATTTTATTCCTATCAACAAGTTTTCGTCAAAAAATATTCGCGTTTTAGAACAACTTTCATTTCGATAAAAAAAAAGCTAAAAACTGCCGATTTTGAAGGTTATTATTCACGTTTTTTTGGCGTTTCGGGTCCTGAAATAAAATGGCCCTATATTTGCGTCGAAAAAACTCCATACCAAATACTATGCCCCGATGTAATTTGAGGGTCATTTGGATTTAAATAATGTCTTTTTAAAGCCTTAAGATAGTCTTTCGAAACGTGTCGTAATCCGTCGAAACAAGTTCTATATTCCATTTTATATCGTGTTCGAGGGTTCTAATAATCATTATTAGACATTTTATTCCTATCAACAAGTTTTCGTCAAAAAATATTCGCGTTTTAGAACAACTTTCATTTCGATAAAAAAAAGCTAAAAACTGCCGATTTTGAAGGTTATTATTCACGTTTTTTTGGCGTTTCGGGTCCTGAAATAAAATGGCCCTATATTTGCGTCGAAAAAACTCCATACCAAATACTATGCCCCGATGTAATTTGAGGGTCATTTGGATTTAAATAAAGTCTTTTTAAAGCCTTAAGATAGTCTTTCGAAACGTGTCGTAATCCGTCGAAACAAGTTCTATATTCCATTTTATATCGTGTTCGAGGGTTCTAATAATCATTATTAGACATTTTATTCCTATCAACAAGTTTTCGTCAAAAAATATTCGCGTTTTAGAACAACTTTCATTTCGATAAAAAAAAAAGCTAAAAACTGCCGATTTTGAAGGTTATTATTCACGTTTTTTTGGCGTTTCGGGTCCTGAAATAAAATGGCCCTATAATTGCGTCGAACAAACTCCATACCAAATACTATGCCCCGATATAATTTGAGGGTCATTTGGATTTAAATAAAGTCTTTTTAAAGCCTTAAGATAGTCTTTCGAAACGTGTCGGAATCCGTCGAAACAAGTTCTATATTCCATTTTATATCGTGTTCGAGTGTTCTAATAATCATTATTAGGCATTTTATTCCTATCAACAAGTTTTCGTCAAAAAATATTCGCGTTTTAGAACAACTTTCATTTCGATAAAAAAAGCTAAAAACGGCCGATTTTTAAGGTTATTATTCACGTTTTTTTGGCGTTTTGGGTCCCGAAACAAAATGGCCCTATAATTGCGTCGAACAAACTCCATTTCAAATACTATGCCCCGGTGTAATTTGAGGGTCATTTGGATTTAAATAAAGTCTTTTTAAGGCTTTAAATAGTCTTTTGAAACGTGTCGGAATCCGTTGAAACAAGCCATTATATTCCATTTTATATCGTGTTCGAGGGTTCTAATAATCATTATCAGGCGTTTTATTCCTACCAACAAGTTCTCGTCAAAAAACATTCGCGTTTTAGAACAACTTTCATTTCGATAAAAAAAAGCTAAAAACGGCCGATTTTTAAGGTTATTATTCACGTTTTTTTGGCGTTTTGGGTCTCGAAATAAAATGGCCCTATAATTGCGTCGAACAAACTCCATTCCAAATCTATGGCCCGGTGTAATTTGAGGGTCATTTGGATTTAAATAAAGTCTTTTTAAGGCCTTAAATAGTCTTTTGAAATGTGTCGGAACGAATCCGTCGAAACAAGCCATTATATTCCATTTTATATCGTGTTCGAGGGTTCTAATAATCATTATCAGGCGTTTTATTCCTACCAACAAGTTCTCGTCTAAAAACATTCGCGTTTTAGAACAACTTTCATTTCAATAAAAAAAGACTAAAAATGACCGATTTTGAAGGTTATTATTCACGTTTTTTTGGCGTTTTGGGTCCCGAAATAAAATGGTTTTATAATTGCGTCGAACTAGCTCCATACCAAATACTATGCCCAGTTGTAATTTAAGGGTCATTTGGAAATAAATAAAGTCTTTTTAAGGCCTTAAATAGTCTTTTGAAACTTGTCGGAATGCGTTGAAACAAGCCGTTATATTCCATTTTATATCGTGTTCGAGGGTTCTAATAATCATTATCAGGCGTTTAATTCCTACCAATAAGTTTTCGTCAAAAAAAAGTCACGTTTTTGAACAACTTTCATTTCGATAAAAAAAGGGCTAAGAACGACCAATTTTGAAGATTATTATCCACGTTTTTTTGGTGTTTTGGGCCCTGAAATAAAATGGTTCTATAATTACGTTGAACAAACTACATACCAAATACTATGCCCCGATATAATTTCAGTGTCATTTGGATCTAAATAAAGTCTTTTAAAACATGTCGAAATCCATCGAAAAAAGTTGAATATTAAATTTTATATTGTGTTTGTGGGTTCTAATAATTAGTACTCCGTATTAGACATTTATTACTGTCGATAAAGTTCTATATTCCATTTTATTTGGTTTAACTAACTAATTTTATAATGCTTCAGAAGCCAGATATGGAGTAGTAGTAGTATTAAATACCCCTCCGTTCCAATGAATTGTTTGCCTTTGGTTTTGGCACCAAGGACAAGAGATCCAATTATGAGGTGACATGTGGAGCCAAGGGTCAAATTACATATAAAAAACATTCTTAAAATAGAAAAGCAAACAATTCATTGAGACACCCCAATATAGAATAGGCAAACAATTCATTGGAACGGAGGGAGTAACAGTATCCAGCATGAATTCATCCTCATATATAACAAGGTGATTGAGAGAGAGGAAGTGTAGCTAGAAATTGAGAAAGGAATGACGAGTAGTTAAATCAAACGCCATAATAACTACGAGTAAAAATCTAGGTAAACATGGGTTTGCAATTTTTAATAATTAGTTGTAATTTTGAATTGAAAGCATGCAATTACTTATGCAAAACATGATCAATTGAAGATATATAAACACACATATATTAGCGTACCTGATCTTAATTTTAGAAGGTTATTAATAGACTCGTAATAAAAAAAGAGACTTGTGATAAATAAAAAAGAGTTTAGAGTATTGGAAAAAGTAATTAGTGACATGCATGCATTATACTATATGCTCTAATTAAAAATAGTTAGTAGTGGCTTCTGATAAAGAAATATGGGTTTACAAACATTTTAGGCCTTTCTCTAACATTTCTTCATTTTTTAATAACAAAAATTACATGGTCAATAACTCAATAGATTATCCTAGTTATTACTCGCTCAACCAACCTCGATCACATATTTTTCCTTTGCTAAATTAAAATAATATGCCAAAAATCAATAATAAAGTATTACGTAGAATTTATCGTATATTCGGTTTAATTAAATTGTTTGAACAACTACAAGATGGCGATTTGTATATATAAAAATTCAATTTTGATTAACTTTTTATAAATAATTTGTCATTACTCATTAATTAATACAAGGGTTAGATGAAGCTCATTCTTTGATAGCAGCTAAGTTCATTACCCCTTGATTAACCCAAATATTTAGTATCTAAACAGGGGTCTGCAATCGGTGCTACAAATACTTGTATGAGACCTCACACATACAGTACAAGCAGGGGCGGACCCAGGAATGAATTGTTACTGAGGCTATATCCGAAGACTATTTTATTACTGAAAAAAAAAATCAATCCTTGACATTGAATTATCGATTTCATGGATAAGCTTAATCGATCTAGCATGAAGAAACACGTCATGCACGACTGCACGGAGTAGCACATAAAAATGTTTACATAACTTTTTTTATAATCATCAAATTTTATACCCTCGGATTCAATAATTATTTTGCTTCAATATATCTATATTAGCATCATAAACATCCATATTATAAATAAATAAATAATGTAGTTTATGAGAGTTGAACATAAATAGAAGACAATCTTAAAGAAATTGTGAGTCGATAAAATGAGGAGTACTAATAGTAACAATAAGAAATATAGTCTGGATTGATAGATTAGCTAATTAGCTTCTTGTCCACAAAAATTAAAATAAAGTAAAAAAAACTAGCTCCGAAAGGGTTTCAAACCCTGGACCTTCAGGAGTATCAGGACCATAGACTCAATCCACTACAATCTGCGCTACCGACTATTCTGTGTATTAGTCTGCACTAATATTTATTTTTCCTAAATTCTACTCGGGCTTTAGTCCGAGTAGCCTAAGCCCAGATCCGCCCCTGAGTACAAGTTAGTTATCGTGAGACGGTCTCCCAAGAGAATTATTAATATAGGAAAAGGTGAATGAAGAAAACAAGGCTGGAACTGGAAATTGAGAAGGGAATAATGGTGGTGGAAAGAGGAGGGAGACGGAGTTTTGAGATACTCATAACTTTAAAGAGGTTGGATAAGGTGCAGTACATAGAAAACGATAGTAGCGAAAAAGGCAACATGGTAGCTCTCACAGATGCGCACACTTCCAGTGTCATATTCCCTTCCCTTGAGTATCTCGAGCTAATCGACATACCTGAATTGAAGGGATGGTGGAGTGTTACAGACTCTGCTCAAGATCAAGGTGGTCTTCATCAACTCCTCGAACGGACGCTTACATTTCCCAAATTGGAGAAGATTTCAATGGACATGGAGTTGGTAATTTCACTGGCCCAAGTGTTTCTACCGGGTATGTCTTCTCTACGACATCTTGTTGTTAGTGACAAAGTGCCTTATAAAAAGCGACCACCGGTCATCCTCCTCAGCAACTACCTTCCCCTGCTTAGGGAGCTATCTATTTACAACATTCAAATGGAAGTTGTTCCCGAAGAGTTCCGAGGTATGTCTTCTTTGAAAAGTCTAGAAATATGGGAAGGTGAGGCTTTAGAGGAAGTTCCAGAGTGGATCGACAGCCTCACCTCCCTAGAAAGCCTTTATATAGATGATTGCCCCAAGTTGAAATCTTTGCCACACGAGATCCGCAATCTATCCAACTTGAAGTCACTATCCCTTAGAGGATGCTCGTGGGAGCTTGCTGAGAGATGCCAAGAGCCATCAGGTGAAGACTGGCCCAAAATTCAACATATTCCCACCATTGTCATCAAACCAGCTAAAAAGAATGAGGAATCAAGATAACTAGGAAGCCTTTGGACGAATCGAAGAAGATAAAAAGATATAATATCTTCTGATATGATCTCGATGATTAAAACGAACCATTCTCGTTGGCATGGTTATCTTGTGGCGTTCCTACGATTGGGTTTTAGCAATTTGAATGTTCGGTGTTCCGTTTGTTCTGTTTTCAGTCCTTGTTGTATGTGTGTTCTGTTTGGATTTTGTTTAGATTGTCGTGCTATTTGTTTCAGTTTCGATTTCCTGTTGTTCTGTTCTTCTCAAGGATATCAGACCGTTTTCTTCCAGTATGTGTATGTGTATGTGTTCTGTTTCGATTTCTGCTCTACTCTTTAATGACAAACTGAACAAAAAGCCAAAGCTGCAAATCTCGACAGAAAAAAATACATAATTCACTGCAATATCATACCGTTTTCTTCATGATGCCGGATTTGTAAACTGATATATAGACGCATCGGTTACAGAACAAATATGTATAATGCACTTTTTTTCATTCACACAGAACCGAGTATTTCACAGTACAGCGATAGAACATCGAACAAAGGATTATGAAATTAGGAATGAACACTTGAGATTGAGACTTCTATACACGACAACGAGTTAATTAAACGTGATTAAGGAAGAGTTTATTTACTAATTCGGGTTTTGCTACCAATCTTCCTTAACGATCTTGGCCTTCTCGAAAATGAATTTGCCTTCCTTATACTTTTGGGACGATTCATAAGCGCGCAAGTACTTCCATCCCAACACTTGTCGACAATCACCACAAAAGATATCAGCAACCGTGTGTAAACCGGTCATGAGTGATCGATCCTCTTTAGGTCCAACTTCAACATTCATTGCATGCGAGAATAAGAATGCTCGGCCATGTCTACCCTAAAACCATAACATTATATATTAAATCATGTCGATAACTCAACGAGCCAAAAGGGTATATTTGGAAAGAGGGAACACAAAACAGAAGTTTTGAGTATTTTTAATAACGATTTTTCCAACGTGTGCAAGCACGCATTAATATGCTACAGAGTAATAATTAATGCAAAATTCTCAATAATATCAGAATTTGAAATATTAACTCATATTTTTACCCAATTTTTTTAGACTAAGACATCTTCAGTAACAAATCCAATTTTTTTTCCTTTTTTCGAACGAAGCTGCCACTTAGTCACATTACAAATGAGCGAAAATCGAACCTGAATTAATCCATCTTACCCACTCGATTAATACATCTTCGATAACACAAAGTAATAATAATAATAATAATAATATGAAGTATTTTAATAACGATTTTTCCAACGTGTACAGACACACATTAATATGCTACGAAGTAATAATTAATGCAAAATTCTCAATAATATCTCGAGGAATTGAAATATTAACTCATATTACCCAAAAAAATTCACGAGCGAAACTTGTATTTAATCGCATCCCAAGACTAAAATCGAACCTGAATTATATTATTGGGTCTTAAAAACTAGACTAAGACATCTTCGATAACAAATCCAATTTTTTTTTTCTTTTTTCGAACGAAGATGAATTAATCCATCTTAACCACTAGACTAAGACAGGTTCGATAATAATACAAAAGTTTAGGCATTTTAATAAGTCTCTGAAAAAACCGTCTCACACTCAATTAATTTGAGACATAATTCACTGAGAAATTTCTCATTAACGTTATTGAGAGACGGATTAATATTACCTGAAAAGCTTTGGAGATGATATCATCATGAAGACAAACTTGATTTCTACAATTATAGCAGCTATAAATTCTTGGATCACCCAATTCAGCCATCAATGAAACTGGAAAAAAAAAATCAATTAAACTGAAAATCAAGCATAATAATGAAAAATCATAGCTTTAATTAGATCCAAAATTAAATTAAATTAATTGATCATAATATTGTAATTATAGAAAAACCAATCAAACTGTAATTAATTACCCAAAAATGAAGAAAATAAACAATTGATGATGATGATGATGGTGATGGTGAATTGATGATACCCAGAAAAAAAAAAAAGGTTTGCTTGAAGAATTGAGCTTACAGATTCATGTACCTTTGAATATAATCACTAAAAATGGGGAAGAAGATTGAAAGTGACATGATTATGTTAGGGAAGTGTAATCTATATACTTCGTTATATACGAATTATATATTTTAGGAAAATGATAAATATAGTTCTTAGGGCTGTATTTAAAAAGTCATAAGAGAGAAATAAATTTTCAATACATGCATTAATTGCATCGATGCATGTGTAATTTGGGCTTCAAATTCTATGTTTATACTAAATTCGGAAGTTTTTAATGCCTTATATACAACCCTATGGGTTGTATTTAACATAACCGTATATTTTAAAGCTTTTTTCGAGCGATTTTATTTATCGGTTTCGTCGAAACTCATATTAGAAAAGTATCGTAAATAATAAAATAATACAATAAGTATAATTAATATAAATAATGAACTTTTGTTTGTAATATTTTTTTTGGTTTGATACTTGATGAAATAAATGGGATAAAGATTGGAACATAAGAAGACCCACCAAAATTAAACAAATACAAAAAAAAAATTATTAATAACGTTACTGAAAGACATACGGAGTATTGTAATTGTTTTCTTTGTTATATTTCGCACTAATTTAATGAAAGACGGTCTTCCTGTAAATCTATTATCTCTGTTTCAATCGTTTGTTTAATTAACACAAATTCTCGTATCAGATGATCTCACGGTTACAATATGATTAATGATATAGTACTGTCTAACAAAAGGTACTGATTAAGGGGTCGTTTGGTTACTCATCCAATTACCGGAAAGTGCAAGTTCTCAGGAAGTGCATTTTCAGGGAGTTGTTTGGTTGTCCACTTCCCGGGAATTGTCACCTCCTCCACAATGGGGGAAGTTACTCACCAAGCCCTCCCTTGGTGGGTAGAACTTCCCGCATGAAGTCATTTCTCACATGACAACCAAACAATATTTTTTAATTCCCATGAAATACAAATTCACGTGAATTTAAAGTTCCCGGTAATTTCATCTTCTCATGGGGAACCAAACGAGCCCTTTTAATAAAGAGACGATAAATGATTTTATGGCCGATGGTTTTGGAACAAACGTTTATTTCCAGTATTCAGTATTCTGTCATCCTACTTTCGTGACTCTTTAACGGCATTTATTGTATACTTTTAGTTTCTTTATGATTTGTTATTGAGATTAATAAACGATATAACATGGGTTTTGAGATCCAAAATATCATGTAATCCAACGTTATTTTTACTGATAAAAAAAAAAATTTTGGGGCAAAAAGTAGGTAAATATCGTTGGGCAAGATTGCCCATCATAATATACATTTTTGGGTGCAAATGGTTTTGTGAGATCCCATAGAATTTATGGGTGTGAATGTGTGATATGTGTAGATGTCTAATATGAGACTTTTTGCCTTTAATTTCAATGATTTCCTCGTGCTTTATGATATATGATGATGATGGTATCTTAATTTAGAGTATAATAACACGATCTGAATATAATTACGGTTTTATCTAACGAGTATTTGCATCAGTTGATAAATGATCGAACTGCTCTTACTAACTTGATTAATATAATGGTTTTGAACTCAATCTCAAGAGTTTTAATGTCTTTTGTATAACTCGAGTTCTGACTAAACCGGTTTGTATTTGAAAAAAAACATGAGTAGGGATTTAGACTTTAGTATGACAAAGTTTGGAGTCGGTATGAGTCATGCCGGTTTCTAATTTTTACAAAGATCATGACCATAATCAATTTAAATGGAAGTTGATCGAGGTGAAAAAAAAAAAAAAAAAACTTGTTCTCGTGATCATTTGTAATTTGGATTATTCCCGCTTCTAATTCAGCCAAAATAAAATACATATGCTCAAAATAAAACCTTCTACTTTAATTTATCGACATCCAAATCCCAAAATAACCGAATATATATACATTTAATCCAATGTTCAAAACTTCAAATTATTCAAACTTTATCATTTCATACCGTCATTGTCATAATAATTCAATAATTACAAGTGATTATACTATAATCGGTTTTTTCCCACATAAAAACATACATTATGCATCAAATTATACAATGTAAATTACATCATATCACAAATTCTTGTATGAGACGGTAAGTTTATCGTGAGACAACTCACGTACAAAGTCACTTAATTTTATTAATATTTTATTTCTATTAGTATGTCTCACGATAATTTACCGTGAGATGATTTCATAGGAGATTTAGGCGGCTGACTTGACTAATTTAGCAAGTTCAAGAATGTAGTTGCCTTCCTTGTAAGCTTGACTTGGTTTATATGAACGAAAATACTTCCAACCCAAAACTTGACCACATTTTGCACAATATATGTCACCTACTACAAACTTTCCGGTCATGAGTTCCCGGTCCTCTTTCTCCCCTACCGTCACGTTCATCGCCTTGCCAAACATGGCCGCTCGTCCTGATTTTGCCTGAAAATGAAGTAGACTCCATTCAGCCGATCAATATTCGCTTAAAACGTATGGTAAAAACGTTTTTTCAAGGCTGTTTTACGATATGAAATCTTGATTAACGAGTTTAAAAACGAAATTAGGAGGATAATTAATTAACTAACCACAAATGATTTGGAAAGAAGGTGAGTGGAAAAGGCAATAGGATTCAAACAACTATTGCAACTATAAACTCTACTATTTGCACCATTATCATTACTCAATTTATTATCACCCATTAAATTAAACCTAAATTAATTACATAAAATGTGATTATTATTTTTTATTTTTTATTATTATTATGAAATAATATGAGAGAAGAAAAAGAAGAGTATAGTTTTGATTTATAAGAGCAATAATTAAGAGTTTGATTAAAGAATGAGATGAGTAGACTTGTATATGGGTTGACTTGATTTTGATGTGTGTAATGAAGACAAGAGTTTTGGGTCATTAACCAATAAAAATCCATGTATGTGTGAGAGACTGAGAGTGACTTATCACTTATCCATCGATCCTAATCGTTTGTGTGTTAGTCTAGTGCTTAATAAGACCGAATTATTCTGAAAAATAGGTCGTAAATTCGATCATTTTTTCTCTTTATTACTCGTATATAATGCGATTAAGTACGTGTTTCATTACCTATAGATCAAATTATCACCACTCAATCACTTAATTTAAAATAGTTTGATCAAATTATTAAATATGGTGAAATATCAAACAAAATTCGTAAAAATAATAAACCCGATCCAGTATCCAAGTTTTAGAAGCTTTGAATGTTGTAATCATCGCTTCACCATTATATCAATCCGAATCTGAAGTCAATTCACCA
The DNA here is from genome assembly GCA_958450325.1 of Agrostemma githago. Taxonomy (NCBI): domain Eukaryota; kingdom Viridiplantae; phylum Streptophyta; class Magnoliopsida; order Caryophyllales; family Caryophyllaceae; genus Agrostemma; species Agrostemma githago. Next base: position 76,110,029 of record OY288244.1, read on the forward strand.
TTGTAATCTTAACGTCACCTCGTCGAGCACCCAATCTAACTCACGGTCCTCCTCCGGCTCAAGAGACCACGGCTCACGGCTCACGAGTCAGGTCAAGTCGAGTCAGGTCAAGTCGGGTCAGATCGAACCCTTCTAAAATTCCACACTACTACACTCTACACTAGTGTTTAGTGTTCACACAAGCTCAACTTTTGGCTCGAAGAATAATACAGTAACTGGACATTAAATTTCTTCATACATTCTCTATCTAAAGATCGATAATGGCGGAAGCATACTACCCATACACCAACGTAATGCCGCCGCAGCAGACCACCGCATCACTCGCCGGAAAACGCCCTCGTACCGAATACGGTATTCTCTCATTTTCCCCAATTTTTTACCTTTTCAATTGATCAAAATTAGGGTTTTTCTTTAGTGTGTCAATTGAATTAGAACAAAGATTGCATCTTTCACTTGATTGAAGCTCGTTTTGATGCTTGCTGATTGAAATTTGATATCTTTTTTGTTCTTGTAACCTTTTTCAATTGTTCAAAATTAGGGTTTTTCGTCAGTGTTCACTCCAATGAAGCTCGTTTTGATGTTTGCTGATTGAAATTTGATTCAGGGAATTAGGGTTTTAGCTAAAGGTGTAATTTTTGTATGTGAGCTGCTAATTGTTGAAGTTTTATGTAAGAAAAGTTGTATCTTTTTAATTGTCTGTCTAATTAATCTTTCACAATTGAAGACCTGTGTTTATACAAAGTCGGAAATCGTAAAAAAAATTGAAAATTTAGGGAATTAGGGTTTTAGCTAAAGGTGTAATTTTTGTATGTGAGCTGCTAATTGTTGAAGTTTATGTCAAAAAAAGCTGTATCTTTTTAATTGTCTGCTTAATTAATCTTCCAAAATCAAAGACTTGTGTTTGTACAATGTCGAAATCATAAAAAGCTTGAAAATTTGCTCACAAAATCGAAACTTTATGATCAAAGCTGATCAATGGCAAATTTTAGTGTTTTAGATTGTAGCACTAGCTTAATTAATGAATGTTTAAGCACAAAATGTCGCTATAGAAGTCACTCATAACGATTCAAAACTCGTTGGGTAACCGAGGGAATCCTGTAATCATGGCTAGGTGTTACCGTGACATTTTTTTTTCCCAAAAATGCACCTTTGCTGTGTGCCTAGCGCATTGTTTGAAAGACACGGTTTTCAACATTTTTCGTTGCTTCAATGACAATTTATTTTATTCATTTATTGTAAGATGTCGAAAATTGGAAACTTTCTGATCTAAGCAGTTTCATGAAGAATCCACTATAAATGAATCGACTTTATTACCTAATACGGAGATTACACACGCCTTGGTAATTTACGTCTCGAGTAATCCTGTTTGATTTGACTCGCTGTTTCTTAGATGCTACCCCTGGACAAGAGCGGGCTAGTTATTACTCTCACGAGGATAACAGATCATCCCAACGACCCGAGTCCGCTAATCAATCCTACAGTCAATATCTATCTAGTGGGGTAACAATCCTTTTAGCATTCTTACTGTTATATGCGAGCCTGTTCCGTCTTTCCTTGATGCAGCAGGTAGTCTTTGATGCTAACACAAGCACATTCGTGATATATTGCAGCAAAATCCATACTCAGGTGTGGAGACTGTCGGGTTACATAGCTCTGGTTACCCAACTAATGATCCTAGGTTGAGCATGGATCCTCGGTTTGTCAATGATCCTCGCATGGGACATGCTCCCAACCCTGGATCTGGAAGGTCGGAAGTGCCTCTCCCACCCGATGCTAGTAGCACCATTTTCGTCGAGGGCTTGCCATCAAACTGCTCACGCAGGGAAGTAGCCCGTATCCTTCATCAGTTTTCGAATGATGCAATCATTTTAACATTTTTTATCGTTTACCCATTTTGTCTTTGTTTCCTTCAACGTCATTGGTAGACATCTTCCGACCTTTTGTAGGGTATAAAGAAGTCAGGCTCGTGACCAAGGAATCTAGACGTGTATGTTTCCGATAATTTACTCCATCAGTTTCGGTATGATTTTCTTGGACTTTCCAGTAACTTGATATTTTTTTTTTTTTGTGTGTGTGTGTTTAGCCTGGCGGAGATCCACTTGTGCTGTGTTTTGTCGACTTTTTGAGCCCGCCTCATGCTGCAACAGCATTGAATACCTTACATGGTGAGTTCGTCCAGGGATTTCTTGCTAGTTTATCAACATCCCAAATATCTCTAGTCAGATACATTCACTTTGAAATTTGTCGGCTTTTTAAGGGTGACATAAGCTTTCGTTACAATAAATTTTGCATTATTTGCGTCTTATGTGGGTATAACAACGTAAATAGTTGAATGCTCGTCACGTGAACATTTTTCCCGGTCCTTATACAATTAAACTTCTCTCGGTATGAAGAAATTACGCGGGTAGTGGTCGGTTGTGTGGCGTGAGTAAAATTCGATTTTGCAGGTTATTTATTCGATGAGACTGACCGCGAGTCAGCGACTTTAAGGCTACAATATGCCCGTTTTCCTGGGGCGAGAAGTGGAGGGCGTCGTGGCAAACGTTAAACCGTAAAAAAAATCAGGTGATAAACGCCATTTCCCATTTGCTTAACCCTCTCGCTAAATATATCATAACTGTCGTATTAAATCTCGTCTGAGACTTGATCTCAGAAATATTCGTTTTGGCCTCAAATTCCCCGTACTTTGGTCATACGACGTTTATATGTAGGAACCCGCTCAAAAAAAGGGGGGAGATTGCGATATTGGGGATGGAAACAAAACAAAAACCGTCTTACATCGGAGAAGCGTCCATATGTATGTTTAGCTACTACTACGACTTTCATAGGGTCGACTTAAATAGGGTGCGTAAACATGTCTTGCGCTAATATCTAAGGATTCTGAATCGTTTCTTGTCCCTCGGAGATAGATTTCTAAGTGCCAAACCTGTATTCATTTATAGATAACCGGCAGATTGATGTAGTTTATGTATTCGTCCCAAGCATGTTAGTGACCGTCTTCCTTGAGATGTCAAATGACTATATGCTCGATTAAATGATCTCTTCTTTTCACTATGCTTTGCCAGTAACCATCTGTCTCGAGATTATAACAGGTCAAATAACTTCCCATATGCATTTTGCTCGTCATATTCATGCTATTTGACGTGTTTGTAGAGATTACCTCTGTTCTTTCGATTGTGACCTGTTTTCTTTTCGTCTCCATCATGATCTTCGGTTGTTAGAGAGGTTGAGAGGCATGGGATACCAAACCATCTCTCGTTTTTTTCGATACCATTTTGCTCTCTTTATTTCCTGAGTTTATCACGGTACTATTTTTCCCTTGTCAACCTGTCGACTGTCGTGTTACATTCCTGCATCAATGAATTCACGAGGCTAAGAAGTTTTCTTTTTTTCTTCTTCGTGCATGGCGGATGTGCCATCGTTTTTTAGTACGAGTCGCTTTCGATAACTGAACATTTGTTTCTCATAGGCTGATATTGAACTCTTCGAGCTTTTCTACGTTGTATTTCCAGTAGTTTAACCCTTTACGGCATATGTAATCGTTTGTTTCATCGTCGACAATTCAAATATATCTGTCTCAAGAGAGAGCGATGTGATGTAAGGTGCATTGTCTGTCGTGGGCCTGTGGGCGTGCTACTAAAAGTCATGAGTGGGCTTTTATCGTTTTTTATGGGCTTAATGAATGCGTTTCATACCTTTCATTTGAAGGACTTTGAGTCAACGGTGTCGTGAATCGTTATTGGGTTAGCAACTCTCGCAAACAGCCGAAAAAATATGATAGCGATTTTGATGCTGACATGATTTGAATCTTCGTTCGTGGAAAATATTTCTCGTGACTTAATTAACTAAGTTGACGTTAAAAACTTAAAAACAATTATTTCAAGATCACAAAAAATAAAGAGACCGATATCTCACGTGACGGTGGGCCGCACTCTATTTTTTTAATTTTTTTTTTAATGTATGTCTCTCATTAATCTAGCCAAAGACGATTTGTTGCAAGACATGCTTTTAATTGCAAATTAATCGTCTTTTGGAATTGGACGGTTTCATGCGTGACATCGTTTTAAAAAGTTTGTTAGTAGTTTTAATAGTGGGTTAGGACTTCATTACTTAATGGAAACAGTTTGTAGTTGCACGCAATTAAATTAGTAAAGACAATTAGGAATCCACTCTAATTTAATAAACCTAATCTTATTCAATTACTCTCTACGTCTCATTAATTTGTCCATCATTAAATAAATAAAAAATATTTATGAATAATACTACAAGGGTTTCATTTACCAAGTATAAAATAAAAATAAAAATAAAGACCTTCGATTTGTAATAAAAATCACTACTTCCCAAATCCGCGACTGAAAATTATTATTAATATAAAAAAATTATTCGTATAACGTAGAAAATGAAAAAATACAGGATTATTACGTCGAAAATCTGATTTTTTTTTTAATTTATTTAAAAGGAGCAGTGAAACGGGTTGACATGTCAGGATTGTGTACGGTCTAACATGTGTAAACGGTGCGGCATTATTTGACTCAAAGCATGTTCTTCTGTGGATGCAAATATATAGCTTGTCTATTCGCTATTTAATCGGCTGTATATCGATAATAGGTTTTAGGTTCGATTCTTCTTTACCCGTGACACTCAATTTTTGAGTTTTTTTTTCTGATGAAACGTATTTAGTTGCATTACATTAACGTAGAGGTCTGCAAATCGATTCTGAGATCTGTTGTTTATGATACCTCTGTCTAATAAAATAAAAATACAGTACAGAGTATCATATTTTTTTAAGGAGGAAACTGAGTATGTAAATAAAAAGAGTGTGACGTTATCGATAAATCAGATTAAATCGGGAATAAAATAGAATATTTTTATAGTTTGAGAGTATTATCTCACTCTACCAAATTGGAGGTTAGGCTCATGAATTCGGTGTGAATCCTTGGTATGTTATGTCGTGTTATTAAATACTCTCAAATTCTCAACTAATTTTCCAATAATAATATTAATATAATAATATACTGTAACAATAATAATAGAATAGAAAAATGGATTTTCTAAAAGAAATAATTTATTAATAATAATAATAATTGACGATTTTTGTAATGTATGTACACCGGATACATATAACTATACATCAACTAAAATATAAACTCTTTACAATATATTACGAGCCTACAAGGTACATTGTATCAAAATAATATATATACTCCGTAATAAATAAATAAATAAATAAAAATATACTATTATTAGAGATTAAATTACCTAATTAATTAGATATATATATTTGATTTTGGATTAATTTTCCCTTAATCCTAGTCTAAGTAAAACTAAATAAAACTCTATCTTATATATACTCCCAATCCTATCCTAATTACAACAAGAATCACACTGAATCTCATCACTATCACAGTTGGACACAGATCACATGTTAGAAAAAACTATTTTAATAAATCTTATAAATTATTTCATATAAATATAAATAAAGGTTAATAATAACCCTACACAAAAATAGTAAACACATTCCCCTACATAATAATAAAACCACATAGTACTGAAGAAGAAGCTGTTACGTCAGTACAATGGCGGCGGAAACACAGACACCAGATCCAATATCACCAAAACCCGACTCAAAACCCGAATATGAATATGAATACGAATGCCCGATCAAGCAAGTGGACGTGACCGTGCCAAAAACGGACGACCCGAATATGCCGGTAGTGACGTTCCGAATGTGGGTGTTGGGCATAACGTCATGTGTGATACTATCATTCGTGAACCAATTCATGTGGTACCGTAACAACCCGATGTTGATATCGTCGATTTCGGCCCAGATTGCGGTGGTGCCGATTGGTCGATTGATGGCTAAGACGTTGAGTACGAGGGTGTTTTTTGAGGGGACGAGGTGGAGTTTTACGTTGAACCCGGGTCCGTTTAATGTGAAGGAACATGTTTTGATTACGATATTTGCGAATTCGGGTGCGGGTGCGGTTTATGCTACTCATATTTTGAGTGCGGTTAAGCTTTATTATAAGAGGAGTCTTCCTCTTCTTCCTGCTGCTATTGTTATGCTTACTACTCAGGTTTGTTTTTTGTTTTAATTTTGATTACGTCATTAATTAATTAATTAATTAATTAATTAATTAATTGTTGTTTCAGGGTTTTGATTTACGGGTTTTATTGTCCGATTATTAAGAAAAATTTACTCGTTTAGTATTGAAGTAATTGTCGTTTTTGAGTTTTTTAAGGTTACTCCAAAGTAATCATCAGTATTGAAATAATTGTCGTTTTGGTGTTTTACGCGTTTATCAAATTATTAAGAAAAATTATGGGGAATGGTATGAATTGTTTATTATTACTATTATTATTATTATTATGTTTTTTTTTTACCTTGAAAATTGAAAAAAATAAAATACTCTTAAGTATTGAAGTAATTGTTGTTTTTGAGTTTTCTAAGGTTACTCAAAGTATAATTAGTATTGAAGTAATTGTCGTTTTGAAGTTTTATGTGTTTATGCAATTATTAAGAAAAATTACGGGCAATGTTATGATATTGTTTATATAATTATTGAATTTTTTCGATAAATCAAAACGCAATTTAAAAATTGGTAGGCAGCTGAATACTATCTAGGCCATTATTATTAATATAAGTATTGAAGTAATTGTCGTTTTAGAGTTTTATTCGATTATTAAGAAAAAAAATATATGGGAAAAAATAATGATAAAACATATAGTAATAGTACTCGTATTTGTTTTAATTATCGTTTTAAAATTTTACTCGTACATAAAAAAACAATTTTTTTTGACCAATTTTTTTACTAGTACTTCATTAGTATTTAATTTGTTCGATATTGTAGTTTTTGTAATTAATTTATTTTTCAACAAAGAGTGCACTAAAAAATGACATACTCGTCTTGATTGTTTTCAGATTATGCACGTGATTTTTAGTAATTTTCTTCATTTTTTGCGCAAGGTTTTTCGACACGGTATGTGATTACCTAAAATTGGAAATATAAAACGACAAATAAAGCATGAAAAACAGTTTTTTTAAATCTATAATTAGAAAGAAATGGAGTACAAGAGTGTGATTGTTTCATTAATTCATCAGTCAATATCATGTAAGACAGTTGTATATTGCATTACATTATTTATGTAGTCACGATTATTTTCAAGATTAATAAAATTATAATTAGATCGAAATTCTAAAAACGTAAAGAATCGGAGGAAACAGGTAAAAGATCAAGGGAATGTATTGATTCGGATAATTAAATTAGTTTTTTTTTCATAATTAAATAATTATGAGTGGATTAATGTAAAATAATGATTTTTTTTTTGTATATTTTGTAATTTTTTTGGAATATTATTATTGCAGATATTGGGCTTTGGATGGGCCGGAATATTTCGCAAATTTCTTGTGGATCCTGCTGAAATGTGGTGGCCCATCAATCTTGTTCAAGTTTCTATATTTAGGTACTTTTTTTTTTAAAAAAAATCTTTTTTTTAAATTTTTTTTTAAATAAAAGTAATCAAATGATCCTAACTTTTTTTTTACAAGTATCGTAATTTGTATAAAAATCGGTAAAAACAATTACTCCAGAATATTCTGGTATTAACTTAAGAATTAAAGACTAAAAATTAACATAAATCGTTGTATATAATCAATTCATTTTTTTGAGATTTTTTCCTCTTTACCTAAATGCGTGACAAATTTACGTAAAAATAAAAATTCATGTCTAAGACGAAGATATCTATCACAATTCATAAAATTATACACCGATAATAATGTCTCAAATATCGGATGAGGCATATACTATTTGATTTTCTCTTTTCCATAATATATACAAACAAATAAGTTTATACAGACATATCCATCACATGAGAGACATACCGACCAGCTAATTTTTTTTTGTTTTTTTTTGTTTTTGAAGGGCATTACATGAAAAAGAAAAAAGAGCAAGAGGTGAAATAAGTAGAACTCAATTCTTCCTCATAGTTCTAGCCACAGCAGTAGCATATGCTGTATTACCAAACTACCTATTTGCCCTAATCTCAAGCATCTCATGGGTATGTTGGCTCGGACCGAAATCCGTCTTAATCAACCAACTAGGCTCAGGCCAAGTAGGCCTGGGACTGGGCTCATTCGCGGTAGACTGGTCGGCTATCAGTAACTACCTTGGTAGCCCATTGGCTAGCCCGTGGTTCGCTACGGCTAACATTGCTGCTGGATTTGCGTTTGTTGTGTATTTCATGGTGCCCTTGTTTTACTTCAATGGTGTGTATAAGGCCAAGACTTTTCCTATATATTCTCAAGGGTTGTTCAAGGGTGATGGGTCTAGGTATCATGTTGAGAGTATTACTACTCCTCATTTCGAGTTGGATAAGGTTGCTTATGCTAAGGCCGGTCCGATTTATCTTAGTACTTTGTTCGCGACTGCGTATGGGTTTGGGTTTGCTTGTCTCTCGTCTACCGTCGTTCATGTTTTGATCTTCAATGGAGGGTAAGTATGTATGTATGACTCGAACCCTAGCTAGCTAGCTATCTTTGCTTTTGAAATATGCTGATGATTGTATTCTGGTTGACTGTTCTGCTGTTAACGTTGTTGCTCTTGAGATATGTCTGTTGACTGTATTCTGCTAACTTTGTCCTGCTTTTGAGATATGCTAGTTGTATTCTGCTAATGTTGTTCTACTTGAGATATGTATTCTGCTAAAATTGACCATATTCTGCTAACGTTGTTATACTTGAGATATGTTTGAGTTATTTGTGTAATATGTTGACTGTATTCTGCTAACGTTATTCTAGGATGTTGACTGTATTTTGCTAACGTTATTGTTCAACTTTTTTAGAAATAGGCTTGCCCTAATTGCCGAACAAGGCCCTAGCTAAATCTATTGATGAAAATCGTGTAGTGATATATGGAGACAAATGCGAGGAGCATTCGGAAGAACAAAGAAAATAGACATACACGCGAAGCTAATGAGCGCGTACAACCAAGTCCCGACATGGTGGTTTCATATCCTTCTAGTGTCGAGCATGGCTCTATCAATATTCGCTTGTGAATACTACAAAGACACCCTACAATTGCCATGGTGGGGTGTCCTCCTTTCCTGTGCCATCGCCTTCTTCTTCACTCTCCCTGTCGGCATCATCCAAGCCACAACAAACCAGGTACTAAAACCCTTGAAGTACTCTGTTCCCTTCAGTTCAGTTCCGTTGCAGTCATTAACTGGTTTTGTTTTAATGTGACAGCAACCGGGATTGAACGTGATCACAGAGTATATAATCGGGTATATATACCCGGGTAGACCGGTAGCGAATATGTGTTTCAAGGTGTATGGGTACATTAGCATGAGTCAAGCCTTAAATTTGACAGGGGACTTTAAACTTGGTCATTACATGAAGATCCCTCCTAGATCTATGTTCATGGCTCAGGTAACTAAACCTCGTCATTCTCCTATAAAATCGTCCTACCAAAAATAATACTATCATTTTACGATTTTTTAGCTTGTTCGCGCGATCAACAATTTTTTTAGCATGTTCGCGCGATTTTTTTAAGCTTGTAGGCGCGATTTTTTTTAAATAGAGATGATTCGACAATATTTTTTTTTTTTAAAAAAAAAATTGTAGGTGCGATTTTTTTTTCATTTTTGTAGATGGAGACGACTTTGACAATTTTTTTTAGCTTGTAGGCACAATTTTTTTTCCTTTTTCGATGGAGACAATTTCACAATTTATTTTGGCTCGTAGGCACAATTTTTTTTTTTTTTTTTTTATAAGATGGACACGACTTGACAATTTTTTAAATTGCAGGCGTGCTTTTTTTTTTATTCCCTATATTTTTAGATGGAGACGATTTGACAAATTTTTTACCTCGCAGGCACGTTTTTTTTTTCCTTTCATTTTTGTTTACATCGAGACGACTTGACAAAGTTTTTCCTTTTTTTTTTGTTTTTCCATATTTTTCTCTATTTTATGAGATGAACACGAGTTGACAAGAATTTCAGATAATGATTCACGTTAACTGACATGATTGTCATCATTCCCCCAGCTCGTAGGCGCAATCCTATCAGTAACAGTCTACACAGCAACAGCATGGTGGATGATGAATTCAATCCCACACATCTGCGACCAAACCCTACTCCCACCCAACAGTCCCTGGACCTGCAAAATGGACACAACCTTCTACGACGCATCAGTCATCTGGGGACTAGTCGGTCCACGAAGAATCTTCGGAGACCTAGGATACTACTCAAAAATCAACTACTTCTTCCTAGTAGGAGCAGCCAGTCCAATCATCGTCTGGGCACTAATAAAATCATTCCCAAACCAAACCTGGCTGAAATCGATCAACACCCCAGTGATATTCGGGGCAATCATGATAATGCCACCAGCGTCTCCCGTGAACTTCACGAGTTGGATCATTGTAGGGTTTCTGTCGGGGTATGTTGTGTTCAGGTATCGGCCGAGGTGGTGGGAGAGGTATAACTATATATTGTCGGGTGGGCTGGATGCAGGGACGGCGTTCATGACGATATTGGTGTTCTTTAGTTTGCAGTATGTGAATGGGATTGGGTTGAATTGGTGGGGGAATAATATGGATGATGTTAATTGTAGTTTGGCTCATTGTCCTACTGCTAAAGGTGTTGTTGTTGATGGCTGCCCTGTTTATTCATGAGAAAAAAATATTCAATTTTTTTTTTTACAGTAATAAAATTTAGATTGTACATAATTATAAACGTGAATCGGGTATTTTATTTGATTTTTTTCCGTTCATATTTGGTCGTTTTATGATTTACGGCTATTTTTTTTATCACTTCTTTCGTCGCAATGGAGTGTTATCTATTGCCTATACTCAATGAAGTTTTTAAAAAAAAAAAAAAAAAAAAATAGATTGTACATAATTATAAACGTGAATCGGGTATTTTATTTGATTTTTTTCGTGATTTTTTCCAGTCATATTTGGTCGTGTTTTATGATTTACCGTTTACGGCTATTTTTTTTATTACTTCTTTCGTCGCAATGAAGTGTTATCTATTGCCTATACTCAATGAAGTTTTTTTTAAAAAAAATAAAAATAAAATTTGGAGTGTACATAATTATAAGTGTGAATTGGGTATTTATTTGATTACTTTCAGTCATATTTGGTTGTTTTATGATTTATGCACTTGCGTATACGTAATTAATTGCATTACAATGTCCTGTAGTATATTGTAATAATTCCCAAAATAGAAAGTTAAATGAATAATTGAGACACCCTAAAATGAAATAATGATGAAATGTAGGAAATATATCAACAGATTGAAAACTAAAGTTATAATAATAATAATAATAATAATAATAATAATAATAATAATAATAATAATATCTAGGCTCCCCTCTAACTTCTTGTATCTGGTGTTTAATGCAAGTTCCGTCTTTTTAAAAAAAAAAAAAAATAAAAAAAAATAATAATAATAATAATCATTGTATTTATATTATTTGAAAGTAAAAGCATACAAGGAGGGTGAGAAACAATGCTCTTATTTAGCCCTCGATATCTCTAGTTTTGAATGATCTTCCCGATTGAGGAAATGGGAAGAACATTCAGAATGAGAGATAATTATTGATAGTCGTACACTTGTACGTCTTTAACGGTCTAAGGTGAAAGTGGATGTAACAGTGGCCCTGTTTGGGATGATGTCATGAATATCGGCATGGGCTCGAGTCTTGGTAGGATTGTTAAAGGCGCTCGAGTCACCGGTGCTCTCTTTCAACCACTCACGAATTTGATCGAAACTCATTTCGTCTATTTCAAATTTAGACCCACAAGCAACGTATACCTGCGAAAAAAAACAAAATTATTATACACGAAAAAAGAATAAAATTATAGACTTGCACCCTGGCCCACTGACGTCCCTATTTTTAATTTGATGACGAACAACAAACGAAAGTTTTTTTTTTTTTTTTTTAAAAAAAAAGGTAAAATGGGTATTATTTGACCTGGTTTGGTGTTAGACTGCTCTCAGAAGGTGCACTCCAAGCCAAAACCCAGGCGCAGGGCAACCCAGAGAGGTTGCGACCAGTATAGATGACGGTACCAGAAGATCCAAAGTCACCATCGCTCAAGTGAGAAAAGATAGCCGGTCTATCGGGCATAATATTGGGAGGAAGACCGGGAGAAGCGGGACTCCCGGACCAATTATGTGAACGTTGCAATGTCATCTCGAATGAGGTTTGGTTAGCCAAGGTGACTTGCGCCCCGTTCTGAGGCTGGTTGACTAGCTTAACCGAAGCCATTATCGCTTCCTTGCTACTTGGCCTTAAACTGTCATTAATCACATACATATATAATCACTTGGTTTAGACAAGAAAGTCGATTTTCAAATTCGAAATAATGCTGTGAATTCTCTACGTTTACTTTTCGTACGATGGCCTATAAGTCATGTTGTTAGTCAACTTTTCAAACTTTCATATGTTTAGCAAATTAGAAAGGGTAATTGTTGACCGAAATACCTAAAATGAAAATGTAAACTGTTGACCAAGAAAACATGCATACGGGAAAATTAGCAATTTGTAAATAATTACGATAAAAATGTACGGAAATTTGAGATGGTCAAATAAGAAAACGGAAACGAGAACCGTAACAAGCTTGAGTAATGGTTAAATTAATTTACCTGGATGGAGTAGTGATCCCTGTAAAAATAACTTGTGTTTAGGTTATTTGTATGTGTTGCTCACTTGCTCTAAGCTAAAAACCATTACTTGCCTATATATACTAGTACTACATCTTCCACGCTTTGTATATGCCAACTAGTTTAGTTGATAAGGTGTATTATTTGGTTCAAAAAATTCAGCCAACATCATAATCACTCTCGTGACACTTCTTAAACCAAAAAGAAAAAAAAACATCTTCCATTTCTTTTTCGAGAGACACGGTATCTCAATAGTGTTATTGAAAGACCTTTCAGGTGATGAGAGGAGAGAGTTATTTAATTCATTTCAAAACATACCATTTGCTTTTGGCACATATTTATATGTTAATCCACTTTTTTCAGCATTAACATTTTTTAGTTGAACATTATAAAAAATTGTAAAAACTTTGATATTCTTAGGATTTTGTTTGGCTCAACATGGAAAGATAAAAGTTTCAATGAAAAAGAATTCATGTGAATTAACTCAGCCAAAGTTGTTAAGTTTTTGTATATATTTATTAACCTTATACAAGTTTTTGAGCTTAGTTGTAAATTTTTTGAGTTTAAACATTTATGTGATTTAACTTGACAACTTTACACTAAAGCTCAAAAAATTTACTTCGTACAACAAAACTCAAAAACTTTGTGATAAACTCAAAATCATAAAAGCAGTTGTACATAGAGTTATGTACAACTGGTTGTATAATCTACTCAATGAATTCAATGTGAGAAGTTTTAATTTATTTTTAGACTCTAATTTCTTGGAAAGTTTCAATTCCCGTAAAATGTGCAACCAAACAACATTTGATTTTTACTGATTCATGGGAAGTTTGATTTTCATTGAATTAGAAGAACAACCAAACGATCCCTTCTTATACTCATAAAGACAAATGAAACAAAATCCTGTATATTTCGCCTTATATATTAAAAGAAATAATGAAGTTTTTTTTCATTTATGAATAATGGCAAAAAGACATAATATTTGGATTCGAATGAAGAAGATAATATTTAATATTTTATTTTGCGTGAAGAATATCACATGTCGGATTAAAATGAATATTTTTTATTCTCGATTCTTATCCAGAATACTTATCTCTTTTAGAAGTGGAGAATATTTTCATTTCTGATCGTAAATATTGGATGTCACTAGAAATGGCAAGAAATTATTAAGCCGCTGTTTGGTAAACTAGCTAAAAGCTCATAAATTAACCAAAAGTTCATAAACTAACTGAAAATTAGATGAAATGATTAAAATTGTTTGGCAAACTTGCGATATTTGATAAAATGACATAAACAAACACTATTGTAATAATTGAATGGGTAAAAAACCCCTCCTCTTCCCCCTCCTCTCCAAACCCTTAAAAAAAATCTCCCTCGGGGCTGCCATCTACCAATTTCGGTAGTGGTAAGCCCAATTTTTTATTTTTATCGTTAATTTTTAGTAGTTTCTTTAGATTATAATAACTCTTATCTCTCCTTTTTGGAGATTTGTCCCATCACCATCAATTGATGGGTTTGTTCCCATATTTTTTGTGGATTTGCTCTCTCTTTTGAAGAAGTTCAAGAATTATGTGCAAGATCATGGTAGCAATGAAATTTCTACGTAGGGTGATACAATTGAGGTCAGATCTCGATCTACTATTTGTCAAAATAGAGAAAGTTCATCCTTTTGAAGACTGTATCATCAGATCCATAGATTCCTTCGCGAAAGACTGCGTTAATCAACAACGATATATGGAAGGCTACGCAGAAGCATGCTATTCGAATAGCGATCTCGGCCTCAAGGATGTTTAATTAATTATTTATTTTTTACAAATATGTATTCAGTTCAATTTGATATCGTTTGTAGATGTCGTACTCCCTCCGTCCCAATGAATTGTTTGCCTATTCCATATTGGGACGTCTCAATCAATTGTTTGCCTTTCTATTTTAGGAATGTTTTTTATATGCAATTTGACCATTCTCATGAGTTTTGCTCCACATGTCACTTCCTTATTGGATCCCTTACCCTTAGTGCTAAAACAAAAGGCAAACAATTCACTGGAACGGAGGGAGTATCATTTATGATTAATGAAATTGATCTGCATTTCAAAAAAATTGAATGGGTAAAAAAGAAAACCGAAAAGCTTATGAAGTAGTCTATTTTCGAATTCTACTCCGATTAGCCTTTTATTTCAGCTAACATAATTCCTAAATAAGATACTTGCCAAACACTCACACAAAATAGGCTAGCTAAAATTCTTGTCAGATAAACTACTTTGATAAAATAAAGCTTAGTTGAAAGCGTGCGCCAAACAAAACCTAAAATCGATATCCAAAATTTTAGTCCTAGATTTGCCCCTATTCAAAACATATGTTGGGTCGATCTTTTTTTTAGTGAACGAATAAATCATTTCATTAATAAAAAGTCATATAACATCTACAACTTATATCGAAATTGAACGGATACTGTAACACCACAGCCACCACTTGTGGACTGTGGTATCACTTATGGCGCTCAACAGGTCGTGTACTGGCCCCACAGATCAACACGAGTCTTTTCCAACGCATTTTGACCTCACTCATGCGAATCCTGGAACCTTCCCAGGAGGTCACCCATCCTAAGATTAACTGGAGTTCTTATCATGGGGAAACCAGAAAAGAATGTGCACTTTGTTGACATGAGTAGTACTATCAATCTCTTTAAGCACTCATCCGAGCCTCTTAAACCATAACCAATACACGTTCCTCTGAGCACCATATCCAATATATACTCTTTAAACTCGAGGTATATATTACAGATACAATACTATGAACTTTGAGTAAAATAAATTCTGATCAAAACAAAAATCTCTAACTTTGATTTGGTCTGTTTCTGCACAGTACATTCTCTTTTAACATATCGCTATTTAATGATACTTTATTTTCGCTAGAGGGTCTTTGGATCTTCAAACGTTTTGAAAAGAATCAATTTCATCTAACCTAATAGATTGTAGCCGACTGTGTGACAAACTCAATCAAAGGCGTGTATGATTGAGTATCAGAACGTTTTGGGATTGATTTTAGTTACGGTTTTGAGTTAGTAAAGGTGATTTGCATGCGATAAAGCGATCTATGTTATTCTTCCTTTATTAGGTTAGTGAGCACACGTTAGAAAAATCATAATTATAATTGCCATAGTTATTTGAAAGTAAAGCAATACGTACGAACGGAGGGTGAAAACATGTTTTTATTTATATAGTTCATTGTATCCTATATTTTCTCTGCTGTCTCGATAATTTCTTTACCTTTTTTATTCAGAAGTATTTTAATTAAAGGTAAAGCAACTATCGAGACAGAAAGAGTAGGTAGTCATTCTCATTATATGGATATATAGTCTTAGGGGAATAAGCCGAAATTGGCTCCAACGGTGGCCTTGTTTGGGACAAGTTCATGGATATTGGCGTCAGCTCTGGTCTTTGTAACGACGTCTGAGGCAGCCGAGGTTGATGAGCTATTGTTCAAATGATTACGAATTTCGCTGAACGTCATAGAATCAATGTCGAATTTAGAGTCACAAGTAACATATACCTGTAAAACCAAATAAAATTTCGGTTCTGTTAGAGTATAAAATCAATCATGTGACTTCAACCATCTGCTGAAGGTTTTGATTGAGTTGATTTATATGAAATGCTGATGAATTGTTGTTATTTGTATCATACCTTGTTTGGTGCTTGATCGGTTTCAGCAGGAGCCGCCCAAGCCAAAACCCAAGCACAGGGTAACCCTGAGAGGTTACGACCAATATAGATGACCGTGCCTGAAGCCCCAAAGTCGCTGTCGCTCAAATGGGTAAAGATGGCAGGCCTGCTGGGGAGAAGAGTAGTAGGAAAACCGGGAGAAGCAGGACTCCCAGACCAATCATGTGAACGCGACAATGTCATCTCGAATGGGGTTTGGTTAAGCATGGTGACTTGCGCCCCATTCTGCGGTTGATTGAGTGGCTGATTGATTAGCTTAATTGAAGCCATATCTTGCTTGCTGCTAGCTACCTGACCTTAAACTACCATTTATCAGATACGTATGTAATCAATTTTTTTTGTTCAACGAAGCGCGCAATTAGTCACATTACAATATAAGGGAGTGAGATTCGAATCTGTTGGGACATATTGTCCACAGTACCCAGTCTTAACCTCTAGGCTAAGACATTTTCGGTATGTAATCATTTATTTTAGACAAGCTAGTAGAGGTCAAAATACTTTCATGTTACAATCATTTGTTTACATCTACTCTTTGATGCCAATGAGTTGATTATACAACCAGTTGTACGTACTACTCTATGCACAACTGGTTTTATGATTTTGAGTGTTATCACAAAATTTTCGAATTTTGTTGCAAACTTTCTGAACTTTAGTGCAAAGTTGTCGAGCTAAATCACATAAATGTTTCAGCTCCAAAACTTACAATAACTCAGTTCAGAAGCTTGTATAAGCTCAGTAAGTATATACAAAAGCTCAACAACTTTGAAATGGTTGTACATACAACTGGTGGTATAATACTATTTTCCCTTTGATGCCAAGGCCGGCCAAAGCGGCAAGGCAGAGAATATTGAGTGATGACGGTGTAGACTTCTAAACATATAAAACGATAACAGACAATATACATACATAATGATCATAAAATATAAATAAATGACTGAGATCGTATTGTTACCTCGAAAGAGTAGTGATCCTTGTAAAACTCTTTTTCCTTCTTAGACTACTCTCTCTATGTTGCTCTATGTTAAACCCATTCCTTGCCTTTATATACTACTACATCTTCCATGACCTAGCTTGGTCACTTGGAATATCACAAGGCCGCGACATCGATTCGTTTATCTTATTACTCCGTATTAGCTAGTTTATCTATGTACCGTGTAAATATCTTATATAAGAAAATACTCTATATTTTTTTATTGATATACCAATATACATTAATTTTTTAACCGTCATTTGACAAAAATATATCGTCAAATTTTAAATATATATTTTAATTCGTGATAAAACATTTGAGAAAAAGGACAACTTAGATTTTTTTAATAATTTCGAAATACAAGGTGATGATCACGCATATTTTAATTCCTTTATTACTATTATCAAGCATATAATTTTTTTAAATATTTTATTTTGCATATTATATATGGATTAATATCACAAGTCCTTTATGAAGAATACTTACAATTTTCTTTAATCTTTTATACTTTTCAAAGTGGAGAATATTTATTTTTTCGGATAATAAATATTATTCCCACCGTATCTTAATATTTTTCCTCATTTCTTTTTAATATATGTAGCTACGTGGGGAATATTTTATTGAAAGAGAAAAAAATACTAAGATACGAGTTTCATTTGTTACTGTTAAAATGTGAGAGGTGCGTACTATTATAAGTCTAGTTAAGCATAGGTAAAATTGCAGGATGTACGTATATGTTTGGTTGCCGCTTTGAACGACAATGTGATGGGGGTTTGGGGATGACGACGTTCTCAAAACTTGAACGATATCTGACAATCTGTCTGGACTAGGGTTTTTTTTCCTACGAGGCCTAGGGTTTCCTATTAGATTTTTCTCGATTTTTTTTATTGTACCAAGTCTTAAAGAATAGTGTTATATAAACTCTCGAAGCCTATGCTCTAACAATTATGCATATCATTTAAAAAATTTATCTGAATCCGAATATGTTGCTAACACAGCATGGTGAACCACGTAAATTTGTGTGTCATAACATTATCGTTTACTTATTAGTCAAGCATGAAAAAAATCTTCTTTTTTTTTTTTTTTTTTTTTTTTTTTTAAAAAAAAATTATATTTTTTTTATATTACAGCTTTCTAATATTCATAGGGCTTCATTTTTATATTTAGAACATGATCTCTCAAACTCACTAAACGATCCTAATATTTAGATTTACTTCTAATTTGCAACATATACAAGACGTAAAGAGTATAACTTATTTAAATATACTCATTATCATAGTATATATTAATCGTATTATTGTATCATACTCCAATAAACAAAAGCAATACAAGCAAGTGTATAGTCTTATTTTAATTAGTTATTATTTTACTTGAATGCCCGATAAATATAGATAATATTTTATCTGATTCATTCTATAGTTATCTATTACATAGTATTATTTTTTTAAAAATAAGATAACTATTTAGTGAATCAGATCGAGTATTTGACTGTCTCCGTCTTAGAGGATGAGACTAAAAGTTGCTCCAACCGTTGCCTTATCTGGTACATTCTCATGGATATAGGCATCGGCGCTAGTCTTGAAAGTCGGGTTCGTGTCGATAGACCTATCTGAACTTTCACCCAAAGACAAACGAATTTGATTGAAATCGATACGATCGATAATACTTTTAGATCCACATGTAACATAGACCTGCAAAATGAAAAGACTTAAGTTAACAAAATGTTTGTCTTAAACAATATATATTTATATAAATAATTCTGGTTTTTAAAAATGTTATATATCTGTTGTAAACCTAAGATATTAGGTTGGATAAGGCAAACTGTAACTCATATATACTTAGATATTAACAAAATAATTGTCATGTCAATAAATAAGATTATTTGACTGGTTTTACCCTAAACCCTAAACCCTAGACTCATGTACATAGATATTAACAAAATACGTGTCTTGTCAATCTAAATAGAATTATGTGACCGATTTTATTCTTAAGACAACTACAACAGTCTTACGAGAGACCTAAAGTACTACTCCCTCCGCTCCATTTTTATGTATGACTTAGCCTCATTTATATAAGAAAATGAGTATTTTGTCAAACATTGTCTACAATTTAGGTTACTTTGCGAGGAACCATTTGAAGTTTTTATTTTTTTGTCAAACATTACCAAAATCACTCTTATTGCATGAATAATATGTGAAAATTAGTGGTTTTAACCCGCTGATATCATAACTTCGAAGTTTATTTTGCTAAGTTAGTCGCATTACAGTATATGGAAAAGGAATTCAAACTTGAGTCTTATTGTCGAGGTTAACTAGTCTTATAAACTACTAAGTTAATATATTTTCAGTACCGCCACCGTCTTTTGTGAGAATAAAAGTGAACTAATTCAAGAAAACAGAGAAAATAACGAAGGTTTTAGACCAGAATAGTATACCTTGTTTGGTGACTGAGAACTCTCAGCAGGTGCATCCCAAGCCAAAACCCAGGCACAAGGCAGGTTTGAGCGATTAGTACCAGAATAGACGACCGCTCCCCTGGACCCAAAATTCCCATCGCTTAAATGGGAAAAAGAAATTATGCTGTCGGCCCGAATATCAACAGGAAAACAGGTGGCCGGAATCCCCGACCAACTGATTGATCGATCAAGTCTCATCATTGACGGGGTTTGGTTCGCAAGTGTGACTTGCGCCCCATTCTGTGGTTGCGCTTTTGTTTCTGAGCTTGCTACATTTGGCACTTGAAGTGAAGCCATTCTTTTTCTTTTTACTTGGTTTTAACTATCATTAATAAAATATAAACGAAGTACTTAGTTAAATAAACTCGTCAAATAATCACTTCGTCTCATGAAAATAAGATTATACACCTGGTTGTACAAGGCAAAGTTGTTGAGATTTTGTATATATATTTACTGAACTTATACAAGTTTCTGAACTTAGTTGTAAGTTTTTGAGCTTAGACATTTATGTGATTTAACTCGACAACTTTACACTAAAGTTCAGAAAGTTTACAACAAAACTCGAAACCTTTGTGATAAAGCTTAAAATCATAAAACCAGTTGTACGTAGAACTATGTACAACTGATTGTATAATCTTCTTATTATAGTATTATACCTTCAATTAGAGGATTATACAACCAGTTGTACATAACTCTATGTACAACTGGTTTTAAGATTTTGAACTTTATTCCAAAGATTTTGAGTTTTGCTGTAAACTTTCTGAGCTTTAGTGTAAAGTTGTCGATTTAAATCACATAAATGTTTAAGCTCAAAAACTTACAACTCAGCTCAGAAACTTCTATAACCTCAATAAATATACACAAAAGCTCAAAAACTTTGTACAATGCTATTGTACAACCAGGTGTATAATCCTATTTTCCACCAACTGTATATATGTACAACCGACCGCATCAAAGTATGTATATTTTCTGAGCTGAGTTGTAAGTATTTGAGCATAACATTTATGTGATTTATCTCGAAAAATTTACATTAAAGTTCAGAAAATTTACAATAAAACTCAAAAAATTTGTGATAACACTCAAAATCACAAAAAAACACTTACACATACATTTATGTACAGCTGATTGTATAGTCTACCCATTGTATCGTCATAGTCAATTTTAAAAACAAATTATCTGAATTAAAGTGCAGAATACATAGTAACATGTACTTCATCTGTCTTTTTCAATAGTTATCTATGTTTGAAATTCCGTTGCAGACAATATATATAGGTAACTATTGAATGAGACGGTGGAATTATCTCGAATATGTAAATTACCTCGATGAGAAATGAAGAGGGGAGAATAATGAGTTGCTTTCAAGGCTCTCTATATATGTTTCTCTAGTCTAACCTATTCCTTGCATTTATATATGCTTCCATCTTCATTGAATATCATATCATAGGGCATCATGGCTTCATCCGGTAAGCTGGTCAATCGGGTCAGGATCAGATTCGAATCAACTCAGTTGGGATCGGGTCAAATTTTGGGTCCGTAGGATTTTAGCTAGTTTATTTGACCAATATTTCAGCTAACTTATTTTTTGTTTAAATGTTTGACAAATATATCTTATTTCGCAAACATGTTAGTTGAAATAAAAAGTTAACCAAAGTAACACGTGAAAATAAGTTACCTGATAAGATTTTTGATTTCTCTCTCTTTTTTTTTACCGTGTCTATATTCAATTCACGTCCGTGTCTGTATCAGTGCTACCCAGCAGATTGATCTATCAATCTTGCCAAATCTAATCAATGCCAAGAATCATTTATTTTCTTTACCAATTGGAGAACGTTTTTATCGTGAATCGGTAATGGTGGCACAATATAATGGGACCAAGAGTATTGGTTCGTTAATTAGTGTCAAAAATAATATTCGTATTACTTTTTCCATCTCGATTATTTGTTTACATTTTACGAGTATATTATTTTTTGTATCAACTAAGACCAAGTGTTGCTGTATTGAAATAGCATCAACTGAGACCAAGTATTCGATATTGAAAGCTTATATTCGATTCATTACCCATGATGTGATACATTATGATATATCAAAAATATATTCTTAATTCTGAAGACACTCAAGTAGAATCATACACTTTTTTCATCTCGATAATTTGTTTTACCTTCTATATTATTCGTAAGCTAGGGAGTTTTTCATTAAAAGTAAACAAATGACCGAGACAGAGTGACATGTTGTAACTCTAGGATGCTTACTAGCCAGTTAGGGCATGATTCTCAATCACGAATTTCAGTCACTTATTTACCTTTATTTTTGCCACCGAGATTGGAAAAGGGAGGTCGTTTATTGGTATTGTTACTAGATAACATGTGGACAAAAAATCTAAAATGTAGATGTATAATCAAATTACTACAAAGATTATTCCCAAAATAGATAGGTAAACAATTTACATTTGTGAAATATATGTGAATTATATTTTTAATCAAATGTTTACAATTGATTGGAACGAAAGGGGTAAGATATATTCGTGTTACTCTCAATATAACAAAAGGTACATAATGTTTCAAATAAACATATTTAAAAGACATTGGATTATCTGTAGAGTAACTTCGATTAGGACGAAATCTTCGATATACATCTAGAGTTTTTTTAAACATCCGTAAGTTATTTTAAGTTATACGGGTCCTATTTAGATGGCCAGCAAAACATCTCACATTTTAAAAAAATCCCTCGAAACATGTGAATTTGAAGGTTATGTAATCCACGTTTTTCGGACTGATTTGGTTCGAAATTAAATATCTCCAAATTCACACAGTAACTAGTCCTACAATGTAGAAATGTTTTGGGGGTAACAGAAGGAATATACGGTTTCAAATATACACATTTAAAAGACATTTTACTATTTTTCGATTAACGTCGGATAAGGCGGAATTTTCGATACATATACTCGAAACTGAACTATTTTAGTTAATTTTTAATAATCTTTGATCATTTTATGTTATGCGAGTCCTATTTAGAACGCAAGCAAAATTTCTCACATTTTTCGAAAAATCACCTGAAATGGGCGAACTTGAAGGTTATTATCCACGTTTTTTAGGCTGATTTGGACACGAAATTAAATGTCTCAAAATTCGCACGATAACTACTCCATACATTGTAAAAATGTCTTGGGGGTAACAGAAGGTACGCACGATTTCATATAAATTATATTTAAAAGACATTCGACTATTTTTCGAGTAACTTCAGATTATGACTAAATCTTCGAAATATGCTCAAAACTGAACTAATTTAGGGTTTTTTTAAAACCATCAATCATTTAATATTATACCGGTCATATTTAGATGTCCATCAAATTTTTCACATTTTTCGAAAAAACACCTGAAGTAGGTGAATTTGAAGATTATTCAAGTTTTTTTGACTGTTTTGGTCATGAACTTAAAAGTCCCAAATTCTCATATCAACAGATCCATATATTGTATAAATGTCATGGAGTAATAAAAGGTACGTACAGTTTCAAATAAACACATTTAAAATACATTCGATTATCATTCGAGTAACGTGAGATTAGGGCGATATATTCGATATAATATACTCGAAACTACACTAATTTATTGTTTTTTTAACAACCGTCGGTCATTTTATGTTATATGAGTCCTATTTAGATGACCAGCAAAATATCTCACATTTTTCGAAAAATCACCCCAAACAGGTGAATTTGAAGGTTATTATCCACGTTTTTCGGACTGATTTGGTCACGAAATTAAATGTCTCCAAATTCGAACAATAACTATTTCATACATTGTAGAAATGTCTCGGTGTAATATAACGTACATAATGTTTCAAATAAACACATTTAAAAGATATTCGACTATCTTTCGATTGACGTCGGATTAGGGCAAAATTTTCGATATATATATATATATATATATATACTTGAAACATAAATAATTTAGAGTTTTTTTAACAACCGTCAGTCATTTTATGTTATACGCGTCTTATTTACATTGCCAGCAAAATATCTCACATTTTTCAAAAAATCATCTGAAACAGTTGAATTTGAAGGTTATTATCCACGTTTTTCGGGCTCATTTTGTCCCAAGATTAAATGTCTTCAAATTCGCACAGTTACTACTCCATATATTGTAGAAATGTCTCAATGTAATAAAAGGTATGTAACGTTTCAAATAAACATATTTAAAAGACATTCGACTATCTTTCGAGTAACTTCAGATTAGGACAAAATCTTCAATATATATACTCAAAAAATGAACTAATTTAGAGTTTTTTTAACCTCCGTCAGTCATTTTATGTTATACAGGTGCTGTTTAGATGATCAGCAAAATATCTCACATTTTTTGAAAAATCACCCGAAATAGTTGAATCTGAAGGTTATTATTCACGTTTTTCGGACTAATTTGATCCCGAAATTGAATGTCTCCAAATTCGCACAATAACTACTTCTTACATTGTAGAAATGTACAATAGGTCCTCAAATTGAGGTATCTTGAATAGGTCCTAAGTTTGATCCTCTTTCTGCTATTGTAGTGCGACTAAATGCGTTCTTTATGGACTGGAAAAAAAACCTCAAATTGAGGAAGTCGATAAAATTGTGATGGAAAAAATACGTATTACACAACCGATACTAAATTTATGCTTATTATAATTATAATTGCAATTATAATTATAATAATTTTAGTAATATCATTTGAAGTAAAGCAATACAAGTAGAGGGCAAGAAACATGCTTATTTATTTATTTATTTATTTATTTATTGTAGTAGCCCTTGTTATATATATTAATATACCGTAATCTTCCTAACATTATATATTAATGACTTGAATAATGCTCGATAGGAATAATTAAGTTTATACTTAGCAATTGATAGTCTTAGGGGTTTACGCCAAATTCGGCTCCAACAATGGCCTTGTTGGGGACGGTATCATCAATATTGGCAATAGCTCGAGTCTTGCTAGCATCGTCTGAGGATAAAGACTTACTCGTGCTCTTGTTCAAATTTGCACGAATTTGGTCGTAAGTCATAGCATCGATGTCAATTTGAGAGCCACAAGTAACGTATACCTGCAAAATGAAAACTATCCTTTTCAAATTTATGTTTCGAGACTATAATATCAAGTAGTAAGACGTTCTCAGCACGAGTCTAATAATAATACTCTCTTACCGCTGGCAAAAAAAAAAATCTCTTACCGTAATTTTTTTGTTTGGAGTTGTTGTAATTGAGCTAGTCTGTCTAATGCTAAGAGTGTAAGATTGTCTTATACATAAGAATCTATTTACAATTTTTTTTTAAAAGATAATATCAAATGAGGCTGCATAGTAGCAAAAGGGAAAATAGGATTATACACCTGGCTGTACAATAGCATTGTACAACCAAGGCAAAGTTTTTGAGCTTCTGTGTATATTTGTTGGGCTTATAAAAGTTTTTGAGCTGACTTGTAAGTTTTTGAGCTTAAACATTTATGTGATTTAAATCGACAACTTTACACTAAAGTTCAGAAAGTTTATTGCAGAACTCGAAATCTTTGCGATAAAGCTCAAAATCTTAAAACAAGTTGTACATTGAACTAACCCTCAATCAAATTTCAAAAACATAATTAAATTGTCAACTTTCGCTACCTAAAACAATATTTAAAAAAAAACCATCCAAAAAGAATTCTAATCTGTTTTTTTTTTTGTTTTTTTTTTCAATTCCGCCCCTAGATAACATACGAAAGAATGTAAAAAAATTGATAGGATACCTTGTTTGGTCTTTGATCGGTTTCAGCAGAAGCATCCCAAGCCAAAACCCAGGCACGAGGCTCCCCAGCGGGAGCAGGGCTCCCATAGATGACTACGGCCGTAGACCCAAAATCACCGTCGCTCAAATGGGTAAACATAATGGGCCGGCCGGCTAAAATAGTATCTGGAAAACCGGGTAAAGCGGGAATCCCTGACCAACTATGTGAACGCAACAATGTCATTTTTGCCGGGGTTTGGTTAACCACGGTCACTTGCGCCCCATTCTGCGGTTGTTTGACCGTCTTATCTAAGCTTCCTCCCTTTTGCACTTTCATCGAAGCCATCTCTTCCTAACGGTTATTTATCACATTCATAATTAGGTTCAGTGTCACATGTAATATCCCACATTGAAAAAAAATATTAAAAAAATTGGATTACTTTGGCCACCCACCCCATGCCAATTACTCTTTCTTTCTCTTTCATTTGTTTATCTTTTATATTACAACAACAACATCAGAGCTTTAGTCCCAAAAGATTTGGGGTCGGCTAACGTGAATCAGAATCTGAGGTCGTCAAGTCGTCATCCCCAAAAAAAATAAAAAATAAAAGCGAACAAAGAAAATGAATAATAATAAAATACCGTTTCAAAATCAATTTGAAAGCACTAATAATAATAAGATTTTTAAAAGTTTAGAAAACTCAAGTTAAGTATGAAATTTTTTGAAACAAAATAAAGAATTAAGAATAAATAAAAAGAGCAAAAGATAGTCCTAAAAAATTATCTTTTATATTATTTTGTGAAAATATTATAATCAAAGGTAAACAAATGACTGATACAAAGGAATTATATACTTTGAAGTAGTTTTATATCGGATTATTCTTGCATTTATGAAGCGGACTCGACGCTCAATGTCAATTTAACCATAGCCACCTACAGCACTTAGGACATGTACTTTTCAGCTTATTTTCAGCTCTAGCCAATGATGTTCATCATTATTCAGTATAGTTAAGGTAAGTTTAACCTTATTAATTTAAATTTGTCTTACTCAATTCAACGCAAATTTGTTCAACACCATTAGATTAAGTTAAGTTACATTAATCTTGTTTCATTTAAATTCAATTCAACTCCGTTTTTCTGAAAAGAACAGGACCTTAGTCGCATTACAATATCAGAGACATGGAGGCCGGGAATAAAACATGATCGATAACCTATTGTCCACGTTATCTCAGTATTAATCACTAGAACAAGACATCTACTACGATAGTCACGTCTCAGTCATTTGTTTACATTTGATTACAATATTCTTCACACATAATATAAAAGGTAAACAAACTACTGAGGCGGTAAAAGTAAATTAAGAGTTAAAAGACATGTGTAAGGGAAAAATAAGATTGATGACTTGGGTTAATTAATTACCTTTGGATAAAGTAGTGATCCTGGTAAAAATGACTTGTGTTTAGGCTAGCTATATGTGTAATGTGTTGCTCTATGCTAAAACTCATTTAGGAATTCCTTGCCTTTATTTATACTACTACTACTTCTTCCATGCCTTAGCTTGCTTGGAATATCCACAAGGGCATCATTTTGTTTTATTTACATTTTGTTTAATCGGGTACCGGATCCGGTTTAAAAAATACTATAGATTTTAAACATATTTTTTATTCTGTTATTCTTTTAATTATTTGATAAGAATATTTTAATCAAAGATAAATAAATAATTGAGACAGAGAGAATATCTTTCTTTACCAATTTGAAAATAAAAATTTGAAAATTACGCGTGTTTTTATTCCTTTTATCATTATCAACCATTTGAATAATTCACATTTTTTTTCAAGAGGAATATCTAAAAGCGCCTTATAAAATATTTTCATTCGCGATCCTTATCAAGAATCCTTACGATTTTATAAAAACGAATTTATTCCTGTAAAAAAAGAATCCTTATAATTTTTTTTTAATCTTTTACTTTCAAAGTGGAGAATATTTTATCTTCTGACAATAAAGATAAAATACATGAAGTTGATTGAGAAACTCGATTCCAACAGTTTGAAATTCGACCCGATAGAATCTAAAAATTAGGTAGAACATATAATGTATCGAAGAAATTGAATTTATTAAATAAGTTTTTTAATTCTCTTTTTGTAGTTAATTGTATGTCTTACCCTAATTTAGTGTAGACGAACGAGGTGTCATCCAGTGTATGGTGTGACATGCATAGTGGGATACAAAAATGAGACAGAAGATCCGCTCTGCCTACCTACTTTGTGAATTTAAGTTTCCATTGTTGGTAACTCCATTATTCTTTGCTTTCGATATGCTTTTTTACCTTCTCTTATCCTTATTTATATGTGTATTGTGTGGCAATAGACCCTATTGAAAACTTCAATATATATATATATATACTCGAATCTAATTTACTTTAGAGTTTTTTGAACAATTGACACTCATTTTATATTTCATACGGGCCCTACTTGATGACTAGCAAAATATCACACACTTTCGAAAAATCATCATAAACGAACGATTTTGAAGGTTTTTTTTGATGAAGGGTAAGTATATTAAAAAAGAATGTGCATCGTTACAAAAAAGTAACCAAATGACTACATCAATTTATGTAGCCATCTAGCATCCTTAGGACTAATTGGGAATTTCAACTTACACCTTACTCTATTTCTCACATCTTTCATAATGATGTTAGCCGTAACCTGAGGCATAGAAACAACACCTTCTAATCTACACACATTTCGTTGTCTCCAAATGTGATAAATCGAAGCGTTGACCAAAGCACGCAGTATGTTGCACTGAAGTTTCGAGCCCCTCAGCTTCGTCGCCCAATCTAGCCCACCGTTGCTCGGTAACCTTTTCATGACCAATTCTCCCAAGATTCCCATGACCTTCCTGCTCCAGCCACAACCGAAGAACAAATGGTCAATGTTCTCCGGATGGGCCTCGCACAAGAAGCATAAATCCGAATTAGTCACCCCAAATCTCAAGAGTTTCACTCTCGTGTTCAAAGCCCCCTGATGTACAAGCCACGCAATGAAGCTATGCTTAGGATCGCTCCAATTACTCCACACTAGTCTCCAGCACAAGACAACCGGTCTATGACCCCTCAGTTCCTCATACACCTTAGAAATCGAATAATGTGTATCCGAACCATGCCATTTCCTATTCACGAACATATGCTTTATCTTCTCCTTTGCCTGACATATCTTCCTCCACGTCCATGTGACATCAGCATGAGGCTGATAGTCACCCCATGATGAACCTTTCAGATACACACTATTCACCCATCTAACCCATAATCGGTCCGGCTGGTCAAACACCCAAGATGCCAATTTCGCCACCGCCGCCTCGTTCCAAGTCGTCAACTCCCTCACCCCCAGCCCGCCTTCAGGCTTTGGACAACATAACTTCTCCCAACTCACTAAGGCCCGGGTTGAGCCCTCCACGCCACCCTCCCAAAGGAAATTCCGAACAAAGACCCAATTCGAGCCATAATAAATTTCGGGATGATGAAAACCATAGCCCAGTAATTGTGAAGCTGAGACAACACTGACTGAACCAAAACATCTACCCGCATAGGACAACTTACGCGCCCCAATACTCATCACTCTCGCCATGATTCGGGCCACCAATTTCTCACAGTCAATCTTGCCTAGTTTGGTACTCTGGATAGGCAGACCAAGATAGCGAAACGGCATAGTACCCTCCACACATCCCGAAAATTGGAGAATAGCAGCCTTCCTATCCTCATCAACTCCTGCAAAGTAGGCGTGGGATTTACCCACACCAATACTCAACCCGGAAGCCTTACTAAAAGTCGCAAAAGCCCGCCACAAGATCTCCATTGAATCAGACTTCCCTTTACAAAAAAGGAGTAGATCATCAGCAAAGAGCAAATGACTCAGCTTCAACGCTCCACATTTCGGGTGAAACCTAAAGTTCTTCTCCGCCGTCACGAAATCCATAAGTCGAGTAAAATACTCCATACAAATCGTAAATAGTAGCGGAGACATCGGATCACCTTGCCTCAATCCCCTTTTCCCTTTAAAGAATCCAAAATTGTCCCCATTCACACATAAGGAATAAGAAACATTCTGAACACACTCCATAATTAATTTCCTAAAATGTTCCAGGAAATTCAAGGCTCTCAGCATTTGATCAACAAAACTCCATTCGACACTGTCATACGCCTTGTGGATGTCAACCTTAAAAAGGCAACAAGGCGAAATTCGTCCTCTCTTATACATACGAACAAGGTCTTGACTGATGAGCACATTCTCTACAATACTCCGCCCCTCAATAAATCCTCCTTGAGTAGGACTTATTAATTGAGGCAAAACCCGAGCTAGCCGCCCACAAATGATCTTAGCAATACATTTATAAACGACATTGCAACAGGCAATTGGACGGAATTCTTTCACCGATTGAGGCCGATTCACTTTAGGAATTAAAACAATATTTGCACAATTCAGCTGCTTAAGTAATTTACTCGAGACAAAGAAGTCCTGAATAGCTGCTGTGAAGTCAGCTCCAATAACATCCCAAGCATCAATGAAAAACTGACTCGAGAAGCCATCCGGACCCGGCGCTTTATCTCGAGGAATACTAAGTAAGGCCGCTTTAATCTCATCAGCGGACACGGCCGTCTCTAATAACTCCTTGTGCTCAGCAGTATAAGTCTTGCCCCGATGAATAATGCTGACATTGATTGGTTCCACCTCGCGTGATTTGCCTAGCAGAGATCCATAATACCTCAAAAAAGCGTCTTCAATAGCAGCTTTGGACCCGCATTCATTACCCTCTGCATCCAGTAAGCTGACAACATAATTTCTCAACCTTCGAGCTCGAAGAAGGCCATGGAAATAGGCAGATTTTGAAGGTTATTATCCACGTTTTTCGGTTTGATTTCGTCCCAAAATTAAATGTGTCCAAATGCGTACAGTAACTACTCAATACATTGTAGAGATGTCTGAGAGTAACAGAAGGTATATACGGTATCAAATGAAAATATTTAAAAGGCATTCAACTACTTTTCTAGCTAACTAGTCACGTTGGAATCAGATGAAATCTTCAATATATACTCGAATCTAAATTCTTTTATAGTTTTTTGAAAAACTGACACTCATTTTATGGAAGACGGACACCATTGAATGGCCAACAAAAATATCTCACATTTTTCGAAAAATCATCACAAACAAACGATTTTGAAGGTTATTATTCACGTTTTTCAGCCTGATATTGTCCCAAAATTAAATGTCTCAAAATTTGCATAGTAATTGCCACATACACCGTAGATATGTCCAGGTGTAACAGAAGGTACGCACGGTATCAAATAAACACATTTGATATACAATCAGCTACCTTTCTAGTCACGTTAGAATCAGGCTCTTCAATATATATTCTCGAATCTAAATTCTTTTAGAGTTTTTTTAACAACCGACACTTATTTTATGGCATACAGAACCTACTTGAATGACCAACAAAATATCTAACACTTTTCAAAAAAATCATCAGAAACAAACGATTTTGAAGGTTATTATCTATGTTTTTCGGCCTGATTTCGTCCCAAGATTAAATGTCGCCAAATGCGTATAGTAAATACTCAATACATTGTAGATATGTCCGGGAATAATAGAAGGTATGTGCGGTATCAAATGAAAACATTTAAAAGACATTTGACTAGTTTTATAATTTCTAGTCACGTTGGAATTGTCGAACAAATAAAAGCTTCAATATATACCCGAATCTAAATTCTTTTAGAGTTTTTTTGAACAACCGACACTCTTTTTATGGCAGACGGCCCCCACTTAAATACGTAGTAGTTTTTTGTCCTTTATTTCAAGGTTTCGGTCATTTACGTTAGTATAGGGCTTATTAGGTCGTTTATGTTTGTTGACAAAACTAGTTTGTTGATGGTTCGTCGCTTGTTTATTCAATGCATACAAGTCATTTGTCAACGATCTTTGAAACAAACACAAGGTAAGTTTTCTCTCGTTGTAAATCAAACGAACTATCCCTTCATCAGAAGCTGCAAGATGATAGTAATACGAGGTCATGTCGAATTTAAGATCGTGTTTTGAGTTCCTTAGTTTATAAGAGAAATTGTATTCAATAACTTTTATTACATTTGATTGCGATTATAGGTAATCATTGTAAATGTCTTTTTAACGTTCTATTAATGAATTAGTATTCTCGTTAAAAAAAATGGAGTACCAATCAAAAAAAGTAAAGGGATAACACATACAGACACACATCACTACGCAATACGTATATTTTTCATTAATAATTGAAATTATATCGAT
The DNA here is from genome assembly GCA_958450325.1 of Agrostemma githago. Lineage (NCBI taxonomy): Eukaryota > Viridiplantae > Streptophyta > Magnoliopsida > Caryophyllales > Caryophyllaceae > Agrostemma > Agrostemma githago. The sequence continues at coordinate 76,141,875 of OY288244.1, forward strand.
ACAAGAAGATGGTCGTCATCATTATTATTTAATATAACTATAAGAGCTAGGCATTGTTTTAGTAAACAAAGTCTAGCTTCGAAGTATAGATAGGATGAGCAACCATAATCTGTATATTTATTAGATAGATGAGTAGTTTAGGCTCATGGCAGAAGAGCAAAGTTTGCTCCAACTGTTGCCAAGAGTGGGACCAAGGAATTGATAGTGGCATCAGCGTTGGTCTTTGAAGATGGGTTGGGAGAAAGACTTCGATCACTGCTATTATCCAGCCTGGCCAGAATTTGGTTGTCAGGAAGAGCATCAATATCAAACTTGAACCCGGTTAGAACGTAAACCTGTAAAATATTAACATAAAAATTATAAACAAATGAAGAATCGAAAGTGTTAATGAATACACGTAGTAATATGAAGGACGGGTAAATTGGGACCTTGTTGGGAGACACGTCGGTGTCAGCGGGAGCATCCCAAGCCAAAACCCATGAACACATCTGGCCAGAAGCATTAGGAGTATCATACACAACCATTGCCTTGGACCCAAAACCACCTTGCCTTAAATGATCAAACGATACAAAACTGTTGGCTCCAATACTAGCGGGAAAACTTCCGCTGGGAACTCCAGCCCAAGAAAAGGAACGACTGAGTGTCATCGCGGACAAGGTTGCATTAGTAACTGTGACTCTTGCTCCATTCTGCGCCTTCAATACATCAAAGTTCCCCTCGCATGAGTTGGTGGCTGCCTTCTCCAATTTCAATGAAGCCATGTCTTGTCTGCTACTTTTAACTGTAAGTAATAATAATTTATTTAGTCCGTGAACGTTTTGCATAAACTAATAACATTTGCTACTAACTACAAAATAAAAACAATGTTCCAATGAATAAAACATTACCTCGAGTATTCCTTCTAAATGTGTTGCTTTGTTTGATGTTCGATGCTCTTCATTAAAACTTCTCTCGCCTTTATATACTACTCTTTCTACCCTAATTTTTTTAGCGATTCCTTTCGAATATTGGAAAACATTATTGCCTTAGACATTATGCTTTATGCCTTCAATCTTATCTCTGTCCTCTATTATTACTCGTATTTATTCTTCCTTTGGTTTTGAAATGAACAATATTAACTTTATTCTTTTGCCACCTTCTTATTTAATACACGTGCGTCTCCTAATTGAATAATCAGCAATATATCTAACATTTTTGTCCGAAAATTCATTGAAACAAGCGATTTGAAGATTATTATCCTCATTTTTTGACCTAATTTGGACCAAAAATTAAATGTTTTCAAATTCGCACGGTAACTAATCCATTCATTGTAAAATTCTGGGTATAACAGAAGATATGTACGGTATCAAATTAACACATTTAAAACATATTCGACTACCTTTCTAGTCACATTGAAATTGGACGAAAGCTTTGTATTTATATACTCGAATCTAAATTCTTTTACGAAGTATAATTTTTTGAACAACCGACACTCATTTAATAGCATACGAAACCTACTTGAATGACTGACAAAATATCTCAGATTTTTAGAAAAAATATTAGAAACAGACAATTTTGAAGGTTATTATCCACGTTTTTCGGTCGGATTTGGTCCATAAATTAAATGTCTCAAAATTCACAAAGTAACTTCTTCATACGTTGTAGAGATGTCCGGGAGTAACAAAAGCTATGTACAGTATCAAATAAACACATTTAAAATACATTCGATTATCTTTCTAGTCACGTTGGAATCGGGCGAAAGCTTCAATATATATATATATACTCGAATCTAAATTTTTTATGAGTTTTTTGAACAAACGACACTCATTTAATGACTTACGGAACCTACTTGAATGACCATCAGAATATCTCACTGTTAAGTGTTATTTTTAGCACTAATCGTGAGTATATATCGTCGTATTTGTGGTGTTGAGAGTTAATTTTGGGGCGATATAGTGACATTTGAAGCATTTCCGATGATCTCACATGATTTGATTATATATGTGATTTTTGATGACGCTTCTAGCTATTTTTGAAGAGCCGAGAAATTCATGTATTATGCCCGGATTATAGTGGTGGTATACGTGTCAAATGCCGGGTTATATCGAGGATTGAATGAAGAAAAGAAGAGAAGAAATCAAAGAAAAAACAAAGAAGAGAGAATAAAGAATTTCAAGTGCCGCTACTAGCGGATGACGAAGAGCAAAACTGCCGCTAGTAGAGGCTTCATCAGAATTCATGCAATTTGTGAAGCTTACAGAGTGCCGCTAGTAGCGAAATGTGCCGCTACTAGCGAATAGCTACCCGCGTGTGACTTTTGATCTCCCTCTATTCTATCCTACTTATATGTGATTACTATTATTATTAGAACATCCATATCATTTCGAGACTAGATACATAAAAATTATGCAACTTTATTAGATTTAGGCATTTTAGTTTTATTACTCCAAGACTTTGAAGAAGACGATCGTTCATCATTTTGTTCATTATTCAAGACTAAGTTTTCCTAATTCTCTACTCCTTATTTTATTTGTTGATTGTTATTTTGATTATGAATTGTGAGTAGTTCTTTTATCTAGGGCTCGGTGAGCCGATAATATGGGTTATTGATGCTTTGATTTTAATCGCCCTTTGTTGAATTGTTGAATTGGGTTTGTTTCGGTTGTGCTTAATAATTGATTGATTAGTTTGAATTGCTAGGTTTGAGTCTAGATTATCATTACAATGAAAGTTGGATGTTTTCATATGAATCATACCTAAAAGTTTGTATCTTTGTCGATTAATTTCTACTCAATTTTAATTACGACGAGAGTCGGGTTTTAATTTAGAGAACCGAAACAAGATTTGAACTTTCACATGAGAATAGTGAATTGGAATAATTGGGACATGTTAGTATCGATTCCTAATGCGTCTAGTTTTGTTATTCATGCCATGAGAATAGGATTTATAACATGCTAGATAGGCTTTTTATGTCTCGACGGAGAATTTAAAGTATTGTTTAAAATTGGAATGCTAGTCTCACCCAAGACGGTAATTTGACAAAGTTGTGCTACCTTTTGATTGCATCGATAATCCATGTTAATGGTGAACCATTGTCCTAGGTCTTTTTATTATTGATTTCATCTCGATTTATCACATCTAGTTTGTTAAAATTAGTTATACAATCAACCCCTTCTTTATTCGACGTAGATAACATATAGTCAGAATTAGCTAGTACTTAATCATTCACCTCCCTGAGATCGACCCGTATGCTACAATACCCGTACGCTTGCGGTACTACAAAATAAAACGTAACACTCACACTTTTCGAAAAATCATTTGAAACAAGCGATTTTGAAGGTTATTTATCTACGTTTTTCGGCCTGATTCGGTCCGAAATTAACTATCACCAAATTCGTATCGTAACTATTCTATACTTTGTATAAATGTCCGGATGTTATTGAAGGTATGTACGGTATCAAATAAACACATTTAAAATACATTCGACTACCTTTCTAATCACGTTGGAATCGGGCGAAAGCATCAATATATGTATTCGAATCTAAATTCTGTTATAGTTTTTTGAAAAAGTGACACTCATTTTATGGCATATGGGGCCTACTTGAATGACCAGCAAAATATCTCACACTTTTCGAAAAATTATCAGAAACAAACGATTTTGAAGGTTATAATCCAAGTTTTTCACCTGATTTCGTCTCGAAATTAAATGTCTCCAAATGTGTATAGTAACTACTTAATACATTGTAGAGATGTCCGGGATTAACAGAAGGTACGTACAGTATCAAATTAAACATTTAAAAGACATTCGACTGCTTTTCTAGTAATGTTGGAATCAGACAAAAGCTTCAATATATACTCAAATATAATTTCTTTTGGAGTATTTCTGGAAAACTGACACTCATTTTATGGCATGCGGGCTCAATTGAATATATATGTAATAGTTTTTTCTTCCTTTATTTCAAGGTTTTGATCCTTTATTTCAAGGTTTTGATCCTTTACGTTAGTATAGTAGGGCTTAAGTTTATGCTTATTGACAAGATTAGTTTGTTGATGGTTCGTCGATTGTCTATTCAATTGATAAGTCATTTGTCAACGATCTTTGAAACTAATAGAAGGTAAGTTTTCTCTCGTTATGAATCAAACGAACTAATCCCCTCATCAAAAGGTGCAAGAAGTTACTGATACGAGGTTATGCCGAATTGTAAGATCATGTTTGAGTTCCTTAGTTTAAAAGAGAAATTGTATTCATTGACTTTTATTACATTTGATTGCGATTATAGGTATTCATCATTTTAAGTGTCTTTTAATGTTCTATTAATGAATTATTCTTCTCGTTAAAAAAAATGAAGTACCAATAGAAAAATGTAAAGAGATAACATATAGAGAGACACCCATCAATAAGCGATAAGGATATTATCATTAATACTAAAAATTATATCGATACAAGAAGATGGTCGTCATCATTATTATTTAATATAAATATACGAGCTAGGCATCATTTTAGTAAACAAAGACTAGCTTCGAAGTATAGATAGGACGAGCAACCATAATCTGTATATTTATTAGATAGATGAGTAGTTTAGGCTCATGGTAGAAGAGCAAAGTTTGCTCCAACTGTTGCCAAGAGTGGGACCAAGGAATTGATAGTGGCATCAGCGTTGGTCTTTGAAGATGGGTTGGGAGAGAGACTTCGATCACTGCTATTATCCAGCCTGGCTAGAATTTGGTTGTCAGGAAGAGCATCGATATCAAACTTGAACCCAGTTAGAACGTAAACCTGTACAATATTAACATAAAAATTATAAACAAATGAAGAATCGAAAGTGTTAACGAATACACAGTGGAGTAATATTAAGGATAAGTAATTTGGGACCTTGTTGGGAGACACGTCGGTGTCAGCGGGAGCATCCCAAGCCAAAACCCATGAACACATCTGGCCAGAGGCATTAGGAGTATCATACACAACCATTGCCTTGGACCCAAAACCACCTTGCCTTAAATGATCAAACGATACAAAACTGTTGGCTCCAATACTAGCGGGAAAACTTCCGCTGGGAACTCCAGCCCAAGAAAAGGAACGACTGAGTGTCATTGCGGACAAGGTTGCATTAGTAACTGTGACTCTTGCTCCATTCTGCGCCTTCAATACATCAAAGTTCCCCTCGCACGAGGTCGCGGCTGCCTTCTCCAATTTCAATGAAGCCATTTCTGGTCTATTTCTTCTTTTCGCTGTAAGAAATAATAACTTATTTAGTTCGCGAATACTTTAAAAAATAAAACAATATTCTAAATCGCAAAACATTACCTCGAGTATTACCTCTAAATGTGTTGCTTTGTTTGATGTTCGATGCTCTTCCCCAAAACTTCTCTCGCCTTTATATACTACTCTTTCAGACCTAATTTTTTTAGCGATTCGTTTCGAATATTGGAAAGCATTATTGCCTTAAATATTATGCTTTTATGCCTTCAATCTTATCTCCTTCCTCTATTATTACTCGTATTTATTCTTCCTTTGGTTTTGAAATGGACAATATTAACTTTATTCTTTTGCCACCTTCATATTTCATTTTCATCATTTATTTTTATTAAAAATATGACCGAAAATAAAAATAAAACAAAAGTGTACAGAAAAGGTAGGTTAGCAGAAACAAAACTTTTTTTTATGATAGATATATTCGTCATATTGTTGTAACGGGTTAAGTATATATCAACCCGTTATTTCAATAGAAATAGAAAAAATAGGAGTAATTGTTAATCCCCATGAGTGCTAATGAATACACATAATAATATGAAGGACAAATACGATTACATAGTACACCTGATGTACCTACGAATCTCTCATTATGTATATCTAGCTAAGAGGGCATGGTAATAATATACATCAATAAGCGATAATAGAGGAAGGAGAATAAAGTTACTTTGGGATTACTAAAGACATTTAACATATTAATTTGAGTTTACGTAAAGTATGAAATAATTTAAGAAGTACAACAATAGCTAGTTAAGATTATTCTCACGAAATAACCCTAATTAATTAGGTACACGTGATGAATGTATTAAACAAAATTGTTCTAAAGATAAATAGGGTTGAATGACTTCTAAACATGTTTATTTCTAACCGTATCCATCTTATGTTTCTTTCGGACATTTTTACAATGTATGAAGTAGATACTAAGAGAATTTGGAGACATTCAATTTCAGACCAAATCAGTCTGAAAAACATGGATAAATAATAACCTTCAAAATCGTCTGTTTGAATGATTTTTTCGAAAAATGGGAGATATTTTGCTGGATGTTTTAATACAACTTGTACAGCATAAAATGACCGTCGGTTCGTTAAAAACACTTCAATCATTTAGATTCGAGTATATATTGAAGTTTTCGCTCTGATGTATTCCAACGTGACTATAAAGATGGTCGAATGACTTCTAATGTGTATATTTCTAACCATATCAACCTTATATTACTTTCGAACATTTCTACAATGTATGGAGTATATACTTGGAGAATTTGGAGACATTCAATTTCCGACCAAATCAGGCCGAAAAACGTGGATAATAACCTTCAAAATCGTCTGTTTGAATGATTTTTCGAAAATTGGGAGATATTTTGCTGGATGTTTAATTTTAATACAACTTTTGTGGCATAAAATGACCGTCAGTTCTTTAAAAAACACTTAAATCATTTATATTCGAGTATATATTGAGGGTTTTGCTCTATTCCAACGTGACTATAAAGATGGTCGAATGACTTCTAAATGTGTATATTTCTAACCATATCAACCTTTTATTAGTTTCGAACATTTCTACAATGTAAGGAGTATATAAATTGAGAGAATTTGGAGACATCCAATTTCGGACCAAATCAGGCCGAAAAACGTTGATAATAACCTTCAAAATCGCCCGTTTGAATGATTTTTTTAAAATTGGGAGATATTTTGCTGGATGTTTTAATACAACTTGTATGGCATAAAATGACCTAAATCATTTAGATTCGAGTATATATTGAAGTTTTCGCTCTATTCCAACGTGATTATAAAGATAGTCGAATGACTTCTAAATGTGTTTATTTCAAACCGTATCCACCTTATGTTACTTTTGGACATTTCTACAATGTATGAAGTATATACTGAGAGAGTTTGGAGACATTCAATTTCGGATCAAATCAGGCTGAAAAATGTGGATAATAACCTTCAAAATCGTCCGTTTGAATGATTTTTTGAAAATTGAGAGATATTTGGCTGGATGTTTTAATACAACTTTTATGGCATAAAATGACCGTCAGTTCTTTAAAAACACTTAATTAAATTATTTATATTCGAGTATATATTGAAGTTTTCGCTCTATTCCAACGTGCTAGATATTGCAATATTTCCTCAACAAGTTCCTTTCGTAATTATTTGTATAACGGGTTAATTAATCAAATAATATTACATGCTAAACAAATAATTGAAACAAAGGATATTTTAAATGATAGACTACGAATTACACTATTAATAATACGAAGTACTCATTTTAACATATTATATAAAATACTCCATAATTATAATAATTATTTGTAAAGCAATACAAGTGAAGAGTCTTATTTTATTAGTGGACAACTATAATATTAACATATTATTGTTGATATATAAGTAATTATTAACTTGCATGCTTGATAGAAACAAAGATTTTATTGATAGTCTTTAGCCTTCTAGAGATTTCCCAAATTCTCGTCAGTGACTGATATATCCGTCATATTTTTATGGCGAATCAAATAATATTCATTTAGATAGAAAAAGACAAAACTAGCAAACCATATAGGGAATACCAATGATTTGTTCTTATCTATCTAGATGATTATTATTCAATCTTTTATAACAATACGATGGATAACTCTGTCACAAGAGAGACTGACGGTAGAGTCCTAGGGCATGAGGCTGAAACTTGCTCCAGCAGTTGCCTTGTTTACTACTTGGTCATTGATATCAGCACTAGCACTAGTGTTGGAAGCAATGTCTTGGGCACTGCTATCTGCTTTACTAACACTCAAGGACAAACGAATTTGGTTGAAATCTATTGCATCAATGATTTCTTTGGATCCACAAGTAACATACACCTGAAAAAATCAAACAGTAAGTCTCCCTTGTGACAAATGTATCTGTTACAAATCTGTGACTGCTGGTTATTAATAAATATCATCCATGCAAGTAGGGAGATAATGACAAATTAAATTATCATGCATAGGGAGCAGTAAATGGTACTCTCTCTGTTCAAATCCAAAGGGTACGTTTCCCTTTTGGACACTATTCATAATTCAAGAGAATCGTTAATATTTTCGACAATCTATAAGAGAAAATATAGTCACGTGGGATCTTGTTTGATTCATCTTTATGAGTAGATTAAGAATATCGATTTTTTATTATAAATTTTGTAAATGTAAAACGAAAGATATTGACGGTATAAAACATGTATCGACAAGTGTGAAAAAGCAAACATGCCCTTTGGATTTGAACGGAGGGAGTATGATCTTTATCTATTCAGATGTGTCTTTATTTGACATATCACAAGTTTGTAATGGATTTATATTATTCGTCGCAGACAAGAATTGGTGTTAGGAAATTGAATTCTGAATTGTTGTACTTCATTCATTTACAAAACTCGTGTTATGTACTCCCTCCATTCATATCCAATAGTCTCACTTCTCATTTTGACACTATTCACAACTAATAAGAATCTTCAATATTCACGACAATCTATAATAGGAAATATAGTCATGTAGAATCTTGTTTGACAATCTATGTATGAAAGATATTGACGGTGTAAAACGCATCTCGACAAATGTGAAAAAGCAAATGCATGGAACTATTGGATATGAATGGAGGGAGTACCTTGTTAGGTGTCTGCGAATCACTGTTGGCAGGAGCATCCCAAGCGAAAACCCAAGCACAAGGTAAGCCAGTGAGATTAGTACCGGAATAGACAACAGAGCCCCTAGAGCCAAAATCGCCATCACTCAAATGGATAAAAGTAATGTAGTCGCCTGCCGGAATATTAGTAGGAATATCTTCAGCCGGATTCCCCGACCAATTGATTGATCGCGCAAGTGTCATCCTTGACGAGGTTTGATTCTTAACTGTGACTTGCGCCCCATTCTGTGGCTGCGTCTTTAATTTTTGCACTTGAATTGAAGACATCCCTTTCTTCCTAATTATAACAATTAGCTTGGTTTAGCTGTCATTTATCAGGTACAGGTTTGCATCAAATGAATTTGTGAGACCCTGTTCTCAAACTTCGTAGAATAACATACAAATAAATTAAATTTAGATGTTGCACTTTGATTCTGAGAATCTTTTAAACTTGCTAAGCTAGTTTAATTTAGTCTAATTAAGTACTTCCCACTCTCAAGTTTTTTATTTGTTCTACATGCTTTCTATTGTGAGATGAATTAAAACATAGCGATCGACAATTAATTATAAAAATTCGTCGACTAATTAATTCCATTCTAAAACGATCGAAAAAGGTGATAATTAATTTATCATAGCGAAAATCAAGATAGAAAACGAAAAATAACATTATATTGAGTATTACACACTTATTAGGCGAATTTGAAAATAATAATACAGAGAATCAGATGAATCAGAGAGAGTAAACAATTAAAATGTATCTCAAATATGTTAAATATACCTTGATGAGAAGAGATACTTTGAATGTCTTTCTTGCAAGGCTCTCTAAGTTCTTCTATCCCATTTCTTGCCCTTATATACTGCATCCATCTTCTTCGCAGTATATACCGAAAATATCTTAGCCTAGTAGTTAAGAGTAATTATCATAGACCATTGGTCTCAGGTTCGAATCCCCTGTGAGATTTTCCCACTTTTACCCCATAACTATTTATTTATTTTCTCATAACTCCACTTATCACTTATGCTTTTGACACATTTGGCGAGACATGTTTTACATCATCGATATCTTTCATTTTACATTAACAAAAATTATAAAAATTTGATGTTCTTAATGTACTCGTAAAGACAAATCAAACAAAAAATCCCACATGGCTATATTCTCACTTATAGATTGTCGAGAATATTGAAGATTCTGTTTGGATATGAATAATGTCGAAAAATGAAAAATGAAGAGTGAAGTTGAATGAAGGGAATATTTTAATACTCAATTATCCTTTTCACTCACCGGAAGTCATTTCTGACACGAAAATATAACAAAAGTGTTTTATAAGGTAATGATTTTTGAAAAATAAAATAAAAAATACATAAGGTTTAAATTTAAAAAGGTGCGTGATTTATAAAAGATTGTAATGTGTAATTTTTTTTTTCATTTACCACATCTCGTAAATGATGAATTTTTTATTGGGAAAAAAAACTGATTTCGAAACTTATAATCGAGAGTCCTGATCGATCAAAGATTATTTCGTCAGAATACTTTAATTGATAAGAATCCCTATTATGAGTTCAGAAAACATTGATTTTTTTCTGTCCACTTCGAAAATCTCGTAAAAATGATAGAATTTTTTTTAATTGCTTTCGGAAGGCGTACCAAAAAGTTGTAGCTGATTAAAGTTTATTATTTTATTTTCAAAACCAGAAGGATACGAAAATAAAATAATTAACGGATACAAACGAGAAAATCCTTTTTAATATTCGCGTCCTAATCCTTTACTATTAATCCCTTATCAAGAATCAGTATCAGTTCCTTGTGTCTTTTCTTTTTCTAGTGGAAAACGTTTTTCATGCGAGAATATATATAAGTCGCGTCGTGGTGGCCGACTATGGTGGTATGGCCTATGGGACCGTGAGCATTTGTTCGATAGGTATATATGTGAACAATTTGAAGAAATCATAATAAAATCTCTTCAAACACATATTATTATAATCTTTCTATTTCGGTCATTTATTTATTATTTTTATATTAAACGTAAGGAGTATTTTAATTAAAGATAAACAAATACTCGAAAAATAGGATTACATACACCTGGTTGTACAATAGCATGATACAACCAAGACAAAGTTATTGAACTTTTTTATATATTAACTGAGCATATATACAAGTTTCTGAGCTGAGTGATAAGTTTTTGAGCTTAAATATTTATGTGATTTAACTCGACAACTTTACACTAAAGCTCAGAAAGTTTACCGCAAAACTCGAAACCTTTGTGATAAAGCTCAAAATCATAAAACCAGTTGTACGTAGAGCTATGCACAACTGGTTGTGTAATCTTCTCATTCAACTCCACTTGTCACCTTTCTTTTTTTTTTGACACTATTCACATCTAAATAGAATCTTCAATATTCTCGACAATTTATGAGAGAAAATATAGCCGTGTGAGATCTTGTTTGATTCATCTTTACGAATACATTAAGAATATCAATTTTTACAATTTTTGCTAATGTAAAATGAAAGATATTGAGTGTAAAACGCGTCTCGGCAAATGTGCAAAAATGAACAGTGCCAAGTGAAATTGAATGGAGGGAGTAATTGAGTCCGATCCCGGAAGGGTGTTGCCTAGTGGTTAAAACTTGTGATCATCAACCAGGTTCAAGCCTCTACAAGAGCGATCTTGTGGGAGTTGTATGACTTGAGACTATGTCTTCTAGACTTCGAGCATGTCATCATGTTTCCCCTATGGGTGTGGTTTACCTGGTGTGCGTGGTTTGCAGGCTATGCGTACATTCGAGGGTGTATTTTAAGTTCTTTCATTGTCGTTGCCCTTACGTTTCCTTATGCTAAATTGATTTGATCGAAGACATTAATGGATGCGTATTTTGGAAAATAGAATCTCGACTTTGTTTGTTCGACTTAATCGAGAATCTTTATCCTCTATTCCTCTTTTAATAGAGAATAACATATCCCCAGTATATATTCCAAATCTCTCTTTTTTAGAAGAAAAAAAAAGACTTTTTTTCGAAACAAAAAAGGAAAAAACAATTCTTGATTCCTTTTAGAAAGAAAAAAAATGTAGGGTTTTCGGCATTTATTCGAAATTAGACCGGTCCATGCATTGGCGGATCCATGTACGCAATTCAGACGTCTCGAGACATTAGATAACAAGATTCTTTTCTGTATTTTGTGTAACTTTTATACTTTAAAAATATTTTGTCCATTTAAATTCAGTACTCACATTTCTGTTTCGCAAGCTATTTTAATTTGTAAGAAGAATAAACTAAAATTCTTCGAATGTATAAGAGAAAATATATTCACATGAGATCTTGATTCGTCATTAGAAGTACTACTGTATATCGTAAATAGTATACATAGCCATTGAAAGTATACCAATATAAGAAAATGCCATCATCATAATTATTTGATATACTTGTTTATTTAAGTAATAAAACCAGCTAAACGTCAATTTATTTAAGATAGGACGAGCAGCCATAATCTGTATAATTAGATAGACGAGTTGGATCACGGTAGTAGAGCAAAAGTTGCTCCAACCGTTGCCACGCTTTGGTTCGACGTATTGATATTTGCATCAGAGTCGGTCTTTGAAGATGGGTTGGAGTAGAGACTTCGATAAATACTATTATCAAGTCTGGCTTGAATTTGGTCGTTAGGAAGCGCATCAATATCAACTTTGAACCCAGTTATAACGTACACCTGTAAAATATCAAACATAAAAAAAAAGAAAAAAAAAAAAGAATGAAGAATCGAAAATGTTTATATTAACAATGAGTAATTTGGGACCTTGTTGGGAGACATTTCGATGTTGGCTGGAGCGTCCCAAGCCAAAACCCATGAACACATCTGGCCAGAGGCATTAGCAGCATCGTACACAACCATTCCCTTGGACCCAAATCCGCCTTGACTTAAATGATCAAACGATATGGAACTGTTAGCTCCAATACTAGCAGGAAAAAGTCCACCAGGAACTCCAACCCAGGAAAAGGAACGGTTGAGTGTCATCATGGTCAATGTTACATTATGAACTATGACTCTCGCGCCCATCTGTGCCTTCATGAATTCAGCCTCGTCCTCGCACGAGGTGTTGATGATCGCCTTCTCCAGTTTCATTGAAGCCATGCTGTAAATTATTTTAATCAAAAGGTAAATAAATAATTGCGAGACAGAGTGAACAGAAAATACAATAATAATCGAATATGTCGAAAAACATTACCTTGAGTGTCTTCCCTTCTAAATGTGTTACTTTGTTAGATGTTTCATGTTCTATGCCAAATCTTCTCTTTGCCTTTATATACTACTCTTCATATAGTCTCTTTCATTGCCGATTAAAGTGTAATCACCGATTCATTTTAGCGTTTTTTGATTGGTTCATTTGATTCCATTAAATTACACTGAAAGCAAATAAAATAATATTGTGATTTTAATTTGTGTTACGCTTTATTGAATTATTTATTTTGAATTTTTTTATATGTTTCGTTAAATTGTGATTTTAAATTTTTAAGACAACGCCGATTTTTTTGGCTACCCCATACTTCAATTCCTGGATTCGTCCCTGGTCTTGCCAATCTGTTTACCTAATATTTACAGAATTTGGCAGGATTTTAGAAGAGACGCATACAACTCTTCGGAAATTAAACTTTCATGTTTTCCGAGTCTCTTTAAAATCTATAAATACATACGGAGTAGTAAATTCGGAACAACCCAGACAATGATATAATGAACGAATTGTTCTATTAGAAAAGCAAAGACGAATTTATTATTCTTTCAACAACTTCTCTCCCTTAATTATTTTATTCTTCTTTTGGTATTTTAATTTTATTCTTTAGTCACCTTTTTTTTCATCATATATTTTTTATCGAAAAATGAAATGACACAACAATCGTATTGTGATATCCTTTGCAAAATATTCCCTCTAAAAGTCTTGGAAATACTGTGATTTACGACGAATAGTGATCAATTGAAGATGTGTTAGTATAGTACTCGTAGTAGTTAAGATTAGGTAATCATGCAATTAGGTAAGTTCTTCGTTGAATAACGAATAGTGATCAACAACGGCATGCAAAAGAACGATTTTCTCGATCTAAGATTTAGTTTTTTTATGTGGTTGGTTAAGCTAAGACATTACTAGTTTCAGTCATTTGGATTTAAATGCAGTTTCTTAAAAGACATAAGATTGTCTTTTGAGACGTGTTGGATTCCATCAAAACAATTCAAGTTCTATATTGCATTTTATATCGTGTCTGAGCGTTCTAATAATCACTAATAGACATTATATTCTATTAGCAAGTTTTCGTCAAAAAAGATTCGTGCTTTAGAACAACTTTCACCGCTATAAAAAATAACAAAAGAAGGACCGAATTTGAAGGTTAATATTCACGTTTTTTTGGACTTTTGGGTCCCGGAATAAAATGGTTCCATAATCGCGCTGAACAAACTCAACACCAAATTTAATGTCTCGGTGTAATATGAGGGTAATTTGTATTTGAATGTAATCTTTTAAATTGCATAAGATTGTCTTTTGAGACGTGTTACAATCCGTCAAATTAAGTTCTACACTCCATTTTATATCGTGTCTGAGTGTTCTAATATTCATATTTGGCATTCTATTTCAATCAACAAGTCTTCGTCAAAAAAAAAATTGGCACTACAGAAAATTTTCACCCACTTTCGAAAATAGCTAAAAATGACTGATGAATTTGAAGGTTATTATCCACGTTTTGTGGCCTTTTTAGTTACCGAAATAAAATGGGTTCATAATCGCACTGAATAAACTCCACACCAAATGCATTGTGCTGGTGAAATATGAGGACATTTTTTTATTTGAATGGAGTGTCTTAAAAGCCATAAATAGTCTTTTGAGATGTGTTGGAATCCATCGAAACAAGTTCTATATTGCATTTTATGTAGTGTCAGAGCGTTCCAATAATCATTATTAGACATTATATTTCTATTGACAATTTTTCGTCACAAAAAATTCCTACTTTAGAACAACTTTCACCGCTACCAAAAATAGCAAAAAAAGTAATGAATTTGAAGGTTATCCACGTTTTTAGGAAATTTGGGTCCCGAATTAAATTGAATCCATAATCGCACTACACAAACTCCACACCAAATATAATGCATCGGTGTAATTTGAAGGTCATTTGTATTTGAATGTAGTCTTTTAAAAGCCATAAGATTTTCTTTTAAGACGTGTTAGAACACGTCAAATTAAGTTCAATACCTCATTTTATATCGTGTCTGAGGGTACGTCAAATTAAGTTTAATACCTCATTTTATATCGTGTCCGAGGGTTCTACTATACATTATTAGACATTCTATTTCTATTGACAAGTTTTCGTCAAAAAAAATTGGCAGTTTAGAAAATTTTCACCGCTTTCAAAAATAGCAAAAAAAGACCGATTTTCAAGGTTATTATCCACGTTTTTTCGGTCATTTGGGTCCCGGAATAAAATGGTTCCATAATCGCGCTGAATAAACTTCACACCCAATACAATTTCCCGGTGTAATATGAGGGTCATTTGGTTTTCAATAAAGACTTTTCAAAGCCATAAAATTATATTTTGAAACGTGTCTGAAGCCATCGAAATAAGTTCGATACTCCATTTTATATCGAGTCTGAGAGTTCTAATAATCATTATTAGGCTTTCTATTCGTATAGAAAAGATTTTGTCGAAAAAAATTCGCGCTTTAAAACAACTTTTACCGTTTCCAAAAATTGCATAAAAACGGCCGATTTTGAAGGTTTTTTTTTTGTAAGATTTTGAAGGTTATTATCCATGTTTTTCCGCGCTGACCAAACGTCACACTCAATACAATGACCCGGTGTAATATGAGGGTCATTTGATTTTCAATGGAGACTTTTCAAAGCCATAAAATTATATTTTGAAACGTGTCAGAAGCCATCGAAATAAGTTCGATACTCCATTTTATATCGTATCTGTGGGTTCAAATAATCATTATTAAGCATTTTATTCCTATACAAAAGATTTTGTCAAAAAAAAATCGCACTTTAGAACTACTTTTATCGCTTCCAAAAAGTGCAAGAAACTGTCGATTTTGAAGGTTATTATCCTCGTTTATTTTTTTTTGCCTTTTGGGTCCTGGAATAAAATGGAAAAATATTCGCACTGAACAAAATTCACCCCCAATACAATGATCCGATGTAATATGAGGGTTATTTGATTTTCAATGGAGACTTTTCAAAGCCATAAAATTATATTTTGTAACGTGTCAGAAGCCATCGAAATAAGTTCGATACTCCATTTTATGTCGTGTCTGAGGGTTCTAATAATCATTATTAGGCTTTATATTCCTATAGAAAAGACTTTGTCAAAAAAATCGCGCTTTAGAGCAACTTTTACCGCTTCCAAAAATTGCCAAAAATGATCGATTTTGAAGGTTATTATTATCCACGTTTTTTCGGCCTTTTGGGTCTCGGAATAAAATGGTTATGTAATCGCATTAAGTAAACTCCACATCAGATACATTCCCCTGGTGTAATATGAGGGTCATTTGAATTTGAATGGAGTCTTCTAAAAGTCATAAGATTGTGTTTTGAGATGTGCCGGAATCCATCGAAACAAGTTCTATTATGCATTTTGTATCATGTCTGAGGCTTCTAATTATATTTATTAGGCATTTATTCCTATCAACAAGTTTTTTGTCAAAAACATTCGTGTTTTACAATAACTTTCACCGCTATCAAAAATAGCTAAAAACGATCGATTTTGAAGGTTATTATCCACGTTTTTTTTTCGCCTTTTGGGTTTCGGAATAAAATAGCTCCATAATCGCGTCGAACAAACTACACACCAAATACATTGTCCCTGTACAATATGAGGGTCATTCGGATTTGAATTAAGTCTTTTAAAAGCCTTAAGTTTGTCTTTTGAGACGTGTCAGACTTAGTAGAAACAAGTTATATACTTCATTTTATATCGTGTCTGTGGTTTCTAATAATTATTATTAGGCATTATATTCATATCGAAAAGTTTTCGTCAAAAACATTGGCACTTTAGAAAATTATTACCGCTTTCAAAAACAGCAAAAATATGACCTATTTTGAAGGTTATTAATTATCCATGTTTTTTCAGCTTTTTGGGTCCCGGAATCAAAAGGTTCCGTAATTGCCTTGAATAAACTTCACGCCAAATACATTGCCCTGTATAATACTCCGTATGAGGGTCATTTGTATTTGAATGGAGTCTTTTAAAAGCCATAAGATTGTCTTTTGAGTCGTGTCGGAATTCATCGAACAAGTTCTATGATGCATTTTATATCGTGTCTGAGGATTCTAATTATATTAGGCATTCTATTCTTATCGACAAGTTTTCGTCGAAAAATATTCGCGTTTTACAACAACTTTCACCGCTATCAAAAATAGAAAAAAAAAAGTGTCACGGAAAATAGAAAAAAAAAATGTCGCAAAAAGTGACGAAAAGGGACAAAAAAAGCTAAGGAAAAATTAAGTGTCACAAAAATTAAGTGTCGCGAAAAAAGTGACGCAATATAACCACAGCTGAAAAAGAAAAATAAAAGTGTCGCACAAAAAGAAAAATAAAGTGCGCAAAAATAAATTAAAGTGTCGCAAAAAACCAAAAAAGTGTGGAACATGCTTTGCGAAAATGTAAAAAAAGCGTCGCTATAAAATTGAAATAACATACGGTTAAATAATACTCCATCGATTCTTTGGAAACGGCACATTGATATGGGCACCAATATTAAGACAAGTAGGGTATACCAATTAAATAGTACTCCGTAGTATTTTCCTTAAAACAATTACAAATAAAAAATACTTTAGTCTTTGATGAATTAAAAGAGTACAAATAATAACAATAATAATGACTAAAGAGAAAATGTAGCAACTCTAGTGAACTTGTTCTTAAACGAAACACAAAAATCATCCTAAATATGAGACATTTTCCTATAATAATCCATACTATATTTTACTTGCAATAAGCTAAACTTTGACAACCTTATCCTCAAATTAGACCAAATGATCTGATACTTATTAAGCAGCTAATTATTTTCTTACAATTTTATAAAAATATAGCAACAATTACTAATTCTTTTTTCTTTTACCTTAGAACCCTCTTATATAGACCTGTCAAATGGGTCGGTCAGGTCGGGTTAGGGTCAGAATTAATTCCCAACGCCTAATTTTTTACCGCTTTTTAAGTAAAAAAAAATTATTATTTTTGCTTAATAGGGCATCGTGAATTCTGGGGGCTTTATTTTTCGGTAATAAGAGTGTCAAACTACTGAATATTGAATAACTAACGAATTAAAAAAAAAAATGGGATCACATACAATGAGACATACTTCGTAGTCCGTACATCTTAAAGCAATACGTGTATTATATTAATAATTGAAATTATATCAATACAAGAAGATGGGCGTCCTCATTATTATTTAATACGAGTATAATTATAGTAAGTGATAAACCCAGCTAGGCATCATTTTATTAAATATAGGCTAGCATGGAGGCATAGGTAGGACGAGCGACCATAATCTGTATATTAAGATAGATATGTTGCTTATGGGAGAAGGGCAAAATTTGCTCCAACCGTGGCCAAGTTTGTGACCAAGGAATTGATAGTGGCATCAGCGTTGGTCTTTGAAGATGCATTGGGAGAGAGACTTCGATCACTGCTATTATCCAACCTCATCAGAATTTGGCTGTCAGGAAGTGCATCAATATCAAACTTGAACCCAGTTAGAACGTAAACCTACAAAATATTAACATAAAAATTAAAACAAACTGAAGAATCGAAAGTGTTAACATAGTGGAGTAATATTAAGGATAAGTAATTTGGGACCTTGTTGGGAGACACATCAGTGTCACCGGGAGCATCCCAAGCCAAAATCCATGAACACATCTGACCAGAGGCATTAGGAGTATCATACACAACCATTGCCTTGGACCCAAAACTACCTTGCTTCAAATGATCAAACGATATGAAACTGTTGGATCCGATAGTAGCGGGAAAACTTCCGCTGGAAACTCCAGCCCAGGAAAAGGAACGGTTGAGTGTCATCGCGGACAAAGTTGCATTAGTGACTGTGACTCTTGCGCCATTTTGTGCTTTCATTACCTCAGCGTTCCCCTCGCACGAGGTGGCGGCTGCCTTCTCCAATTTCAATGAAGCCATTTCTTGTTTGCTACTTCTTTTAACTGTAACAAGAAATAATAATTTATTTAGTTCGTGAAAGCTTTGCATAAACTAATACGGAGTAACATTTTCTACTAACTACAAAATACGCAATGTTCTAATAAGTAAAACATTACCTCGAGTATTCCCTCTAGATGTGTTGCTCTGTTTGAGGTTTGATGATCTTCACCAAAACTTCTCTTGCCTTTATATACTGCTCTTCCTACCCTATTTTTTTTGAAGGGTTGCATTCGAATATCATAAAGGATGATTGCTTTAAATATTATGCTTTTATTCCTTCACCCTTATCTTCGTTCCTGCATTATTAACATTATTCTTTATTCGTTCTTTAAATATTATATATGCTTTTATTTCTTAGCCCTTATTTTCGTTCATGCATTATTAATATTATTCGTTATTCTTCCTTTGGTTTTTGAAATAGACATTATTAATTAATTTTATTCTTTTGTCACATTCTCAAAAATTAGGGAAAAAACATAATAGGTGGATTTCTTGATTTTATTTTATGAGTTTATCCGTGTTTAATTAACTGTGTTGTACACAGGGGTAGACCTAAGATTTTTGGCTACGGGGCACAATTTTTTTTTCTTCGAATTTCGCGAGTTGTTATATTACCTTTACAGTGACATTTTTTCGATTTCTAATATCCTTGAAAAATGACGGATTTATTACATTGCTAATCTTCCAAAATTATTAAAAGAAAAATTACGAAGTCTACTTATGCATAAATTACCTAAATAGAAAATTATGACACTACAACAAATCATCACTTGTGCCACGGAAATTTTGTTGCCACGGTAAATTTTTTGTGGCAACAAAATTTCCGAAAAAAATTCCGTGACACAAGTGATGATTTGTTGTAGTGTGAGTATATCAACAACTTATAGAAATAGTTTAAACACATTCAAGCTAAGTCTCATTTTAATCAAACATTTGAGTTTGTCAAATTGGTTAGGTTGTTACTATTTTATGCAAGAGACTAAGATTCGAATCCTATAAGCGTATCTTTTATCCCAACAAAATAGACTAAAACTGCAGATGTTGAGGCTTAAAACCGGGACGTGTCAGTGAAAGGCAAAGAAGTTACCACTAGACCAACAGCTCCCAGATCCGCATGTACAAATGTCAAAACTAGATGATATACATGCAAATTGTGGGTACAAAAAGGTAACCTTATTGGTAGATTGCAACTAGGATAGTATGCCAAATATTGAGTTTCAAATATTTATGAGTGGTAAATCAAGAGCGTAGCATGAAGTGTATGAGTTGTGACTTCGGTTGCGAAGCCAAAAATGTTTACCGCAATGGTTATTTTTTTTGGAACCGAAGCCCCAAACGTCGTAAAGACTTTGGTTGTTAAGTTGAACCGAAGTCAAAAGTATGGTAAGACTTCGCTTCCTAAAAAATAACCGCTGCCATAAATATTTATGGCTTTGCCTCATAACCGAAGCCACAACTCAAAGACTCAATGCTACACCTTTTTTACAACACACATAATCGTAGCCACTTTTTAACCGAATCCACGAGTGTTTTTTGTACTAGCTAGTGAGATAAGAATATACATTATTGCGGCATAATATCTTTTACTTTCTTTTTAGGGTTATTTCATGACAATAATACCAACTATAAGGGGGCTTCTTAGATTAATCCCAACTATACGTAATCTCGTTTTAATATGAACTACGCATTCATTAATCTCTCATTGATATAGGTGACCGGTTACCTAGAAAACCGGTTGAACCTTCCTCTTCAGTTTCGGCTATTGGTTAAAAAAAATTTAATCTTCTCAAAATTCATCTTGCAATTTTTTTTCCGATTAGTATTATAGAAGCAATGAAAAAAATGCTTTAATTTTCTTGTTGTTTTGGCTTTCATGAACGACGACGGAACACTCAAGGACCCTAGAAAGTCACAACCGGTCACTATTACCGGTAATAGCAGGTCATGATTTTGTCCATAGCAAAATGAGATTAATGAAGACATAGTTCATATTAAAATAAGATTACGTATAGTTGAGATTATTCTAAGAAACCCCCTTATAGTTGATATTATTGTCATGAAATAACCCTTCTTTTTATTATTATTCATCTCTCTTTCATCAAAGAAAATATATACAACTCCTCCAAAAACCTAAAAAAAATGTTTCCTTTATTCTTCATCATCATGATCTCATCCATAGGGGGGCTGCCATCTGATCTACCAAGTTGGGTAATGGTATGCCCTAAATTTAACATTTATTATTATATTAGATTGTTTAGATTATCAATAACTCTTACCTTTCCGGTTAGGGAAGTTTTGTCCTCATTAATTGATGGATTTGTTACCATATTTTGGAGGTTTGTTCTCTCTTTATTTGTGAGAGGTTCAAGAACCGTTGTAACACCCTCATTTACCCTAGAGCCTTAACAATGAACAATGACCACCCTGAGTAAATAAGGATGTTACCATCTCGGTTTATTTGTTTGAATTCGATAATTGACCGGGTTAAATAAAAATATTGCATTATTTAAATTCAACTCGGTTCTCGATGTCATAAACGTGTGTTATGCGATTATGAGACCGTTATCGGGATTTTATGAAATTTGATATCGTTTGTAATGTCGTATACCCTTTTATTAATGAAATTGATATTTCACTCAAAAAAATATATGTGTACAAAAAACAATTAAAAAAATGTCTGAAACGGATAGAATAATGTAATAATAAAATTGAACCACGTTTTTTCAAAGCCTATATTTGTTGTCTATTAAACTTGAAGTGGTCTTATCTTATACAGTAACCAACCTACCTATTATTACTCTTTATATTTGCTTAAGGAGGCATTATAAATTTTTGACATTTTATTTTCCGGTGATATAAGAGTGTCGAACTATTGAGTATCGAATGTACTAAGAAAGTTTTAAAAGAAAAAAAAAACAATGAGAACACATCATCAAGCAATACAATGGTATGTATTATCATTAATAATTGCAATTATATTGATACAAGAAGATGGTCGTCCTCATTATTATTTAATATAATTATAGTAAGTGATAAAACCAGCTAGACATCATTTTATTAAATATAGGCTAGCATGGAGGCATAGATAGGACGAGCGGCCATAATCTGTATATTAAGATAGACAGGTTGGCTTATGGCAGTAGAGCAAAGTTTGCTCCAACTGTAGCCAAGAGTGGGACCAACGAATTGATAGTGGCATCGGCGTTGGTCTTTGAAGATGGGTTGGGAGAGAGACTTCGATCACTGCTATTATCCAGCCTCATCTGAATTTGGCTGTCAGGAAGTGCATCAATATCAAACTTGAACCCGGTTAGAACATAAACCTGCAAATCATTAACATAAAAATCAAAACAAATTGAAGAATCGAAAGTGTTAATGAATACACATAGTGGAGAGTAATATTAAGGATAAGTAATTTGGGACCTTGTTGGGAGACACATCAGTGTCACCGGGAGCATCCCAAGCCAAAACCCATGAACACATCTGGCCGGAGGCATTAGGAGCATCATACACAACCATTGCCTTGGACCCAAAACTACCTTGCCTCAAATGATCAAACGATACGAAACTGTTGGCTCCAATACTAGCGGGAAAACTTCCGCTGGGAACTCCAGCCCAGGAAAAGGAACGACTTAGTCTCATTGCGGACATGCTTGCATTAGTAACTGTGACTCTTGCGCCATTTTGTGCCTTCATCAAATCAACATTCTCCTCGCACGAGGTGGTGGCTGCCTTCTCCAATTTCAATGAAGCCATTTCTTGTTTGCTACTTCTTTTAACTGTAACAAGCAATAATAATTTATTTAGTTTGTGAACGCTTTGCATAAACTAATAACATTTTCTACTAACTACAAAATAAACAATGTTCAAGTTAAACATTACCTCGAGTATTCCCTCTAAATGTGTTGCTTTGTTTGATGTTTGATGCTCTTCACCAAAACTTCTCTTGCCTTTATATACTACTCTTCCTACCCTGATTTTTTGTCGGATTGCATTCGAATATCATAAAGGATGATTGCTTTAAATATTATGCTTTTATTCTTTCAACCCTTATCTTCGTTCCTGCATTATTAATATTATTCTTTATTTTTCCTTTGGGTTTTGAAATGGACATTATTAATTCGTTTTATTTTTTTGTCACATTCTTAAAAATTAGGGGGGAAACGTACATGAGAATAGGTGTGTTTCTTTTTTTAATTTACGAGTTTAATTAATTGTGTTGTACAAATGTCAAAACTACATGATAAACATACAAATTGTTGAAATAAAAAGGTAACCTTATCGGTAGATTGCACCTATTATATATATAGAGATCAAGTAAGTTCATCATATGTAAGTAGGTCTATATTAAAGTTACAGATGATATACGATAAAGTTACATTAATTCAAAATTGATATGTAACATTCAGCATTTTTATCACTTCAAGTGATAAAGTGTAACTTTAGACTCATCTCGTGTAACTTTGATCACTTTTTGTGTAACTTTAACACTGAAACCTATGAACTTATAAGAGTTCTTGACTTTATGAGAACTTACCTCTATATATACGCCGAATATTGAGTTTAAAATATTTATGAGTTGTAAATCAAGGTCTCAAGGCGTAGCATTAAGTCTATGAGTTGTGGCTTCGATTGCGAAGCCAAAAATATTTATCGTAATGATTATTTTTTTAGGAAGCGAAGCCCAAAACCCAGTAAAGGTTTTGGTTGCTAAGCTTAACTGAAGGCAATAGTATGTTAAGACTTCGCTTCTTAAAAAATAACCGTTGCCATAAATAATTATGGTTTCGCCTCATAACCGAAGCCACAGCTCAAAGACTCAATACCGAAGATGTCTTAGCCTAGTGGTTAAGACTAGGCGCTCTGAGACAGTAGGTTCCAAGTTCGAATCCCCCATCCCCTGTATTGTAATGCGACTAAGTGCGCTCTTTGATGAACCAAAAAAAATTCAAAGACTCAATGCTACGCCTTGATTTACCACACGCATATAATCGTAGCCACTTTTAACCAAATCCACAAGTGTATTTTGTACTAGTGAGATAAGAGTATATAATATTGCGGCATAATATCTTTTACTTTTTTTTAGAGTTATTTCATGAAAATAATACCAACTATGCGTGTGCTTCTTAAATTAATACAAATTATACGTAATCTCATTTTAATACGAACTACGCCTTCATTAACCTCGTTTTGTTATGGGTGACCAACTACCCGTTGAACCCCCTTTTTCAACCCTTTCTGTAACTTTTCTTCTTCTGATTCACATTTCGTGTTCATTTTCGGTCATTGATATAGAAAAAATCCGAAAATTCATCTTCCATTTCTTTTTCAATTAGCCTTATAGAAGCTATGAAAAAAATGTTTTTATTGTAATTTTGGCTGTCACGATAACTGCAACGGACTTAATAAAACCCTAGAAAGTTACAACAAGTCACTATCATCGGTAATAGCAAGTCATAATTTCATACATAGTAAGGTGAGATTAATGAATGCGTAGTTCATATTAAAATGAGATTACGTATAATTTGATTATTTTAGGAAGCACACGCATAGTTGAATTATTTCCATGAAATAACTCTTCCTTTTATTATTATTCATCTATCTTTCATCAAAGAAAATATATACAAGTCCTCCAAAACCCTAAAAAAATTGTTTCCTTTATTCTTCTTTCTCATCCGGGCTGCCATCTGATCTACCAATTCGGGTAATGGTATGCCCTAAATTTAACATTTATTATTATATTTATATTGATTAGATTATCAATAACTCTTATCTATCCGGTTAGGAAAGTTTTGTTCTCATCCATTGATAAAATTGTTCCCATATTTTGGGGTTTGTTCTCTCTTTGTGAGAGGTTCAAGAGCCATGCATGTCCAAGACCATGAGAGCCGTGACTTTTCAACATATGATGATGCAATTAAAGTCAGATTTTGGTGTACTATTTGGCAAATAGAGAAAATTCATTCTTTTGAAAACTATATCATCAAATCAATAGATTTCTTCGTGATAGGTTGTGTCAATAAACAACGGTATAATGAAAGCTATGCATAAACTTATTATTCTAATAGTGATTTTTGTTTGAGGGATATTCTTTATTTATTTGTTATAAATTTTTATTTCGTTCAATTTGATATCAATTGTGCATTTGTAATGTCGTGTTCCGTTTTATTAATTAAATTGATTTTTCACTCAAAAAAATACTGTATATGTATACAAAAAATAGTCAAAAAAAAGTCTTAGACGGAGAGAATAATGTAATAATAAAATTCAACCACTTTTTTCAAAGCCTATATTTGTTGTCTATTAAACTTGAAGTGGTCTTATACTCTTATCTTGATAACCAACATACCTATTATTACTCTTTATATTTGCTTAAGGAAGCATTCTAAATTCTTGGCTTTTTATTTTTCGGTGATAAGAGTGTCAAACTGGTGAATATCGAATGTACTATGAATTTTTCTTTTAAAAAAAAACAATGGGATCACATTTATATAGCGAGACACACATCATCAAGCAATACAATGTATTATCATTAATAATTGCAATTATATTGATACAAGAAGATGATCGTCCTCATTATTATTTAATATAATTATAGCAAGTGAAAAACCCAGCTAGACAACATTTTATTAAATATGGGCTAGCGTGGAGGCATAGATAGGACGAGCGACCATAATCTGTATATTAAGATAGACTTGACTTATGGCAGTAGAGCAAAGTTTGCTCCAACTGTTGCCAAGAGTGGGACCAAGGAATTGATAGTGGCATCAGCATTGGTCTTTGAAGGTTGGTTGGGAGAGAGACTTCGATCACTGCTATTATCCAGCCTCATCTGAATTTGGCTGTCAGGAAGTGCATCGATATCAAACTTGAACCCAGTTAGAACGTAAACCTATAAATCATTAACATAAAAATTAAAACAAACTGAAGAATTGAGAGTGTTAATGAATATACATAGTGGAGAGTAATATTATGGATAAGTAATTTGGGACCTTGTTGGGAGACACATCGGTGTCACCGGGAGCATCCCAAGCCAAAACCCATGAACACATTTGGCCAGAGGCATTAGGAGCATCATACACAACCATTGCCTTGGATCCAAAACTACCTTGCCTCAAATGATCAAACGATACGAAACTGTTGGCTCCAATACTAGCGGGAAAACTTCCGCTGGGAACTCCAGCCCAGGAAAAGGAACGACTGAGTCTCATTGCGGACAAGGTTGCATTAGTAACTGTGACTCTTGCGCCATTCTGTGCCTTCATCAAATCAACATTCTCCTCGCACGAGGTGGCGGCTGCCTTCTCCAATTTCAATGATGCCATTTCTTGTTTGCTTAGCTTCTTCTGTTAACTGTAAGTAATAATAATTTATTTAGTTCCTAAACGCTTTGCATAAACTAATAACATTTGCTACTAATTACAAAATACAACAATGTTATGTAAAACATTACCTCGAGTATTCCCTCTAAATGTGTTGCTTTGTTTGATGTTTGATGCTCTTCACCAAAACTTCTCTTGCCTTTATATACTACTCTTCCCACCCTAATTTTTTGTCGGATTGCATTCGAATATCATAAAGGATGATTGCTTTAAATATTATGCTTTTATTCTTTTACCCTTATCTTCGTTCCTGCATTATTAATATTATTCTTTATTCTTCCTTTGGGTTTTGAAATGGACATTATTAATTCGTTTTATTCTTTTGTCACATTCTTAGAATGAGGGGAACATACATGGAGTATATGAGTTGTGACTTCGGTTGGGAAGTAAAAATATTTATGGTAACGATTATTTATTTAATGTTTCGTGGTGAAAAAATCCACCGCGAGAATAATGAGTGATTTTTTGTAGTGTCTACATCAAGATTATCAAGCAATTATATACTCTGACAGTCGTCTGAGTGCAATTTGCTTGGCTAATGATCAATTCAAGTTCATGAAGAGAGAACTAAACACGTTGATGTGAGGTATCATTTCCTAAGAAGTGAGTACATGATTAAGCAAGGTGAACAAAATGGATATTGTCCTGCTGATAAATCAGTCGATATGTTTACCAAACTGGTTTTGCATAGCAAGTTCCAACACTGATTGGACTTGATAAATGTTAGATATATCTGATTACCCTTTCTTGGGGAATATCTCAGGTAGAAGGGAGAGAGGAGTTTCTGGTACATCCGGCATTCCTTGGAGTGCCTCCAATACATATGATTGAGGGAGAGTTCAAGTCAAGATGGAGATTTGTTAACTTGTGACTTGAATCCGTTTGATTAGAGTTTTTCTAGCTAATCGATATCGAAGCAGCTGAGCTTAAAGTTTCTTATTGACTTCTAGGGTTTCTGTCTTGGATTTCTATTTAGGGTTTGAGAGTACTATGTAAACTGTCATACCCTACCCTAGTAAATTCTTCTCTCTTCAGCTTGTTAACACATCGTTAGTAAATCACATAAATCTGTGTAGCTTTCAATTTTGCATTCTTATTTTTCTGTCTTTCTCATCATTTCCGTTATAAAGTAAGGGGCCGTTTGGTTTGAGGTATTCAGGAAAGGGAAAGGGAATCAAAGTTCCCGATTCCCTTTGTTGGTGTTTGTTTAGCCAATTCAATCATTCCCTTTCCCCCTTCCTTTCCCCCAAACTCCTCTAACTTCTTACCCCCACCCCCCAAGGTAATGAGATTCCCTTTCCCCAATCACCAACCTAACCATCACCATCACCAACAACCGCCACCATCACCACCACCACCACCACGACCACCACCACCAAGGCCCACCTACCACCATTACGAACACCACCACACTCTCGGGTCAGGTCAAATATGAGTCAAATTTGGGTCAAAATAATTTTTGATGCCTTAATTTATCAATTAAAAAGAAAATGCATTTTTTAAAATTTATCATATTGTAGTAATTATTACTCTGTATATTTACCGTATTTACAATTAAAAAGGTGTAAAAATAATACTCCTCATATTACAGGTATTTTATTATTAAAAGATACTACAATTTTTTATTTTTTTTATAATTTAGATATTAATTTATTTATTTTATAATTTTTTATTTTACATAAGTATAAGTAATATGATGACACACCGCTGATGTTGAGGTTTGAGTGAAGGTTTGGTGAAATTCATTCTCTTTCATTGAAACCAAACAACAACCTAAATTTGGGGTAATCTCATTCCTTTCCCTCTGTTTCCCTTTGTTGATTTCATTCCCTTTCCCTTTGATGAACCAAACGCCCCCTAAATAATTATGAGGGTAGTACTCTGATCTCATCGTCCCAACTCTCATTCATTTGTTTACATTTGATTAAAATTCAAAATGCTGACTACCGAGACTTTTACTAAACATATCAACCCAAATCGAATAAATCTCATGTCATGATTGTGTCAACCAATTTATATAAATTGTCTATCACAATTCAAATAGGGTTATTTCATGACAATAATACCAACTATAAAGGGGCTTCTTAGATTAATCCCAACTATACGTAATCTCGTTTTAATATGAACTATGCCTTCATTAATCTCTCATTGATATAGGTGACCGGTTACCTGGAAAACCGGTTAAACCTTCCTCTTCAGTTTTGGCTGTTGGTTAAAAAAAATTTGAATCTTCCCAAAATTCACCTTGCATTTTTTTTTCTGATTAGTATTGTAGAAGTCATGAAAAAAATGCTTTCATTTTCTTGTTGTTTTGGCTTTCATGAACGACGACGGAACACTCAAGGACCCTAGAAAGTCACAACCGGTCGCTATTACCGGTTATAGCAGGTCATAATTTTGTCCATAGCGAAATGAGATTAATAAAGGCATAGTTCATATTAAAATGAGATTACGTATAGTTGAGATTATTCTAAGAAGTCCCCTTATAGTTGGTATTATTGTCATGAAATAACCCATTCAAATAATGTGTTTTTTCAAAATAATACTCTATGAATTATCATAAAAAAAATCATTATTATATATACCACAAAATATGTAGGCACAATTGCACAATTTTCACACACAATGATTTTATTAGTAGTGTATAAATAATTTCATACACTACCAGATGTAAGTGTATCATCTTCCATACAAGATTACAATGAGAATTAAATTCCTCAATAGATTACACTCACAAATTCCAGAGTTTATAAAACATAATCGAAAAGGATATATATATCTCCTTCTCGATAACCGTTCTTTATTTATTTTCGAATACTTATAATAGTTTTATTAGTCGTCATAAGACGTATATATTTGTACGACATTACATGAGACCAAAACCCGCCTCGAGAGTCATAGTTGGTGGTGGTGTCGAATTGGGCTCATATTTAGCAATCGCCTTAGTTTTGGTAGCATTGTCATTGTTCGAGCTAAAATCTGAAGACTGGTCCAATATGATCTCGATCTGACTCCATGGTATGGAGTCGATGTCAACTCTCGACCCACAATCCACATAAACCTGCGACATCAACTCGTTTTTAGTATGTCTTAGCCTAGTGGTTAAGACTAGATACATGTACTCTTCTTTTGAACAAAAGAACTTTATCTTGTAGGCTGAGATAACCTATTATTAGTTCAGTACTTCTGTCACATGAAATGTCTCACGTGTAATTAAATAAATGAACTAGAGTACGGAGTAATTGTCAACAAATTGTCAAAAAAAATAAAAATAGACAAAATTACACGTTATATTCTTTTTATAAATCATCTTCCTGAAATTACAGTCTTATAAAATATTACTGTAAATAGTAGATAAAGTATCAGTAATTATTGTGCACAATTTTAAAAAAAATACTCGTATCATGATAACGAATTAATTAACTTTTCATAAGACACAAATTTTAGCAAAATTTAATTCACAAACTAAGTAATTCATGTTGTATTATATTTTTAACATGATTATTAATATTTGGGTGTAGGTTTTATTTTTGTTTTTCTGTCTATATATTTAGGAAATATTGTCTAAATTATGTAATGATGCATTTTATAATAAAAAAAAATTAATAGAAAATCATGCAATTTTGCATGGGTTTAACACTAGTAAATATTACTCGTATTATATAAAAGTAAATGATACGATATAATATAAATAAATAAAAATTGTTTAACCTTGGTAAAATGAAGAGTTCAATAATTTATAATTTATATGAACAGTTTTTGTACAAATGATTTAGATAAAATTATGGAAATTAAAAAATAAATTATTTAAATATATGTGACAAATATTTTACTGAAATTTGGTTAAAAGGTATATATTGGACATTAGACATAGTACCTGATTTGACTGAGTGTCAGGATCGGTGGGTGCATACCAAGCCAGAATCCATGCACACGGGCTAACCGTCTGGTTGTAACCAGAATAAACCAAGGCGGCCCTAGACCCGAACCCACCATCCTTGTTGTGGGTGAACACGGCGGACTGACCCGGCTGAATAACCGTAGGAAACCCGGTGGCCGGGTCAGGAGAACCGGCCCAGCTACGACTTTTAAGTAACCTCATTTCCATAACACTATTATTGGTTATTTTTGCATACAATTTGTTGTCTGCCTTGAGCTTATCAACTTGTGATGTAGCCATTTGTTTTGGGTGTGGTTATGCCAAAGTGCCAAAAGTATCCCAATTCATATTATGTGGAGTATATATAGTCTATACGTAGATCTGTTGTGAGACTGTCTAATGTTAATTTTAACGCGGTCTCTCATATAAAAATTGGTTTCTAGATAATTTAGTAACCACCTTTTATGTACGGGGTACTCCCTTCGTTGAATCCAAAGTGTGCATTTTTTTGACAGTGTTCATAACTAAAGAGAATTTTTGATATTCTCGACAATCTATAAGAGAAAATACAGTCATGTGGGATCTTGTTTGCATTGTTTGATTCATCTTTATGAGTAATAGGGACATGATGAGTAGATTATACAACCAGTTGTACATGCATAGAGCGCTATGTACAACTGGTTTTATGATTTTGAGCATTATTACAAAATTTTCGAGTTTTGTTGTAAACTTTCTGAACTTTAGTGGAAAGTTGTCGAGCTAAATCACATAAATGTTTAAGGTCAAAAACTTATAACTCAGTTAAAAAACTCATATAAGCTCAGTAAATATATACAAAAGTTCAACAATTTGGACTTAATTGTACAATGTTATTGTACAACCAGATGTATAATCTTATTTTTCCTTTACACGAAGTTCATTTGATGAGAAGGTTCGACCCCTAGATCTCTGATCTTGGCTAATTAAATAAAAATGATCTTTAATTATTAAACTACTAATTAATGTATAATATGCAATCAAGTACTTAAAAAAATTTTAATTATAGAACATATATTATTCAAATTAAAGAAGATTATTTTAATTTATTTAAAATGTAATGTATTTTAGAATAAAATCAAACAATGTAAAATGGAGATTTTTTCTTTTCTGTTTTTGACATTAGATAACGTCATTTATTATTTTATTTTTTGCGAAAAAGATATACTCAGTATAAGTTTTCAAAAAGGAATAAATGTACCGTGAAAAAAAAAATTGTTCCCGATTCCATTTTTATAATTAATTAAGGTCTCAAATTGATATTCTCTGTCAACTTTTATCATTTTCGTATTCGCTAACTTTTGACTTATAATTGTTCTGTATTCCATTTTACTTTAACAAAAAGATTTTTTTCACGTATGCCCGAATTTAGAATATAAGATAAATCTTGTCAGGACTTGTTCGAATCAATGTTAAATACAAAGTATGTTAATATTCTTCTACATCTTATCCAATTACTTTATCATATTGATTGTCTCAACCCTAACTCAACCCATGTAAAAAAAAACTAACCTAACGCAACTTATTTACCTCATTTATCTTTAATAATCAGGTCTCATTTTCACCACGTTTAACCAATGTAACTGCGCCTTACCCATTTATAATTTTATATGATTAATCTATTGATGTGTGATTCGTGTCGTGTTTGTGTCAAAAAGACTTCAACCATGATCTAGGGATGCTACAATATAAATGAGAGGGTTCGAATGCACCATCGAACCCTCTTTAAAACCCGTGTCATGAACTACAACTTCTTCTATGATGAAATAGAAAATAAGAGCTTGGATTAGCTAGAGCATATACAGTGGTAAGAGTTCAGTTACTCCAATCACGAGATTTAATTTGGAGGTTTGTTTCTCTAGAATCGACAGTCAATTTTTTGAGCATATGATTCAATGCTTTTTATGTCAAACGTGCTTAAACTAGATTGTAGATAAAGATTCGAAATAATAAAAATTCTCCATTAACAAAATTATTTAGATACTAACATATATGCTTGATTCACTTTAATCAAGATGAAAAGAATAGATGCTTGTGACTTGTTGATGGGTTCTTTGAAATTTGTAGCACAAAACAAAAAGACAAAAATAAAATAGGGTTATTTAACAGGAATAATGAGACACATCAAACACGAATGGATTCAGGTTACCAGCTACCTACTACGTCTGTACATTATTCAATTCCATTATAGTTAAATTGATGTTACTAAACTAACTGATAACAACCATAATCGTAATTATTGAACTTACCGGCCATAATGGACATCCATAAAACTTCCTCCTAGTGTTTTCTCCCTTAGCCTCTGATAGTCCTAATCACTGCCTGCTACTTAAGGTGGTAGAAAACATCTTTCGAGATGTTAGATCTCCATGAATTCGAAGAACATGAATTTGATGGATTACCCATGGATTTCGAGAATTGTTGCGCAAAATTAGGCAACAAATTAAAATTGGAGTTTAAAATTTGGGTTTAGGGGAAGAATCGACATTGATATGGAAAAGAAGAAGATGGAGCTCCCTCAACTGCTACCTTTGATGACTGGGAACTCGCAGCTGCAGGGGCTTGAACCTGAGACCCTTGAGTGATGATCACACGGTTTATGAGGCAACACTTTGAATGTACTTTTCTCCATTTGTATACTTACGGTTTTGATGGTTGATGTTCATTTATATTCTATTACGGCCCCTCACACTCTTGACTTGGCTCTGATACCATATTATGAAACCAACTCAACCAAAACATTAAGACGATAGTTAAGATCCATTCATATTCTATTATAGTAACCATGCATTATACTCCACTTGAGATTAATGTGTACAATATTATCTTATTGTAAAACGGTCTCACTTGAGAATCAACGATCCTTCTCCTCCTCCCCATGTCTCAACATTATAAACGGCCGCCACAAACCACCCACACCTCCTACGTACGACAATGACGTGACTAGCTTACATGTAGCTTCGACCTCTACACCACCACTATTCTTTCTGTCTCGATCATTTATTTATCCTTTATATCATTTGTTTCGACCTCTACAAACCACCACTACGCTTAAGACATACAAAAGACGCACTAAAATGAAATAGACAAACAAATAATCATGATACGGCCACAAAGAGAGAAGTTGTCCATCTATAAATATGAGGGAAGAATTGGACAAGAGTAGCATCACTAGCCTTCCAACCAAACAAAGTATTCACACCCAATAATCGAGGTGACCTATTTTAGCTATTTTTTCATTTCATTTATGCTCTGATTTTCCTCTTACTATATTATTTATGAGAAATATTTTAACAAAAGTTAAACAAAGAACACTAGGTAAGTAGTTTTGTAATTACTTTATTCAACGTGAACGGTAAAAAGGAAGGATTTGTTAATCGTTTTAAGTTTTTAACACTTTTTATTAAACTATGTCTCGTTTTAAGTTTTAACGTCTTTCTGAAACTATTCCCCCAATGAATCCACGCTAACATTGTAAACCTAAACATTCATACACTCATATTAAAAAAAATATTATGTAATTACGTGGGATCTAACCTAATACTCTAAATTAAACTCTAAACCCTAAACGTAACATTCATACACTCGTATTAAAAAAAACATTATGCAACTATGTGGGATCTACCCTAATACTGTAAACTCTAAACCCTAAACATTTATACACTCTTATTAAAAACGGTTTATCCTACAATGTGTCCACTGTCATATTATCATGAGAAATTGACATGATCATAGTTAGATTATTAACATGTGTCTAGTGGACCCATGTTAGAAAAATCGTATTAAAAAATATGCAATAATGTGGGATCTACGCTAATATTGTAAACCCTATATTTTATCAAAACCCTAGACATACCTACACTTTTATTTTAAAAAAAACATGCAATTACGTGGAATCTACACTCATACTGAATCATTCTAATAAATGTAAGGTCGGATCAAGCAAGCGAGCAAGATGGCTTCGGTGCAGGACTCGGCACAAATTAGCACACAAGTCTTGATGCGCAACGTTACATCATCACGAATGACACTTACCCGATCGAACAGTTGGGTTGGAGTTCCGATTGGTGGTACTTTTCCTGGTTCGGTTTCTGCTAGTGGTACAAGGTTCGATCATTCAATGGGTACTGATCGCTCTAAGGCGGCTGTGGTTTATTCTGGTCTCAACGCGGCCGGTGAGGCTTGCTCGTGGGTTTTGGCTTGGGATGCACCTGCAGTTACTGATGCCACTAATCCAAACAAGGTCTCCTACTAATTTAATATCGCCTTCTCTCTTTTTTTTTCTTTTTTTGTGACGAGGAAACCCGCAATCGCTACCTTTTGGTGCGCGCTCTGGGTAAACCCTCAGGTGTACACAATAGCCTGCAAACCACGCACACCATGTAATAAATCACATTTTGGACGACAGTCTCGAAGTCTAGATGGTATAGCTTCAAGCCATACAACTCCCACAAGAACGTCACTCTTTGGGCGACAGACTCGAAGTCTAGATGATATAGCCTCAAGTCATACAATTCTCATAAGAACACTCAAGGACTTGAACCTGAGACCCATGGAGTTGTGGTCACATGTTTTAACCATTAGACTTCACCTTTACGAGTCATCACCTTCTCTCTCAGCTAAGAGAATAACTCGACTTTATTTTTATGTTATTTTCTCACTAAGTTACATCAATAATGAGATCTGTCAAACCGATCGAGCCACAAATTGGATCAGAATACTGAATACTCCCTCCATTCAACTTCACATGTCACCTTTGTTGCTTTTTTTGACATTATTCAAACCTAAAGAAAATCTTCAATATTCTCGACAATCTATAAGATAAAATATAGTCACGTGAGATGTTGTTTGATTCATCTTTACGAGTATATTAAGAATATCAAATTTTTATAATTTTTGATAATATAAAATGAAAGATATCGCTAATCTTGACAAATGTGCAAAATGAATAGTGATAAGTGGGGTTGAATGGATGGAATATACTAATTAGGTTAGGATCGAAATATGGGTTAAAAATAATTTCTACCGACTTATTTTATATCCATTTTAAGTCAAAAAAAAAATTAACCGTAAATCTTTTTATATTTTATTATTACGATTATGATTATGATTATGATTATGATTATTAATTTATTAATTAGGCTGCATATATTTAAACAAATATAGAAGTTGTATTTTATTTCAATAATTACTTTATTATTTTATTATTAAATTATATACTCCCTCCGTTCCAATGAATTGTTTGCCTATTCCATATTGGGACGTCTCAATGAATTGTTTGCCTTTCTATTTTAGGAATGCTTTTTATGTGTAATTTGACTCTCGGCTCCACATGTCACCTTCTAATTGGATCTCTTGCCCTTGGTGCCAAAAGCAAAGGCAAACAATTCATTGGAACGGAGGGAGTAAAATTGAATACTCCGTATTTAATCATATTTGTAATTTAAAATATCATAACGCCTAGGCAGATACGTAGTGTATCAAACGACTTGTTTTCACCTACCCATCATGCGTATGATATAATATTTAACACGTAATAAATCCGTTACGTATAAAATCAGATATACTCGTCACAAACAAGAATTTCTATGTTGTCGTTTTTAGGTGTTCATGGCATGCGGACTGGCAACGGAGATTGCAAAACTGAGTTTCGCCACAATTTTGTCGAGATTAGATAAGAATGGTGCAGCTGAAGTTTCCCCTACTGAACCAACTTCAAAGACAGGTGGTCATGGAAGTATTCAGTTCGTCATCCCAAATACTGCCTTCCTCGGAGCCGACTTCAGCCTCTGTTAATTCCATTTTATTCATTTGTTTATCTTTTATATATATTCTTTGTAACAACGAGGAATATTTTAATCAAAAGATAAATAAATAAATAAACGAGACGGAAAAACAATATATTACTTTATGAAGTATTGAAATAAATGGAGGGGGGTGTCACATTTACTTTAAAATAATTAAGATGATAGCCCTAATGTTTGTATTGTATTGTATGTACTTTCAATGAAGTTATATCTATGAAGTTATATATATCATATTCCCTCCGATTTTTTTGTTTTTTTACGTTTATTTTTTTTGCATTATTCATGAGTACAACAGTGAAGAGAATCTATATTACTGATCATTTTATCTCGTTCATTTATTTGTATTTGATTAAAATAATTCTCACAATGAATATATAAAGACAAACAAATGAACGAGACAAATGATGAATGTATAGTAACATAAAATATAGTCACGCGGGATTTGTTATATTCTATTACGCCCCGTCTCTAGAATGATCATTATCAAGCTGGAAGAGTGGTTAGTGCACAGGCTCCCCTCGTGGCTGTCAGGATTCGAACTCGTGTGTGAACTCTAGTTCTGATATCTGCTATATTCACTTTATACATGAAAACATTGTATCAAATACATTGTTACTCGTATATAGACACAGAGTATTATCTAGACACCAACATTGTTACTCGCTCGTATCTTATTTTATCATCAACGGAGTGAAATTTCTCTTACTACTAAGAGAATAACACTACTTTTATGTATAAATCCTCACATAAAAAAAATCAATCATGGAAACAAATAATTAAGAGATACGAAGTATAAAATATTATATCTCAGACATATACGATGATACTCTATCGCTTGGACACTAAGGGGCCGTTTGGTTACTCATCCAATTACCAGGAAGTGCAAGTTCCCAGGAAGTGCATTTTCAGGGAGTTGTTTGGTTGCCCACTTCCCGGGAATTGCCACTTCCTCCACAATGGGGAAGTTACTCACCAAGCCCCCTGGTTTGTAGAACTTCCCGCATGAAGTCATTTCCCACATGGCAACCAAACAACATTTTTTAATTCCCATGAAATACAAATTCACGTGAATTTAAAGTTCTCGGTAACTTCATCTTCCCATGGTAAACCAAACGAGCCCTAAAAGTGCAATGATTTAACTTATGAAAATGTACACATTGCACAAATTAAAATCAGTCGTCAAAAATAAGAAATAAATCAGTAGTATATCAAGTAATCACGATTTAGAGACCGTCTCTTATTACATGATTCACGCACGCAAACTTATTAATAAAAATAAAACTTTTACTCGTAATACATAAATAAGTTCACAATCGATCGATTGAATTCAAGCCTTGTGGACTCCCGTCTCTTTGACAATTGTAACCGGTATTGTCGCGTTATTCATCACGTAATTAGCCACACTTCCCATTATAATCCTGCAATTATATATTATTATTATTATGAGACCGTCATATATTACAGCACTAACCCAAATTAAATTTCTTGTAAACCCGTCTTATAATAGGCCAAAAATTCAATTTCTCGTCATTTTTATTTAAATACAACTAAATGCGCGTTTCCTTGAAGAAAAAAAAAATAGAGTGTTACCTTTTGATGCCGCTAAGTCCCCTGCTGCCCATAACCAAAGCGTCCAATTTCAGTTCATCGATTGCTTCTATAATTTTCTCTCTTGCATCACCCCATAATATTTTCGCCACGACCGTTATCTTCAATTTATTACGTAATTAATGTGAGATATAATATCAACAACTACGAGTATTTTATAAATTATTTTAAAGATAAAGAAACGCGAAAATTAAATCAATAATTACCTTTGTGAAATATCTCTCGTTAACACAAATTATTAAAACAAAAAACTCGTTGGAATATAAATAAATAAAGGGTTAGGTTAAATACAGACCTAAAGTTTATATTTAGGATTTAATATTTTCTGAATATGGTATTAATCTATGAATTTATGACGGAGTTACGTATAAATCAATGTAATTAATATAAAAATCGCAACCTATTTACTTTTTTTTTTGGTTTTTACTCGTATTTTACAACGAATTTAGCACTGTATTTATCATTTCTCGTAAAAATTAAAAAAAATACCTGTTTCTGACGAGAAGCGGTGTCACACATATCAAGAACATCAATATCAGTCTTAACCTCGTATTTCTTCATAACTTCGGGTTCCCTAAATTCCACCAGTGGGATAAGTGCTGCAAATATAAGTCAAACAACTTATCAATAACTTGATAAGATGGTGAGATTATAATCCGATTCCTCAATATTGAAATAATTATCGTTTTCAAAAAATATTGAGTACGAGTATTTTTTTTTTTTTAATTTGTCATTCTATCATTTAATTTTATTAAAGTAATACTTTTTCTGAATAATTATATAAACGACAAATCTTATTTTAAAAAATTTCGTCTATACAATTTTGAACTGCAGTTTCATTTATAATAGAAAATGAAAGTTTTTTTTTTTTAAGTTTTCTCATTTCGATCTTTATAAAAAAATGTCATTTTTATCTAGAACGTAACTGCAATTCTATCAGCAAATTCATCGTCCTTGTAACATTATTCCTCGTAATTTTTTTTTAATAATCATACAAAGTACGGAGTATAAATTATCTAAAATGACAATTTAAAAAAAAACAGAGAGATCGAAGTAGAAACATACGGGAGCCCGATTTAATCCAAAGATTGTGACGAGATTCCTCGTGCGAAGGTGGTTTAACATGGATGATGTATAACATATCGCCTTTATCAGCCAAGTTATCGATAGCCCATTGAAGCGCAATTTTACTACTCTTCGAGAAATCGATTGCTACACCAAATTTCCTTGCTCCTCCCATTCTTCAAAATTATTTATATCTTCGAAATTATTTATATTTCTCGTTGTTCCAATTTTATCAGATGTCTCGACTCTCGAACAACTTTTTTTTTAAAATTTTAATGATAATTGTAATAATCTTGTGTTTTTTTTGGTGAAGTTATGGTAATGGTACGTAGTGTATTTATGTAAGAAATATTGCTTGTATGATTTGTATCTAGAATTCTAGATGCTTTGCGTGCTTATATCATTATTATACAACCAGTTGGCTTGTAACGGATTATCTGTCTTATTATTATAAGACAGAGTCCAGAAGTTATTGAGAGACCACTTGTCAGTACCACTTTATGTCTTATGCGTATTTATTTGATGATTACACGTATTTTTATTAGGTTTGGTACCACTTTTACGTTCATTTGTAATTGGTCTCTCAATAAACTTAATAAAAGACCATCTCTCAGTAGAAAAACTCTTATTATAATGGGTCAGATATATATTACGTTAAGTAAGGATAAAGCATTGTTCATAGGGAATAATAATAACCGAATAACAATGTTTTTTTGTCCTTTTTTTTATTGAAACGGATTAATACTTGACCCGTTATAAATTGTAATAATATGACGAATATTTTTGTCAAATACGAGAATTTTGTTATGATTATATGGTGGTGGGACAATTTAAAATTATTCTAGACGCGTTTTGACGTGTGTATATACACTTTATAGAATTGTTTGGAAGATTGGTACTAATAAAGTGTGTTTTTAGCATGAGAATTTGATTAGATTACGACAATGAAAACAAGGGGCGTGTAGATGCGAAGGGTAAAACTATGTTCATTTCTTGAAGATTATCTCATTTTCTCGACAAAAAAAAAATATCTCATTTTCTCGACCAAAAAAAAAGATTATCTCATTTTCTATAATATGCGAGAGAGATTCACTAATAAGACTCAATCTCGCACTCAGTTTTGGTGATTAGTTTTTTTGTTTTTACCGGTTAATTTTTGTTAGGAAGATTACGATATATTACAATCAGAATAATATCAATAGAATTTGAATGGTTTTTTATTGGATCATTAGTGTCTCTTACGTTACAATATATTTATAGTACTCGGAAAATTTAAATGTAATCGTAATCTCTGCTGATATATTTATTGGTATGATATAGAACGTAACTTATTCTATATTATTGATATTTTTTCAATTACGACATATTACAATAAATCATAATCTTTCGAATAAAAATTTGATATAATTAGGTTTTACTTTTACCCTTGCTTTGTAAGTAGCATTGTACGGAATAGTTAATAAGAGACCGTCTTTTCGTCCAATATATTGTCATCTGAAGGTCAGACGTACACTACACAACTTATACTCCATGCACCCAAATGATTTCTTGACTGTTAAGATTAAATATTCTACTGAAAAACCATCTCACGTCAAATAAATATGTGATATAGTGTCCTTTATCAATTTTTTTTTATTTTTTTGGGTTCAACGAAGAACATACTTAGTCGCATTACAATATAGAGAGATTCAAACCTGAGACCTATTGTCCTAGAGCACCTAGCCTTAATCACTAGACTAAGAAATTTTCGGTATAGTATCCTTTATCATGTGAGAGTTTTCTCATTAACATTATCGATAAACTGTATACTATTTTAAAGTTTTTTTTAGGTCATTGACAAATTAAATGCGTGTGAATTAATTACTGACACTAGGTTTATAATTAAGGTGACAGCTTATGTTAATGTGTAACGTGTGTATTAATTAATTAAATTCCTGTCATCAGAATTATTATCTCTAGTGGAATGAGGTGGAACCACTTATGGGCCGGGCTGACCAACTTTAATAATTATACGTATTATTATTGGATCATAACACTCGGGTCGGCCCGGCCACCCTCGAGTCAAACACTCGAGTCACCTATCCCTGGTCAAACACTCGAGTTGGCCCGGCCAACCTGAACCCGGCCCGCTTCACGGGTCATTTTTTACCTGACGACCTAACCCATATTTTCAAATAAAGCAGAGAGAATGAATTAGCTTACCAGGACAACCCGGTCCGCCCGACCCGCCTATAAGCCCGTAAGGCTGTAAAGACCCGTGTTTCGGGCCAATTCTGGGTCATTGCCAACTAAGGCCCGATACCGGCCCATGATGTTAAGTGGGCTAGTGTCAAGTGGGCTTAGGGCCACACATTGCAATTATGTTATAAGCAAATAGGCCCAAATAGACCTGATAAATGGGTTAACTGGGTCAGGTCACTTTTGGATCAGAAAAAATAGGTTGACTTTAGATTGAGCTGGGTTATTTCGGGTTCTGCTCACGTGATACAAATACGTAGGTAAATGGTACTTATTTTTCCCTCTCGGCTATTTGTTTATCTTTTGCTCCGTCTATAATTTATTTACAATAAATGACATGAACAGAGGGAGTAATAGGGTAGATAGAACCTGAAGAAACGGTCTCACGCGTGAAATATTTCAATTTTGTTTACCTTAAAATGAAGGGTATAACTTAAAAAGTAGGGTAGATTCCTTCATTGCAAAGATAACGTTATCTCTAACATGAACGTATGATCCACATACTCATTCTCTTCAAAGTGAGACACTATCTTTACATCCCTTGATTCAATGCTTCACCTTTCAAGTCCATCCGTCTATATTCGTCTTAAAATTAAAACAGAATTACGAGTATGTATAGTATATTCTATTTTGATACATGAAAAAAAAAATAGTCGATATAATCTGCTTTTAAGGGAATATATTTATATCTTAAGAAATCGTGATTATTTTTCCATTAGTTTAAACATTTAAATATATTTGAAAAATTGTTTAGAATATACTCCATAACGAGAA
The DNA here is from genome assembly GCA_958450325.1 of Agrostemma githago. Classification (NCBI taxonomy): domain Eukaryota; kingdom Viridiplantae; phylum Streptophyta; class Magnoliopsida; order Caryophyllales; family Caryophyllaceae; genus Agrostemma; species Agrostemma githago. The sequence continues at coordinate 76,183,713 of OY288244.1, forward strand.
AAATAATAATAATAATAATAATAATAATAATAATAATATTACCACGTACTTCAATAAAAAAAACTATAGTACTTCGTATGAAACTAGTATCGTTAAATTAATTACATTGTATGAAAATAATTAACATATTTTATGTCAGTTGTATATTTTGGGAGATATTAATTATTAAAATGTTTTTGAAATTATTAGCCACACAAAATATGACACGTGCTTAAAAAATAAGAACTAATATAATTAGTAAAATTATTTGTGTAATTTACATCACTCTATTAATTAATTAATTAAACACTTTTATACAACACAAATCTAATTAACTAACAATGCTTCCCCGACCTAGGAGATCTATATGATCAAAGTGTGTGTAAGACGGTCTGATTATACGATTATTGTAAGACCAGCGGGGTTACTAATCGTGTCATATGAGACTGTCTCACGTGAGAATTTGTACATGTTCCCGATATAAATCTTCATTCCCTTTGAATCATCATATAATTCATATCTTTGTAGAACATTGAGTCCCTTGCTTAGAATTGAATGGACTTCCAATTGAATTTGGTCCTCCAAGAGGAAGTATAGCCACACAATTAACATTAACCAAGTAACGACCCGAGACCCATGAAGCGATCTTCCAACGAACCATACCGTCAATGACGACCCTCAAAACAATTTTCCCGGTGGCTTGATCTCGACTGAGTTCATAACCAAGCGAAGGAGAAATAGAGAGACCGTTTCCAAATAGTGTAGCCGATAATAAATTACTATCTTGTTGCCCTTGATAAAATTGTGGAATAAATGTGTCTAGGGTTACTTGTTGTGTTTTGTACGTTGCATGTGCATGCAACTCATCATAGTAAATTCCTACTCTTTGATTAGGGTTTTGTAACTCTAGGGTAATTCCAATGGAAGAATTCACTAGAAGGTAATTATAATTATAATTAGTCGATGTGAAATTGAGTTGATAAACGTCGATTTCATGTAGGATGAACTCGGGTTTTGAAGGGTGGAGGGTTAACCATAGAAGGAGGATTAATGAGAGAATTGAGAAAATTAGGGTTAATAGGATTTTGAAGAGTTTGTTATTTAGAAAATTTAAGTTGAAATTGAAATGAAAACCTTTCTTTGCACAATGTTTTGGTGATCTTATGTCTATTTGAGACATTATTATTATTATTATTATTATTATTATTATTATTATTATTTAATTTGAAGGTGGAGTTTTAATTATAATAATAAGAAGAATAATTACTAAATTATGTAGTATTAATTAAGTGAATAATATTTGAAGGTTTTTTGTGCATGGAAGCTAAGGCACAAGAAGGGTTTGAGGGGGTTAAATAGAGGGGAATTGTGGCTAAATTATTGTACTCAAAAAAGGTGCAATAAAAAGCCAATAATGCAATAATGTTGTTAAAATTTGTAGTGGTTGTAGGGAACTTCTTAATCATTTGATATAAATTTTTTTGACATTAACTAGTTTGAAGTCTACATTATTGGTCTTTAAACTAACTAAAGTACATTGGACTAATCGGTATACATAAGACGATTTCACGCTATGAAACCGCAGTTCATTTGTGTAAAATATTCATTTATTTATTTATATATCCACGATAAATGTATTTATCTTTTTATAATCGTCCCACGCGTGAAACCGTTTTACTGACCTATGATTAGAAATTTTGTGTTAAACACATTTAATAACTTCGTAAAGTTTCAGCATACAGTATAGAGTATTCTCGTTTTTAATTTCTTAAATACAACCGTAAAGAACAAAGGCGAGATCGACTATTTAAACAAGTTTTATTAAGGTCTTGGAAGTATGTAAGTAAGGTCTTTGCCTTTATGGAAAAGTGGAGTTAATTTTCCATGGCTATAGTATGTTGTTTATTTGGTTAATGAAGCTAAGCAAATTTCTTGACATTAATAAAAAGTTGGAAGACATAACTTTAATTTTTGGCTTTTTGGAAGGTTGCAAAATGAGTGTCTCATACGTGACACAACTTCAATAATTCATCCTATCATCAATCCAAGCACTAACATCATACATTGTGTGCTTCGAGATCGATTGCACATACCTACAATGAGACGAGACAGTTCATTCGCAAGTAATTTGAGCTAGCCTTAGTCAAAGCAAGCTTGACTCGGGGGACAGAATGACAACTTTATATATATCGGTTTGACGCCAAATACAAAAATTACAATAATTAGTAAAAACTCATGACGATAATGTCGTAATAAAACTATGAGTAATAAACTCGACGATAAATTTAAAATAATAAACCATTTACTATATTATTTGAGACTTGAGAATGGTTCAATAGTCAATACCAATAATATTCCATCTATAAAAATTGAAGGGATTCTCCTTGGAGTTGTTACAAGATGATACCTTGGCTTAACTACTCAAGAAATATTTGTTAGGGTACCTTTTGAAAACCCGTTCTCCATTTGTTCCGTTCATTTTTGCCTTTTATATTAAGTGTAAGAATATATTTAAATCAAAGACAAACAAATGAACGAGACAGCAGAGTGAGTATAACTTATCAGTCGAAAAAGAAATATGAGTGCCAATATTTTTGGCATATATTTGAAAATATGCTTAGTTTGTAACGTTTATTTATAAGTAATTTTTTCGCTTTTTATTTTATAAAGGAAATAAGTTATCTGGTAGTTCACGTGAAATCCCGAGGACGAGAATTACAACGAGAAGCGAAAGTGTTTTTGTTTCCTAATTATTGATTGTGAATTCCACCATTACTCCATCAATCATGGATACCACAAGCTATTGGGTTGGGCCCAAGCTTTTCAGAAATTTCGTTGTTGGGGGATATTCCTTTGTGTGGGCTATAACAAATTTCATAAAGTAAGATGGTTTCACGTTATACGGAGTATGATATACGAAATATTTACATAAAAAAATAATTCATTTATTTATTATTAATAAATGAGTATTTTTTTGTTGCATGGTATGAAACCGTCTTAAACAACAAATATTTTTTGTTTACTTTTGCTTTATACGGAGTATTATTATAAAAATCTCGCTTGATTTGTGTAATTAGTTTGTACGAAGTACGGAGTAGTTCATTATTTTCATTAATAAAACTCTTATAGTATATATTTATATTTTTTATATCGTAGTATAATATATTACTCGTACTTCGTAACAATATGTATTCTTTTCGTTTCGAAGATTTGTTTACCTTTAATATTATTTGGGGAGTAATTAATCTTTAATTTCCTAATTGTCGTTGGCAAAAAAAATCCTAATCGTCAAAGGGAAAAAAACAATAGCTATGATTAATGACTTTAATTTCTCGACCAAATCTTTTCTAACCGTCAGAATGTATAGGAGGAATCAACAAATATTTTATCTTTATCCACCAATTTAAATAAAACCTTTAACACATCACAGGTTTGTAACGAATATACTGGTTACAACTTCCGAGTTTTTCCACTTAACAAAAGTTATTAGATGTGCCTTCCGAAATGAGAACTCTCCTTTGACAAGAATGTTACTCCAAGCAACTAAAATTTTCTTCCTTTCATTTTACTCAATTATTGAATCCTTTATCAACTTTTACTAGTGCTACTAACTTTGTTTCCATTCCTTGCACCCATTGATAACTCCAATCGACTCTCGACAATCGTTTAGAGAAGTAACTCTGGGTGAAAAATGGGACGGAGAATGACAATTTAACCTTCATCACGGTATCAAATCAGTCACAACGACGTCACGTTATAGTTTTCATATCGAGGTTTTTTGTAGCACCTAGATATATAGGGTATGGTTTTTTGGACCAAAGTAGGCTGATGAACTTGGCTGAAGTGCCTGAAACAAAATGAATCTCGTGAAACATATGACGAAAGACCGTGTTCACTAAACTAATGCGCGCGATGGATAATGTCGTTGATTGGATAAGCAAGCAAAGAAGAATGTTTTCTCTATAAAATCTAGAGTCAGTCCAATTCAACTCAGTTTAGCTCAAACTTCCTGAGAAAACTTAACAATGCTACTACTCTACACAACAAGTTTTTACATAGATTTTGTCTCAAAACTGTACATCAATCAAAGGCCTAATACAACTACTAATTGACAACCGAAATGCCAGCCGAATTTTCCGACTTTGGTGGGGGCGGATCCGGAGGAACTTGACGAACAAATTGCCCTTTTACTCTCGGCCGTTGCTCTGCCAGCTTCTTCCGACTTTCATACCTCACCTGTTACAACAAAAACCCTCGTTAGAAAAACATACTTTAAAGCCTTACAATATAGAATAGGGAGATTCAAATCTGAGACCTATTGTCCAGAGTACCTAGTCAACTCTTAACCACTAGGGTAAGACATCTTTGGTAAAGGGTTTCCGAAAATAGAAGGGTTATTACCTTCTTATCGAAGCATCTTTCCTTCCTCTTTAACCGGAACTTATTGAGAGCAGCTTCCCTTTGTAACGAACGTTGGCTAACCAGACCGCGACTTTGTTCATTATTACTCCCCTCGGTCCCTTGCCCGAACGTGTCATCAGAGAAATGAGACCGGTCTTCTAAAGATTCCAGCTTTTGACAGTACTCTTGCCTGTAAATGGGCTGATTTGAGGATACTACTACTCTTTGAATAATGTAGTCATTAGAGTTGTTGTATGTTTGGTTCAGTTGCTGGTTTGCTGGACTTGGACTTGGTGAAGGAGATGGAGACGGAGATGGATATCCATTTTGTCGTGGGTGATGTGGGATTGGAAACGGGTTTTGTCGAGCATTTCCGCCCTCATTTTCAGCTTCGTTTGATATCGAAGACAGTTTTGTCATCCTGTTGACATACCTAAAAACAAATCAAACTTACATTAGTCATCACTTTAAGGTTTTGATTGAACTGGTTCATTGACACGGTAGCTAAACCAGCGTGAGCAAAGGTCTCGTCAATGCTTAAGGTTTTGGTTCAACTGGTTCATTGAAAACAAAAGGAAAACACAAGTGGGTGAAAGATATAGAAAGAGCGATAGATCCACACCGTGTAAAAGGCGAGCCATGAGAATGATTCAGCATTTGGTTGTCAGCGACGCACTTATTTTCAGGCACAGGAGGAGGAGAGCATCGAGTCAAAGAGAGATCCAAATGAGGCGAGGAGTCGAGTATATTTGCTCGATCAACTGATGATGAATTGGGTTTGGACAGAATATCAAATGATCCAATCAAATCTATAGCTTCTCTAGGAGGAGGCTTGAACATAAGATTCATAACCATTTTGTCTGTAAGACGTTGTTGTTGTTGTTGTTGTTGTTGTTGTTCCAACCTTTGATCTCGATCGAGTGCCTTGTTACCATTATATGCAGCTGTATCTGACCTACAGTTATGTCGATCTTGATCTTGATCCTGATCCTGATCCTGCACTCTCAACTCGGTAACAGGAGATGACTCCGGTTTTGGTTGCGAGTCATCTTCTACCTCAGTCGTGTAGGCACTCTCGCCTTCCAACTCCATCTTTCCACATGAGCTCTGCACGACAGTCTTACAGTTAGGCCATGTTCTTTACCGCTGAAGTGAGTTTAACTGAACTGAACTCAACTGAACTCAAGAGAACTGAAGAGGGTTTTTGTCTAACCTGTGCATCACTTCCTTTCTTGAGGCAATCCTCTCGTCCCAAGTCACGACCCGCTTTGGATCCACCACTTGAACGGTCACTAGTAGCGTTGTTCTCAGCGGTGGCCTCTAAATTTTCCTGCACAAAACTCTCGTCCCTCGACCCATCTCTTCCTCTACTTACCTTCTGTTAAGAAACAAACATGAAAACAGAATTACAAACTGAACAAACTCTCGGCTCACTTCAGTTCAGTTTAGTCTACTTCAGTTTACTTCAGTCCAAATGAACGAGGCTAGTGAGTGACTTACGGACTGACGTCTCCAGACGTGCTGCCATAGATTCTTCAGCTCATTTATCCTAATCGGTTTAACAAGAAAGTCGGCTGCTCCTCGCATCATACACTTATACACCAAGCTCACAGAGTCGTATTTAGACATCACTGCATCAAGTTAACAGAAACATCAGAAATTCTGAATCTAGTAACTCCGAAAAACACACAAAAGGGGGGGGGGGGGTCAAAAGTTAGAAGTAGTGATTTTACATACATATAACAGGGATGTTTTTGCAGATGTCATGCTCCATGATTAGTGTTAGAAGAGCGTATCCAGAGATCGATGGCAACTCGATCTCAGTCAGTATGAGGTCGATGCTGTGAGGCCTCGATTTCAACAACTCCCATGCCTTCAGACCATCTGGGGCAGTCGCAACTGCACACAAGAGCGCACTTAGTCACGTTACAGTCCATGGAACTCGTCTTCACCAATAGACTAAGAATGTTTCTCAAAGTACTCATCGAGGAAACTATTACACTAGTTATTATGGGAGACGGTCTTATACAGTGAAATGGCCCCTTAGATATAAAAAGATCACTCCTTTATACGAAAAATTTGACCGTTTTACTCTATGATTTGTGAAACTTATTAATGTTCTCAAGAAAACAACATGAACTGTCAACTAACTAACTAACCAACTACCTTCAGTACACACCAAACAACAACATCATAACCCTAGTCTCAAAATGATTTGGGATCGGCTAACATGAATCAGTATCTGAAATCATCAGATCTCTTTAACAATATACAAGATGTATACAAATTACAAACAACCTACTATAATTCTCAATTAATCATATGATTAAAGACTAATTAACATAGAATCAAAATCCTAAACCAACTAACTACCTTAAGAATATAAGATCTTAGTCCCAGAATGATTCAGGGTCGGCTAATATGAATCATTCTCCAAAACCGTCAAATCTCTCCAACAATCTACAAGATGTATACAAACAACCTACTAAAATTCTCAAGTAATCATATGATTAAAGACTAATTAACATAGAATCAATATCCTAAACCAACTGACTACCTTAAGAATATAAGATCAATGATTTGGGGTCGACTAATATGAATCGTTCTCCAAAACCGTCAAATCTCTCTAACAATATATAGTACAAGATAACAAGATGTATACAAACAACCTACTAAAATTCTCAGTTAATCATATGATTAAAGACTAACTAACATAGAATCAAAATCCTAAACCAACTAACTACATTAAGAATAATATAAGATCCTTAGTCCCAGAGTGATTTGGGGTCGACTAATATGAATCATTCTCCAAAACCGTCAAATCTCACTAACAATATACAAGATGTATACAAACAACTTACTAAAATTCTCAATTAATCAAAATCCAAAACCAACTAACTACCTTAAGCATATAAGATCCTTAGTCTCAAGAATGATTTGGGTCGACTAATATGAATCATTCTCCAAAACCGTCAAATCTCACTAACAATATACAAGAACAAGAACAAAAAATCAAATCAAGAACAAACCTTTATAGCTGCATTTTCTAAGAAGAGCACCGATGATCTGCCTTGTTGAATCATCAGCTTCAACTAACAATACTCTAAGTCCATTTTTTGGTAGAAAATTTTCCCATTTGACCATTGAACTTGAACCTTCTTCTCTACTCTCTATTTTCTCAACCATTACACTTTCTTTGCTCATAATCTCCATTTCCATACCTTCAAAGCTACTCACTACAACTTCTCCCATCAAAATTCCAAATTCAACCCACCAAAATTCTTCATAAACCCAACTCAAATTCTTAATATTTTTCTATCAAATTCCAAGATTTTAGAAGTTACCCACCAAAGATCTTCACTAACCCAACTCAAAGTTTTGATCTTTTTGGTCAAATTCCAAAAATTTCACAATCTACCCACCAAATTTCTTCACTAACCCAACTCAAAGTTTTGATCTTTTTGGTCAAATTCCAAGATTTTAGAAGCTACCCAACCAAAGTTCTTCACTAACCCAACTCAAAGTTTTGATCTTTTTGGTCAAATTCCAAAAATTTCACAATCTACCCACCAAATTTCTTCACTAACCCAACTCAAAGTTTTGATCTTTTTGGTCAAATTCCAAGATTTTAGAAGCTACCCACTAAAGTTCTTCACTAACCCAACTCAAAGTTTTGATCTTTTTGGTCAAATTTCAAAAAAAACTTCACAAACCCAACCCAAATTAGTAATCTTTTTGATAAAATTCCAAAAAAATCACAATCTACCCACCAAAATTCTTCACAAACCTAACTCAAAAGCTTTGATCTTTTTGACAAACTCCAAAAAAAATATCAATGTTGATGATATTCCTAAGGAGTATGATATTTTGTCACCAAGAGAAAAAAAAAGATAGAGTAGCTTTAAAATCAAAAAAGTAGTTTATGTTTGTATTCTATACCACTCAAAAAAATATGTTTGTAAATATACACAAAATATCTCAAGTCCTTTGGAAAAAGTTGGCCAAGTGGTAAGTTAGGTTCATAGGATGCCTAATGTGACTCATGTGAGTGTAACATGGGTCTCTCTTTTGACGGATTTATTCATCTTTATTAGTATTTAACCTTTTAAATAACATAACATATTTCGTATGTATTCATGAGAATATAAGATGAATATTTTGTTAATCTTTTCAATAATATTTGACTCGTTACAAGTTTACGATAGATATTTTCATCATAAGCAAGAAGTATTTGATGTAATCAAATGGTGGAGAGTTAATGTGATAAAGTAGTGAAGAATAATCTAAGGGTTGTGAAGAAGGCAACTCATGAAAATGAAGAAAAATATCTTCAAACATTGTACATCCATTCATCCAATGACATTGTGTGGCCAAAAATGGCCACGTCATCAAATAGATATTTATTTTAAAATAAAAGAAAAGAAAAGAAAATTTGAGTGGGTGTGTGTTTGTACTACTAGGAATCAAAAGGTGAAGAGTCATTGGTCCACTTTGTATGGTTGGCTACCACTCCTTGTTATATTCACTAATCACTACCTCTCAAAATATGGATGGCCATTTAATTCCCGCAAATTATACTTTACAACCGTTGATCCGTGTGACAAAATCAAAATTTACTCAGAAACACGCAAAAATATTAGAGTTTTTTTTGTTTTACAATTATTATGTGATAGGAGTATTTTACGGTGCTGCGGTGCATCTCGTGTTTTTGAGTTTTTCTATTTTCTATATCAGTTTTTATACTCGTATCTCTTTTTTTTGTTAAAAAACTAACTTTTGAGTGTCAATAATTCATAACCACAAATTTGTAATGCTTCGATGTTGTTTTTAAAATAAAGATATCGTAAAACAATTATTCTGTATTCCCCCTCTTTACCATGATAATTCGTGAAATGAACGAAAGTGTTTTATCAATCAAGTTTAGGTGACTTTTTATCATTTTATTAATGAATAAAAAGGTAAAAATAAATAAATAAAAAGAACCAATGAAGATTGAGGAGAGTTGGGATATTTTGTGTGTGATTTAGACAATGAACAGGATATTTAGGCTAGTGGCCACTGGCCAGCAGATATTAACAAGATATTTATGACTTTACTGTATGAATTATGAGGGGTCTCTTCAATTTTGAATGTTGATTGATGGACAAAAGAGTGACACGTGGATTATGCTAAGGCTTAACGACTAAATCTACCTATTGACGGCAACTAAAAATGGGAGCTCACATTTCAACGGGTTGGATCATATTTTGTGTTAGCTCGTCATGTCTAGATCTACACTTTATACGGTACAGATACGATGAGGGGACTCGTCGTGTTGTGCTCAGGCTCGGCCCGCCTCCCACCCCCATGTTGAGGTGTGACCCGTGACACGGGACTTGTCGCGTCGGGTTGGCTCACGTGCCGCCGTCATGCTTGATTATATTTTTGTTGTTTTTTCCGTGCCTGCCTTGCGTCGTGGCTTGACTTTGGACTTGTCTTGTCGTGTTGTGTCGTGGCTGCGTCACCTTACCTTTCTGGTCAGATAGGGTAATGTTGATGTCAGATCTGGGGCACGAAAACGAAATGTCAACTCTAGTACGGTCGTGTCGTAACAGAAATTATTGTGAAATATTTCGTAGAAAGTTTGAGTTCAATCTGAGGGGATTCGTTATAAGTTTAAAACGGATAGTTACGATTCAACTAGAGGTTTTCGTGGGCCAAGACCGGTGCAACTTGAGTCGGGTCACCATTGGATCAAATTTATGGCTTGGGCCCGGGCATGACACTTGTGCACTACAGTGCCGGGTCAAATCTCTAGGTCCGGTTGGAAAATGTAAACATGTAATGCTCACAAATATTCATGAAATGAGTCGAAAAATAATGACCGGAGATAGTAATAATTTGAACCTGTATGTTAATTGTTGAGCTTAAATTCTTAACAAAAATACTTGCATGAGTTGTATTTAAACTTTTAAGGTAATATCACAATAGTTACGAAAGTTAAAACATATTTGCACAAAACTCTACACAATCTTCGAAGATGTTTCAGGTAACGTAGATCCGTAATTACTCTTCTGGACAGACTCTGATCAGTAATGCAACCGCTGCTCGTGGGAAGGGATCGACGACGGCCAAGAAGGATGCACCAACGGAAACACACCACAAGTTCCTATAGAAAACGTCGAGTCTCTCAAACACTCACCAACGACTTCAATCGTTCTATCACCCGTATTAGAAATCACAATATGATTACGAATCCTCATGTACAAAACCGTCGAATCACTAGGATGTAAACCTAGTATTTCAACATTTGTCGAACCAAAACCATACCAAAACATAACATCACCGACTAAATCCATATCTTTAAGTCTAATTTTACACTCTACCTCCCAATTCTGACTCAAATAATCTTCGATCTTCCATATTACCAGTTCCCCATTTGGGTACCCGTTTGTCAATTGACACACTCTAAGACGGTCTAGACTCGACCCTAAGCAAATTGGGACCTTAGGGTTTGCTTCCGAAGGAAGATCAATAACATTGACACAGGATAACGTCTTGTCACACTCAAATGGGTCTAACGCGATGATGAACTCGCTATTCACGAGCCAATGTAACGTGTCATTAGTCACGGTCGCGTTAGGCTTAAATTGCCAAGACCTTTTAAAACTTTTAGGACAGGTGAATTTAACTTTACTCCACTGACCCATCTCGGAACAGAACACGTCTGCCTCAAATCGGTTAGTAATCGGATCTGAATCCAATTCAGGTACCCGTACGAGCCGTAACAAGCCCAATTTGGAAATAACCAAGCCCATTGCAACATTGGACACCTTGTGATGACCCATAACTTGTGGGAGTGCAACCCATTGTTTGGTCAACGGACTACAGACGTAGTACGTTGACCATAACAACATTTTTGTATCACAACATACCAAGAGGTCGTTGTAACACGCCGTCACCCAAACTGGGTGACGGGTATAAGACCGAAAACACGGGAGAAAATCCAACTTTAATTCCTGTGCCCTAAAAATTGGGTGCTCGGAAATTACATGGATTCTGGACCCGGGTTCTTCATTAAGAACCCGATGCCAGAAGATGAAATTGTACACCAATGTGACGGGTAAGGGGTGACCGAGTTGGTCGTGGTAGCGAGTGAACGTGGGGATGAAGTAGGGTTCCGAGATCACGGACCGCCATCGCTTGCAAACCGATTTGGTTCGAACCACATCGATGGAAGAAAGTCTTAGTAGAATTTCGACTAGTAAATTATCGGTGAGAATGTCATTGATATTTACAACAAGAATGTAATCAATTGACTCAATTTTTGGAATTAATAACTTGTTCATAACTCAATTTTTGGAATTTAATTAAAATTAACACAATTAATTAAATTTTTTGAAGAATTTTTATGGAATTCAATCAATTTTTGGAATTAAGCCTGCTATTTAAATGAATTTAGTTTGTTATTAATGATTGAATTTTTGTATATACGTGCAATCCAAATTGTAGAGAACTAGAGCAGAACATTTCAGCATGAAGCATGAACATGGACGGCTTGATCATGAAATATATTTAGTATTGGTTAAATTATGCAACGGGTCAACCGGGTCGGGTTCATGTCGGATCATTTAGTAGGAACGAGAATCGGGTCATTTTTGGGTCTGTTTCTCGTATTGTAAATTGTACTCGTAATAAAAATGGGTCAGTTTGGGTTTGGTCGGGTCAATTCGAGTTACGGGTCTAAGAATCAGGCGTCACGTTCGGATCAGTCGGGTCATTTTGGGGTTTAAGTTATTTTCGGGTCTATTATTTTCAACTTTTTTTAAGGATATCGGTTTGTATGTTGTAAATTTGTACAGTAATAAATATTGGGTCAATTCAGGTTAAATCAGATCAATTCAGATTACGGGTCAAACTCGGTTGTTCGGTTCAGGTATCAAACTGGGCTTTACTAAGGTCAGTTTTGTGATTTTGTCATATCTGCAGTCTATTCATGGGCCGGTCCAGGAAGAACTAAGTTGATTCGGTTCACTGCAAAATTAATTTGTTACGGTTTGGGCCAGTTAGTTCGTGGATTTATCTAACAAACTCCATAAATCCAGTCCAACAGTCCAAATTGGATCATCAACTGAAAAATTAAAAATCGGATTATCCGATATTCCGAGTATACGATAAATCCATAATGAATAAAAATTACCAAAAATTTCAGGTTTTAAAAACTCGATTTTCGATACAATTTTTGAAAACCAACTTTGTATTAGAAATGGATCCAATATCAAACATAAATTAGTAAATAACCTATTTTATCTTCTTTTTTTGAATAATTCTCCCTTATAACAGATATATTTAACACGTCGCAAGTTTATGACGAATATAATTGAATTTAGATTTTTTTTTAAAAAATATATTTTGAAGTCCACAAAACAAAAAAAAAATCAAAATCCGATATACTTGAATGACTTGACATTGAAATCGAAATTTTATCCAAAACATTATGAATTGACATTGACCAAAATGGACTCATCTATAATTCATTATCCATGGACCCAAATCCAAGTGATCGTATATAAAACTGTTTTACACCGTAATTTGTAAAATCATAAAATATATACTTGACAAAACTGACACGACCTGAATAATCTCACTCAAATCTCACCTGACACTAGAACTGAATATCCGAGTTTGACTCGTGACCCGACCTTGCCAAACCCAGGAACCGACCTAAATCGAGAATGAACTGGCCTGACCTGACCCGAAGTCAACACGATTTCTCTAACCTGAAAGTCATTCAAAGTAAAACAGACTCGATCCAAACCCAACCCGATTATCGAGTATTTATAATTTATTTCATCTTCTTTCTTTCTCTATCTACCTCATCCACAACACTCACTCAAACTACACTTCAACAACAAAAAAAAAGATGGTAACTTTATGTTCATCAGCAATTAAAATCCACCCAAACATCAGTAATTCATCAAATCAAGCAATACCCACAAAAACCCAGTTAATTAATTTATCTTCCACTAATTCAACCTTCATTAATTCTGCTTTTTCTACCCAATTCAACCCAGTTTCAATTGATTTTCAGCTGATTCAACCCAGAAAAAAACTCCCTGTTGTTTGCATGTCATGGGATGGTCCTCTTTCTTCTGTTAAATTAATTCTCCAAGGTCGTAATCTTGAGGTAGGCATTTCAATTATTTATAGAGTAAGACGATTTCACGCGATAAATTATTGATTTTTTTTTAATTATGTACTACTATTTCGGTTTATTTTTGATTTATTTTATGTTAAAAGATTTGATCTTGAGTGTGATTATAGTGTAATTCTACAGTTTCAGTGAGCTCAGGTGATATTTGTTTTAGTTATGTGCTGAAATTTTACCCAAATTGCGATAAAAATTAGAAATTTACGGTAAAAAGTGACCGCTTTAGTTCAGAATTTTGGATAGTAGTGAACTAGTGATGGTTAGTATTTAAGATAACATGAAAATTCATAATGACGGTTTTTCAATAACGTTATTGGACTTAGGCCTGTTAAGTAGCTGAACTAGGCAGGGTTTGGATTGGATTGATTCGGGTCGGGTCATGTTGGAATCGGGTTGGGACATTTTGGGTTTTGTATCATTCGGCAAACACATTCGAGGTTGGGTTATGTTAGCCTATTGATTGTCGGGTCAATTCAGGTTACGGGTTACTTTGGGCGAGTACGAGTTGGATCATTCGGGTCAGTTAGGTCATTTAGTCGGGTCAATTTGACCGGTCTAAGCTAACCCTAAGGGCTAAGACCCTGTTCTTTTCGGTTCACTTTACCTGCATCGGCTCACTTCATTTCAGTTTAGTTCAGCCTACCCCAGTCTTGGTTTCACTTCATGTTTGGTTGTTAGTTAGTTGTTACCAATTGATAGGTTGTTACCAATGTGTGGCTGAATTGAACTGAAGTAAACTGAAAAGAACGAGGCCTAACTGTGAATTTATTTTGTGGTGCAGCTATCCGACAATGCCAGAAGTTACGTAGAAGAGAAAGTGGGAAAAGCCGTTAAAAACCACAGCCACTTAGTCAGGGAAGTCGACGTGCGTCTGTCTGCTCGAGGTGGTGAGTTCGGTAAAGGCCCAAAGCTGAGGCGATGTGAAGTACGCACATAATAATTCATTATCCTTTCTTCTCGTCTCTTGTTTTAGTCTGGTGATAATATATTATTCCCTCCGATTTTTTCTTATCTTCCCTGTTTCTTTATTGGACTGAAACACTCTTTCTTTCCTATTTCTATTTTGGCTATCAACATGTGGTCTAGAATTACCTTTACATTTCTCTCTCATCCTCCTTCTCTTTTGAGCCACACATTTCTACACCCTTATTTTTCACCCAAAAGTCAAATGGGAAGATAAATAATAAAAATCGGAGGGAGTACATACGTGTTTCTGAAATATCTCGAGTGAGTGTTGTAGGTGACGGTGTTTACCAAGAGACACGGTGTGATTCGCGCTGAGGAAGATTCAGAGAGTCTCTATGGAAGTATTGACATGGTGTCGTCGATTATACAGAGGAAAGTGAGGAAGATTAAGGACAAAGAATCTGATCATGGTCGACATATGAAAGGGTTCAACCGGTCTAAGGTTAGAGAGCCTGAGCTCGTCAGGATTACCAAAGAGGAAGAAGAGGAGATCGAGGCTGCTGTTGCTGAATCTGAAAACGACTTCATTGAAGAGGTCGGCTTTTTTGCTACATTCGCTTCTTCTTTTTTTCAGTTCTTCGTCGTTTAATGTTCTTTTTTGTTTGCTGGTTTGTTTTCAGATTGTTCGGACAAAGTACTTTGACATGCCGCCTTTGACTGTTGCTGAAGCCGTTGAACAGCTTGAGAATGTCGATCATGAGTTCTATGCTTTTCGCAATGAAGAAACAGGTAATTATGCCCTATTCCTATTGCCCTCTATGTTGACTTGACACGACAAACGGGTCATTTTCAAACCCGTATTCTCATGTTATGAAATCGACAGGAGAAATCAACATTTTGTACAAGAGAAAGGAGGGAGGATACGGGCTGATCATACCCAAGGAAGGCAAAACCGAGACATTGGAAACTTTGGAGGCACAACTAGAGAAACAAGCCTCACTTTCGGAGTCATAGTTGTCTAACATGATGAAGCCGTTCTCCAAGGTCTCTAAGTTCACTTTTGGTCGAATACCGTGTCTTGAACCTTTGTACATGAACACTTACCACGGTCAGCAGAAGCTCGTCTTTGAAGAAGCTTTACGTTTTTTTTTTGGGATTTCCGAGTTTCTATCCTCGTTCTTGACTTCTCGATGTTCTAATTGTTGCTTTGCTTGTGATATTAATCGACAAAAATCGCGACAAAAATCGCATTCTCTTGTAAATGAACGAATCTGCTATCGTGATTGAGCCTGTTTTGGTATGTACATCAAAGACATGAGAATTTCAAAAACTAAGTGACCCAGAACCTGTCAACGAACCATCTCAACCAAAACCTTAAGGCGATGTTTGAGGCCCGTTTATATTCTATTACGCCCCCTCACTCGAGAGTTCGAGATATTGGGGGCTGCCAGGGTTCGAACTCGTGACCTCTGGCTCTGATACCATGTTAACGAACCATCTCAACCAAAACCTTAAGACGATGGTTGAGGTCCGTTTATATTCTATTAGAACTGACTCACTTGTGACTTGACACCGGATTCTCTGACTTGAACTGCTTCTGGAAAATATCGAAATACTCAATATGATAAACCAACTAATTAGACTCGATAGCGACTCAACCCAAGCCAAATCCGACCCAACATATCAATTGACCCGGGTTGACTCACAAAGGGTATGTTGACTTGAGATGACCCGAATACCTGATATGGCGTGACTCAGCCCGACCCGTCTAGTCTAACTGACAGTCTGACCCGATTACCACTAAACCTGACAAAATCGACACACGAATCGAAGATTCCAGTTTGACCCGTAACCCAAATTGACTAGGTCCAACCCGGAACTATCCCGAGTGTTATTATAGCAAACGAATCAATATTTCTTTTAAAAAAAAGTGAAAACAAAAAACACGAAAACGAGCTGAGCCCAAGATAACCCAACCCAACCAGACACGACCCAAAGTCATCCCAATTGTTATGACCCAAATAGATCCGACCCAAATTTGATCCGGTTGACCCGACCCAAATAAGTGGGCTGATTTTGGGCCGAACAAGTCCACAACATTGACATAATCATGAATGATGCTTTATTGCATTGACATAATCAATCATTAACGAGTTTGACTAAAACGACTAAACGAGTGTGTGTGTTTTTAAAAGATGTTCAATGTTCAATTGCGGCTCTATAGACTTTTTAGAGTAACGTCAAAAACGTGTTACGTATGTTGTTTTAATCTGACCATTGAAAATTAACTTCACCAAAAATAGTTTACTACTTTTTTTTTAAATTTTTTATACCGTCTCAAATCGTCAAATAGTACAAAAAATTACTCACTATTTAACGATAATAAATGCGTTATTATAAAACTAGACGTCTTATTCATGAAATCGCTATGATCCTGCTAGATTCCTAGCATATGCCAATTAGTGTTTTTTTTTGCTAAAAGTACGGAGTATAAAAAATCGTAAAATAATCTGATTGTAAAAAAAATCACTATGGCGTATTTACCAATAATAAATGCATTTTTTTTAAAATAAAACTAGACCGTCATATTCATGAAACCACTATATATGATCCTAGCATATGCAAATTAGTGTAGTTTTTTTTTGCTAAAAGTACAGAGTATAACAAATTGTAAAATAATCTGATTATATAAAAAATCACTACGGAGTATTTAACAATAATAAATGCATTATTTTTTTTATTTTTTTATATAAAACTAGACTGTCTTATTCATGAAACCGCTATGATTCTAACATATGCCAATTAGTGTAGTTTTTTTTTGCTGCTAAAAGTCCGAAAAAGTTGTACTCATGAATCGTGATCGTTTCTTAATTATATACCAAAGTTTTTTCACAATAAATGTAAATTATCTTTATATTACATCGTAATCATATCTAATTTAAAACTTTAAAATGTAAGGTAGATGATCTTTGATAGTTAGGGCGATGATGAAGGTATGCATGGGCTGCATGGCCGGTGTAGAATAAAGTACTTGGAAGGCAAAATCTTTCATTACCTAAGTTTTTTATCAGACGATCTCATATCTTACAACGACCCATTTAATTTATATAAAAAAAAGGATTATTCATCGATCTATATACATCATTATTATTAACAAATGATATATTTTCATAAAGTGATCATGAATTATCGTCTCACGCGTGAAACCGTCTTACACTTTCATTTGTGTAGCTCGAGATTATGATATAACTTGAGATTATGATATCGTTTTGATATATAGTTAATTGAAGAAGTCTCCTAATTGTCTTTATCATATGTGATATGCTAAAATTGAAATGTAAACCAACTTTCTCTATATGCTAAAAATAATTAATGAAATAATGAGGTATATATATGTTATACAATAATTGTTATTATATACAATATATAATACTGAATATAATTATCAATAAAGTGTCACGTCGTCTTTTTATTGAAATTTAATTAAAAAAATTATTGCTCAAACATCAACTAATTTAATACGTAATCATGTATTTGATCCATTATAATATTATTGTAACGAATATTTCATTCATATACTCCGACATATAAATAATATATATATATATGTTATACGATAATTGTTACTCCGTATTATATAGTACAATATATAATACGAGTGAAATTATCAATAAAGTGTCACGTCGCCTTTTTATAGAATTTTAATGAACTTTTATTGCTCAGAGAGTCAAACATCAACTAATTTAATACGTAATCATGTATTATATCCATTACAATATTGTAATGACTAACAACGAATATTTCATTCATATATATATATATATATACACACGGAGTATATCGGTTAATATATGTACATACTTTACGTAAACTATGTATTTGTATGAGGTCTAAGCTAGTAATGTACGGAATAAATAAATGATTTAAAGTTAGAAGCAATTAATAAATATCTTTAGCCTCTTGTATAGTTGTATAAACACAACTTTCCTTAATTACAAGAACATCATAATTAAATGAAAAGGGTAATTAATGTCAAAATGTGACCCCTCCAAGTTTATGGCTAATTCAAGCTATGCAACAAATCTTAGGTGAAAGATATTTATACTAACATTGAATATTGACCTAAAAAAATGTGAAATGTGAATATAAGTTATGAACGAATCTAACATCCAAATTAAATATCTGAGTTTGATTTTATCTGATCTCATCGAAATTGTTACATATAGAGCAATAATACCTCTGGAAAACTTCACAATTACAAATATAAACTCGGTTTATTGTTTCAAACTTAGATAGGACTGAACGCACTTCAATTTACTTTTTTTACGAGGGTTAGTCTTAACCAACCTCTAATAGCAACCCGGAGTAAAAATATTGGTTACTAAGAAAATGGAGAATATATTTACCCACACTAACCGAGTAATTAACCATACTAAAATTCTCATACTACTAATTAAAATTCAACTTAGAAATTAAAGAAGTGTTGAAATCATGCAATGGCTCCCCAATCATACCACACAATCACAAAGAAAGATGAAATAATACTAGTTTATTATTACGATTTTTCTAATATAGATTCATCAGACACACGTTAATAATTTAATAATTACGTAAATATTCACATAAATATTATCTAAATATGATAAATATAAATTAATACTCCGTACATTAATTTCGCATGATAATATAGTTGTTAATCTTTCCATAATTAACCTGTTAAAATCGTTATTATATATTTATATATAGAGTACTTAATGAAGCTACCATGAAGCCTCAATATCCCTATACACGGCCGTCCAAGGGTCAACACACCAAACTCACAAAACGTGAAAAATAAGAATAACAATAACATATTCATACATATAATCATCATTACATCGTTAAAACTGATCTGATCCCGAATAATTTGATCCGACTTTTTAACTGTACACGAATAACCTGACTCGTTATCCAAATCTAATATATTTAAAATCGATATCTCTGAAAAAAGAATAACGTAACATATTAAGACATACATAATCATTATTACATCAAAAAAACTGATATAATCCCGAATAATTTGATCCAACTTTTAAACTAGACACGAATGATCTGACTCATCATTCAAAATCTACTCTATTTAAAATTGATATCTCTAAAAAAAAGTTGATAATAACAGACCAATGAGTTTCCGAGTTCACTTATAGAATTGAAGCCATTGAAATCTTGTTGTTATAAATATGTGACATAAAATCATGATAAGATGAGATATCAAGTAGTCATACAACCAAGGGCTCATATTCAAGATTAAACAATTTTCACAACTTTGGTTTTTTGTCAACATTTTAATTTTGGAATATTTTAATTTTAATATTTAATAATAATAATAATAATAATAATAATAATAATAATATTATATTCTTTGAAGTTAGAACCACCATATATAATTAATTAATTTAATTATATATCTTTTTTAATTTTATAAACACCACTTATTTATATTCTTGTTTTTTTGGTTCATTTTGGTTGGTTCAAAGTTTAAGATTCTATCTCCTTCACATAAAATTAAACCTTCAAAAATCCCTTTTTTTTTTGAAATTATATAAAAAAACTTAATTAAACCAATTTTTTTTAAAAAAAAAAATCAATTTTTTTTATATAAATATAATTCATTCTTGTAAATTGGTTCCTTCTTTTGGGAAATAGGAATAGTTTCTTCATTCTTATCCCCATTTTCATACTCATCACAAACACTCAAGCTCTCTCATTCATTGAGCTACCAAACCCTAGTTCATCAAATCCCCAATTTTTGTTCTATAAATTGGGGATAAATTAACCAAATTCCACAAATTTTGGGGGTTTCAAGCTAATTGCTTTCAAACCCATCTTAGAATCTTCAAAACAAGTCTACCCTTTTGATTTGAGAGCATATTATGTTCAAAGTTGTGAACTTTATCCAAATTACTTAATACCACCAAAATTGTGAATTTATTTTTTTGATTAATTTGATTACAAAAAAAAAATGGCAAATTGGGGATTTTTAATTGAATTTATGGTGTTTATATTACCAATTTGGACATCATTTTTAATTGGAATTATGGTTGGTTGGGCATGGAAACCTAGTTGGTCTAATAAGATAAAGTTTGAATCTTTTTTGTCAAAAATTGTTGAATTTTCAGCTCAAAACTCTTCTTCTTCTTCTTCTTCAAATTGTAATGGGTTTTCTTCAATTAGTCAAAGTTGCAAAGTTGATGAAGATGTAAAGTCTGATAATGGGAATTCATTTTCTTATGGGAATGCCAGTTGCAGGTAATACTTTTGATTTTAAATAAAAATATTATTTTATTTTTACTTAATTTGTCATTAAATTACTTGTTTTTTTTTTTGTTGTAATTTGTTCTTACTTTTGTTTGTGCTAACTTATATTTATCGTTACTTAGTTATTGTGTGAGACGATATCACGCTCATCAACGTCCTTGTATAAAAAGATCACTTCTTTATTACTCTAAGAAAAATTTAAGTGTAAATATTGACTGGGACAGAATGATTATTATTATTATTATTATTATTATTATTATTATTATTATTATTATAAGTGAATAGTCTTTTAATAAAAGCGTGTCGTGTCACGTGTGAGAATGTATTACTCTATAATTTGTGTATCTTAAACTTACCAGCAAGTCAAGGTTCGATTCTTATGCGCGACATTGTGGACTAATTGAGCTTATTTGATGTGGTTTATTTTGAAATATTTGTATTTAGATAATTAGATAATTAGATTGTACAAATGGTCATCATTTTTGATGTATTTGAGGTTTATAATTTGGAATTTAGTGTTGTAAAATGGGATTTGATTAGACTTTTACTGTGCTTGAAAGTGATAACTTTTGGTATAGTATGGTATACCTATAAGAGTAGTTCATCATCATATTGCCTTTTATATTTGGAAGTTAGGTCATGTTCTGTCCGGCTGAATTATCGACTTAATTAAATTAACTAAACCGAATTAGGCTTAACTAATCTACCCTCAACGAGGTTGAACTGAATGTGGTTGAACTGAATGGTCATCAAATGAGTTTAAACTGAATTGAACTGAAATTCCCGTGTATTCAAACGTATATCTTAGGTCATGTTTAGGCTTAATTAATCTATACTGGACGAGGCTGAACTGAATGTGACTGAACTGAATGTGACTGAAGTGAATGGTCATCAAACGAGGCTAAACTGAATTGAACTGAAATTCCTGCATATATCTTAGAATCGGGTTTTGGTTGTTGATTTCAGTTCATCCAAACTCAAAGGCACAGAGATTCCCGTGGTGAACGATAGTGACTTGATTCATCTCCATAAAGTCGCCGAGGAGAAGGATGGAGGTCCATCTTGGATCCAAATGATGGACCGTTCTACCCCAAATATGAGCTATAGGGCTTGGCGTAGAGACCCTCCGGTACATTTCAACTTCCTTGTGACAACCTTTCGATGATTTTGTGTTTTTTCTATTCGGTCTGATTGGTTATGTGTTACTTGTTATTGCTAGACGGGTCCTCCTCAATATCGGAGCAGCACGATATATGAAGACGTGACACCCGAGTTGATGAAAGACTTCTTTTGGGATGATGAGTTCCGGTCTGAGTGGGATACCATGCTTATACATCATGAAACTCTTGATGCATCCAAGACTACTGGAACTATGATTGTCAAATGGATACGCAAGGTAATTAAACACGGTTTAACACTACTTTCTTGTGAAATATTAGACGGATATGGCAAACTGACCCGAGTTTGACCCAAATTGATCCAGCCTAACCTGAAACTGACCCGAACCCAATGACCCTGCGTGACCCTAAGTGGACCCGATTTTTATAACCAGAAAGTGGTCTGACCCGAACCCAATGACCCTGCATGACCCAAAGTGGACCCGATTTCTATAACCAGAAAGTGGTCTTACCCGAACTTGACATGGTTGACCCGTTTGCCAGTAGTACACTTTGACTAATAACAATTGCTGTGTTGGGTCTGGATGCAGTTTCCGTTCTTCTGCAGTGACAGGGAATACATTATCGGACGAAGGGTATGGGAATGTGGACAGACATTTTACTGCGTGACCAAGGTATACATACATACATACATACATACACTGTCGTCTGTCACGCTTATATATTTTCTTGCTATTACATGAACATGATGCTTGTTTTTGCTACCATTTTCATGAAACTCGATTTGAATATCAAATATCGATCATGTTTTCATGCTCCTTGATGTGTTCAGGGAATACCCAATAATGTGCCGAGAAAGAACAAGCCAAGACGAGTGGATCTGTATTACTCAAGCTGGTGCATTCGCGCAGGCATGTTCCTTTTTCTCACGCATTCCACCATTAGAAAATCATGTCGAAATAGGAAAAGTATCGACGACTGTGGATTTCTTATGTTTTTGAGTTTTTCATTTTGGTATTACAGCGGAGTCGAAGAGAACTGGACAGATGACAGCGTGCGAGGTTCTACTCTTCCACCACGAAGACATGGGCATTCCTTGGGAAATCGCCAAACTTGGAGTCCGACAAGGAATGTGGGGAGCGGTGAAGATGATTGACCCGGGTTTGAGAGCTTACCAAAAGGCAAGAGGAGCTTCGGACGCACCCCTTTCACCCTCGGCCACCATGGCTCATATTACCACCAAAGTGAGTCCACAATACTTGAAGTCCGTGTCAAGTGGAGACAACGATGTATCAGTAACCGAGGTTATAGTCCCTTCTGATGAAAAACCGCACCCCGTGGGGATGAATGTTCCGAAGCTTTTGGTTTTTGGTGGGGCGGTTGCCTTAGCGTGTAGTCTTGACCGAGGCCTTTTGACCAAAGCGGTTATCTTTGGGGTTGCGAGGAAGCTTGGAAGAGTCGGAGGTAAATTATAAGTTATAACCGGAGTTACCGGAGTTACCAAGGGTAAATTTGTACTACCGTCCCATTTCACGAACCCTTCGAAACATGAAAAGGAAAAAAAACCCGGGAATTCGAGAAAAGAATGGGAAATTGTAATACTACTACTATGAATAACATTTATTCATCTTTTTTCGCTTATGTCGAAATTCTTGAGATGTTAATTCGTTTCTTCGTATTGGCAAAATGTGATTGCGACCGTAGTGGTCAACTTAATGAGTGTTTAGTCGATTAAAAGACCGTCTTTCACTCTTACACTTTAGTCAGTATTAGTTACGCGTACATGCAAACGGTTTTGGTTTCGGCTTCTGTGATGATTGATTTGGAACCGAAATTGTCAAGTTTGGCGGGTGGGTAGATGGATAATGGAGCCTCGTCAACAAAACGGGTCGGTCCAACCCGCATTGACCTTTGTCTCGGGCAGGGAACGAGCCCTAGTAAGGCAGCTCAACCTACCAAAATCCACCCGATGTTAAAAAAAAGAAAAAAGAAAAAATAGTGTCGGGTGGTTGAGGTCAGGTCAGCTATATTACTCTATCAGCCAGCCTAGTCCAGTCAGGTTCGACCCAACCTTAGCTTGGACCAATCCTGGTTTGACCTCAACCCAACCCGTGAGTCCGTGACCAGGTCTAGTATAGTCTCAACAAAATCAATGAATCAAACATCCAAAAGAATAGTTTTGTCAATACATGGCCAAATCCAACTAAAACGAAAAGAATTAGCTTCTTAACGTGTACCCTCTGAAGAGAGTTTAAAAACCCGATTTCAGACTTTTGCCATATTTGTTACTCAATACAAAACAATCACGAAAGAATCAGCTTCTTAACGTGTACATAGTAAACCCACGTTTAAAAACCCGTCTTTAGAATTAAACAAAAATTAGCAATAAGTAAAGTATACTCTTAAGAGTCTAACTAGAAAGGAAGAATGGTTTCAAAGCAATGAAGACCATCCAACTCTACACCAAACCTAGGCTTCCAAACCGTATTCGTCTTCGTCTTCATCTTCATCTTCATTGTCTTGTTTTCTCCACCACTCGCTTTCGCCACCTCTTCATCCTTACGCACTGTCATCTTGGAAACCGTGTTTGAAGTCGTAGCCGAAGACGGGGAGAAGTAGGACAACTTCCAGGCAATGGATTCAACTGATAGGGCATCAAATGTGCTGAACATAGACATCATCTTTACTTTTATTTACGTAAACTGGTAAATAAATGACTGAGACGGAGGGCGTAACGGAATTGCAAGAAGAAATAATGAGTTGATGAATATGATGATTATATGAAAATATTTTTGGAGAGTTTAGGGTGTATATATATAAGGGTAGAGGAATTAGATAAGGAAAGATTGGAAAAGAAAAAGAATTTGGAAACAAAGGAGGGAATTAGGAAAGTTTTTTTTTTTAAAAAAATTATTTGAATTTAAAAAAAAGGAAAGTAATTTTTTTTTTGCCATCAGTCTAAATACCACCTTAATACCCGTGCATCTGCATTGCTGCGAGATTGTGAGTACAAGTATTAAGATTTCGAGATACGGAATACATTTTTTTTTTAATTTGTTTTATTTTTGGTAGAGTTAGTTCATGTTCGTTTTTGCTAAAGCCAGAAGAGAAATGAAACGACGAGACAAATTGAACTAAAATAAAAGTAAGTTGAGAAGAATAGGGGCTTCCACCTTAGTGACCGATTGGCCATTGTTATTTGGTGATACTTATTATCACGGTTAATAATTATCAATTTTATTTTACGATGCAATATTTAACGATTTTATAGTATATGTCTGTATTCCCTTATAAAATGGAGGATGAAAAATTCGAACCTAACACTTATTGTCGACATGATTATAGACGTGTGGCTTGGCCGATGGGATAGTTGGAAAATGGAAGACGCAAATTGTTAAGAGGATCTAAAGCACAAGCACAAGCACCATGCTACATGTTGGAAAAGTTGGTTTACTTGATTGGAAATAACTCCACTTGTCGTTATATGGTGGTGGATTTAGTGACTTGGTTTTTTCATTATTTTTTTTGTACATCTTCTGTCTCGATCATTTGTTTACATATCCTATATTAGAATGTCCCAATATCATTTGTTTAACTTACTGTTGTCTCGATCGTTTATTCATCTTTGCTTTCAAGACAAAGACCGCGTGTCGCAACTAAACTATGCAAAATGATCGAGGTAAAGTTGACCAAGCTAGGCTAGGCTGAACTGAAGTGGACCAAAGTGAGTTCGGCCTAAAAGACATCACGAAATGGAATCGGTAAGCAAATAAAAGAAACACCCGAAAACCAAAAGTGAAAAAAAAAGTTAAACAGATGATCGAGACAGAAACGGTTTTGGTGCGGCCGTGTGGGACAGTATTGGTTTGGTTATTGGCAGCATTGTTCACATGCAGCAGTTGGGAGATGGGGTTACCAACTTTCGGTCTTATCCAATCCGATCCAAACACAATGGTCTTGAATTGAATCATAACATCAGCACCACATATCGAGACCACGTTTCAACACGATTTAAGGTGCTGCTTACTGAACTAAAACGAGCTGAAAATTTGACGGAAGTACATAACACTATCAACAGCCAAAATACTGTTTTCAACGCGGTTGGATTTTGGGAAAAGCTCCGAGAGAATTTGGTTTGAATAACACAATCGAACTTCAGCAAAAGAGCCACAAATCAGGAGAGTAAAAACCGAGCTAAAATTAACGAGTTGAGAGTACTAGACTAAAAACTGTTCATGATGTTTCTAAAAGGCGAGATGTTGTTCTACAATGCAAGAAATAGCTCACATAGTTGCGCAGAGTTTGTTCGCTGAGTTTGGAATGAAGCATGAATGATTTGTGAATTGATGACGTTCATGGTGAAATCGTGTTGCTGTCAGCACCTGAAAGAAGACATGCTTGAGGTTATTAGACGGTGTTTTTTCAGTATTCAGGAGCGTGTAGCTTTATAACTCAGCTATAATGAGCACGAAAATCCATTGATGAATGTTTACCTAGTGTTTTGGGGGTGATCCTGATCTCGATCTTGATCGTGACTTAGAAGGGGACCTTGATCGGGATTTAGACTTTGGTCTGCATGTTTGAGTAAAATGTTAGAAAAAACATCGGACAATGTGTACAGAAACTTATCAAATTACGCATAATAATAATAATAATAATAAGAAGAAGATTACCTGGCAGATCTGACAGGAGATGCAGACCGTGACCTAGATGGTGACCTGGAGATCGATCTCTCAAGTGAGTTACTGCAGCAAATTCCGAGGATTAGCATTAGCAACATAGCATCATCCTCGACACGCTGCTAAAGTAAAACCAAAATAGAACGAGTAATAATACCTTCTGTTCCTTCTTGGACTTCTGCTCCTACTACGGCTCCTAGATGGGCTATCTTCATATTTCTTGACCTGCAGTTACATAGCAGAAATTACATGTTAGTTTAGATAAGCGGAATTAGAGTGGATCAAATTATCAAAATATGCCTCGAAGTAAATTGCTCACCCGAATATACGACTTGGTCCAAGGATTTTTGAACTCGGTATCATCCAGTTTCCGAATCTAGAAAAATAATTTGAGAAACATGTCAAAGAGTAACGCATGATGAAAGATAGACAGATGAAAGATAGACAGATGAAAAGATAGACAGACGAAACACTTACAGCATATTTCATATCTTCGTAATTAGTGTAGTCAACCATACCAAAAGTCCCTGCAGATTTAAATGACAGGTAAAGGAGCAGGTCGACACAAGCATCACTGGATTTAAAAATATCGATGAGTGCAGAAAACAGTAATCGACCAATTGAAAATTTTCTCAATTCCCCATCGCTAATCTTTTCCCATGTTGAACTGATCTTTTCTCATGTGGAATTCTAAAATTACGACCTGATTTTTTACTTTCTCAAGCATTGTAAAATTTGCATGTTTTTAACGCTACCTTCCCTGTCACTCGAAACTTCAGCAAAGCAAACATCGCCAGCTTTTCGCATGTGATCCTGAAATTTTATCAAATACGAGACTAGTTACTTATATGATTCCATCAACAGTTGAAATTATTGACAGCTGTGACCAACACCATATGAGCGAACAAACCTTTAAATCCTGCCATGACGCAGAAGATGGAAGTCCACGAACAATGACTGCATGAAATAATAAATTTCCAGTTGTCACTTTACAAAAGCAGCTGTAAAAAAAATGTGCACAAAAGTTGAGCATACAGATAACAGACCTCGAAACTCAGTACGACGTGAAGCACCATAACGCCCTCCACCGCCACCTCCACCTCCACCACCACCACCTCGTCGTTCACTAGCAGATGACGAACCTCGACCACCATGAGCAAGTTCAACCTACACATATCAAGCAATAAGATGCAAGGATCCACAATGTAACACATGAACGAAAATGTGAAAGATACATATATTAGTAAATTACCCTTAGGCGACATCCATCAAAGTTGTAACCATCACGTCCCCTGATTGCATCCTCCGCATCCCGAGAATTATCAAACTATCAGTCCAAAGAAAATATGTTATGGTGCCACATCACATGAAAATTGAGTAAAGAGAAGAAAAAAAATCAAATACAAAATCACCTCAACAAAGCAGAAACATGGAGGCCGAGGTGGAAGTTTCAGTTCAATATCCAAGATGCGACCATACTGCACAAAGAAAAAACAATTTTTATGCAAGCAATTAGTAATCTAAAGTATTCACTACGTAAAGTAAAACCTCAATTTATAATGCTTGCACCTGACAGAAAAAGAGCCTATATATATATATTCAGGAAAGAGAAACTCTAAATCAACTGAATGATGATACCATTAAACTGAAAGAAATTGCACTCCAACAAGCAGATAAAACATGAGCTACACATAAACTCTAACTCAAACCTTGAAAAAGAGATCTTCAATCTCAGATTCTCTCACGTCGGAAGGCAGGTTGCCAACGTAGATGGTACGAGAGAAACGGCCACTCATCTTTGACAAAATTACTTACTGCAAGCCCGAAAAGAAACATGTCAGTCAAAGAACGACTATAACACTATTAAGAACATAGCATATTCAGGAAATCTCGACCGTCATTGGACTGCAACTAAAATTGGAATAATTGAATTACCAAAAAAAAGCAAAAGCATGAAAAAGAAAACCAATAGAGCAATCCATGAGGTAAGCGAAGGGATGCTCCTGAAGCTCCATTGCTCATATGCTCCAAGAGGCTTCAAAGCTATTATATATGATATACGAGTATTATTTGCACCGCCAATGCTTTCTCAAACTTTTCCAGTGTATAGCTCCCACAAGAATGAGAAACAACCTCCATTTCTATTTTTACTAAACCCATTAGTCCATTACTTCACCCAGTTCTGTCCCAAACCCTTTTTTACATCCCTACGTATGATTCCAAAGCTCAGATTTGTCCAAGCGCTTGTCATCTACCATAAAGAAAGTACATGCGTCATGAAATGGAAACACTAGAGCATTTCTTAACATTTTCCTTGATCAAATGTGAGGGCAATGTCCGTGATATAAAAAAAAGACAAAGGAATTATACTTTTTCAGTAATCACGATATTGAAGAGTAATGGATCGTGACTTTGAACAGTGGACAATTTAGTGAGTGGTTCACCAATCTAGTTTACTGAAATTTTGCACATTAAACACCAAAGTAAGATATAAATGCAAGTTGTCTCGAACAACAAAAGAGAAAAGTCCAGGCTAGAAATATAAATCCAAAATTTTTGAAAGCTCGCTTAGACTAAACATGCCGTCTCAAAAGTTCACCGCCTATATACCTAAATTCTATTATGAGCTGTGGAAAATATGCCTATTATGAACTGTTTCAACAAATTCTCAGCAGAAGACATAAAGGGCCATTTTTAGTATACACTCGGCTCTTCCCCAGACATCAGAAGCTCCAGAATTCATGTCTTTGCAACAACATTTACACTCCTGCATTTTAGTAGCAATATGCACTTCTAACCATTCACGATAAAAAGTTCACCACCTAAACTACTCCCCATATTCTCAACAGAAACATAAAGAGCCATCTCGAGTGATCTATACACTTGGCCCTTCCCCGGACATCAGAAGCACCAAATTTCACGTCTTTACAACAATGTTTACACTCCTGAATATTAGTAACAATAGGCACTTCTAACCATTCACGATTCAAAAGTTCACCACCTGAACTTTTCAGCAATCGGGATCCAAAATTTTAGCAGCAATAAGCACTTCTAACAACGCTTAAACACATACGGTTAAATTTTTCAGCAGGAATCAAGATCCAAAATTTTAATCACTCCCCGACTGTAGCTACACTGTAACAAATCTGCAACATGCATATCATTTCATAGCAATTCATAACCACGGAAGCATTACGCCACCGGAAAACAATGAATTCCAGAAACGAATCAACAACATTCATGTTATAAGCTCAAAAACGTGAAGATCCCAGCATAATACTCCTATCTGATTAAAAAGAGCTACTCCAAGCAAACTTTAGTAAAATTAGAAAATTCATCGAAAATAATGAATTCCGGAAACAAATCAACGTACATTCATGTTATAAGCTCAAAGATGCAAAATTTCCAGCACAATACTCCTATTTGATTAAAAAAGAGCTACTCCAAACTAACTTTAGCGAAATTAGAAATATCGTACTCCATAGAAAACAACGAATTCCAGAAACAAATCGACGTACATTCATGTTATAAGCTCAAAGATGCAAAATTTCCAGCATAATACTCCAATCTGATTAAAAAGAGCTACGCCAAACTAACTTTGGCGAAATTAGAACAATCATATACCAAAAAAAAAGCCTAAAATCTCAGTCAAAACCCTAGATCAAGTCCAACGAACAAAACTACAACATTCATTCGCAAAAATCAGGAGCTACTAAATTGACTCCAATCGCAGAAAAAATCAAAGAAAAGGCGAAATCGATGAAGAAACAAAGAAGCAGTGTAAGTGAGGCGACAAGAATATGAAGAAATTGGGAGATAAACGGAGGAGATTACCGGGAGAAATTGAGGAAAGAAGGGTACGGTGGTGTGAGGAAGAACCCTAATTTCTGCTGCTTCGAAGAGTTGAATTCAGTGAAACGGAACAACGACGTTTGACTGCTACAGCTGCTGAGTGCTGACGGACTTCGTTCAACGATTGAACCTTTTAATGGCTCGGTTCGGTTCGGTTTGTTTCGGATCGCGTGTTTGGATTTGGTTCACTCGGTTAACCCAGGCCCAACTCGTTAGAGGGGTTCACCGGTTCAAACCCGGATTGCCCTGAAGACTAGTCACCCCAGGTCTCTTTAGGACTGATTTTTCCGATTTGGATCGAAAAAATAGACTAAATTAAAAAAATAAAAATAAAAATAAAAATAAAAATTTAAGTGCGGATCAGAGACCGGTCACCAATTTTTTTGGAGATCTGGAGGGTCAACAATATGTGTCTGGTCCAATTTACCGGCTCGATCACTTTTTGGGACTCTTTGGGACTAATTTTTTCGATTTGGATCGAAAAATAGACTAAATTGAAAAAAAAAAAATGAAAAAAAAAATTTAAGCACAGATCGGAGACCGGTCACCAATTTTTTGGAGATTTGGAGGGTCAACAATATGTGTCTGGTCCAATTTACCGACCCGATCATTTTTTGAACTCGCACCACTTGAGCCTTCCACGAGTCTAAGCCCGCCCAAATCCAACTCATTTATTTATTTTTTCCTTAATACACGTTAAAACCGTTTATTTTCATATTTTCACGTCTAAATAATAATTTTGGTAATCGAACCAAAAAAATCAGAAAAGAAAAAAAAAGAACAAAATAATATGAGTCCCAATAAGTATCGAACCCTAGTTCTTCCGATTTCGCTGCCACCATAATTATCGATCACTTCCTCTTTCCCATCTTCTAATTTTTTAATTTTTTTTTTATTTACTTCAATTTTCCCTCCAAATTAAAATTTACCGTTAACTCTCTCCCACTTCCGCGGTGAAATCGAGTTCACCCAAATGTCCTCAACGACGCCGTTTCAAGTTGCGTCTCTCGTCAACGCGCCGTTGTTCCCAAACGCCGTCGTTTGGTCCGACGATAACCTAATCGCCGTCGCAAACGGCGACATTGTTACTATTCTGGTAATTCTACAATTAGAATTTCCAATTTCGTTAAACCCTAACCCTAATTAGTAATTAGCTCAGTTCTATTTCCGTTCATATTTGCTTTATTCGAATTTTGAATCGTGATTTTTTTGATTTTTGGTGTAGAATCCTGAGAATCTTCAAGGTCCTCGAGGTGTGATCGATGTGTCTGCTGGAAAACCGTTTCCGATTGGCGTCATTAGTCGAGATGGTAAACTACATTGTCTTTATTTAGTCGATTTTAAAACCGTCTTAAATTTTCATATGAGATGGTCTTAGAAGTGCTAGGTTACAAATTACGATATGGTAAACTACATTGTGTTTATTTAGCTGGTTTTAAAACCGTCTTGGATTCTTCTATGAGATGGTCTCAGAAGTGCTAGACATAGGAGTGGTGACAAATCACTAGAGGGTAAACTACATTGTCTTTATTTAGCAGGTTTTAAAACCGTCTTAGATTCTCCTATGAGATGGTCTCAGAAGTGCGAGACATAGGAGTGGGTACAAAGTACGAGATGGTAATCTACATTGTCTTTATTTAGTTGGTTTTAAAACCGTCTTAGATTCTCATATGAGATGGTCTCAGAATTGCGAGACATAGGAGTGGTTACAAATTACTACATTGTCTTTATTTAGCCAGTTTTAAAACCGTCTTAAATTCCCCAAAAGATGGTCTTAGAAGTGCGAGACATAGGAGTGGTTGCAAATTACGAGATGGTAGTCTGCATTGTCTTTATTTAGTTGGTTTTAAAACCGTCTTAGATTCTCATATGAGATGGTCTCAGAATTGCGAGACATAGGAGTGGTTACAAATTACTACATTGTCTTTATTTGGCCGGTTTTAAAACTGTCTTAAATTCCCCAAAAGATGGTCTCAGAAGTGCGAGACATAGGAGTGGTTACAAAGTATGAGATGGTGATCTACATTGTCTTTATTTAGCCGGTTTTAACACCGTCTTAAACTCTCCTATGAGATGGTCTCAGAAGTGCGAGACATAGGAGTGGTTATAAATTACGAGATGGTATCATGGTAAACTAAAATTGTCTTTATTTAGCCGGGTTTGAAACCGTCTTAAATTCAACTATGAGATCGTCTCAGAAGTGTGAGACGAGGTGGTTACAAATTACTTGCAAGTATGTTTATAGAAGGTGTTACAAATGATTTGACAATTGACTCTTATAAATTCTATGAAATTTGTAGATTTGCTCTCTGGGTGCTTATTACCCACTTGTTTAGCTAGAGACCGGCAGACCTGTGCTCGATCACTTTCATGGTCTCCCGTGGGATACACTCCTAATAATGGGTATGTGAAACTTTGTACTCTTTTTGATGAGCTCATTTCTTGCAAGAGATATTGTAGTATATGTTTTGTCGCCAACTTTCGAATGTTTGCAGATGCCTCCTTGCAGTTTGCTCCACTGAAGGCCGGGTAAAAATATATCGGGAACCATTTTGCGAGTTTCAAGCTGAATGGGTAGAGGTATGCTTTAAGCACTACTACAACTTCACTGTTTGTAAAAAGGTTTGCATAGAATTCCTTTGCATTGATGTGTCAGTAGTAGGGTGAGTACTGCATAGGCAGAAGAAACATATGGAGTACTTCGTATATTTTATTTTCAATATATCTTCATCTCCATAATAATTATTTTAAAATTTCCCAAAATAGTAACGGGACAATAAAAATTGGATGGAGGGAGTAGTTTGTGAATCAGATCTATTACTCATTTCGTTTCTACACGATATTGGCCATTGTTGATTTTCATTTATCTCGCTACCTGCATGGACATCTCATAAGGCTAGAGCTCAGCTGAGTACTTTTTCTAAATTCCATCAGTTTACATGTATCAAAGGTTTGTAGGCTTCTTGAACTCTTTTATTTCTCATGGTGGTGCTTAGGTGATTGACATTTCAGACTTGCTACACAAATTCTTAGTGAAGATCAACTACGGGGAGCCTGTAACTTCGTTGTTAGCTGGAACCGATGTGAGTTAGCTATGTTCTTATCTTGGTCACTCCGTGGACTTCTGTCTTAAATGACATTCATCACATTTCCTGCATTACAACTGTGTTGATATGCTGACTAGGAATCAGTTGATCAAACACTTGCAGAAGTTGCTCCTGATATATCAAACCTCACTTCAGTAAAAGTGAACAAAAGAAAAAGAATGTATGCATCTCTCTCTCCCGTCTCTCTTTCTGTCACTTCATCCACTCTCTCTACGACTTTAATTTTCTTTGTTGATGCTTTCAGTTTGAATGCATGTTCCCTGATTACATGTTTTGTCATGCCCACTAAGGATTTTAGGGCCGTGTTCCTGGAGTTTATTCGTGTTTCTTTTTAAATAATGGGATCCTAAATAAGTGTCCATCTGTGTGTCTTATAGCTTCCTTTCCATTGTTGCCTAAAGTTTTTTTTTTTTTTTTTTTTTTTTTGCAGTGATAAAATGGGAAAGTCCTCTTGCAGTGAAGAGAATGATCCTACATATGATATTGATCTTAGTGAGAGCAGTCCGATCAGTTCTGCAGCTAAAGGTAAAAAGACTTCAAACAAAAGGACATCGAACAACCATACTGGTTATGTCTTAAATGCTCATCAGTATGCTTCACGCTCTTCAAAGCTGGCATCTCTTGTTGTTGGCTGGTCTCCTGTGCTGAAGTTTTCTGGTCCTGATAATTCATTTGAACTTTTCTGTCTTCTGGCTGTTGGATCAAAGTCTGGAATGATATCAATTTGGAAAATTGATAGACCGTCGCGCTACTCTATTGACCAGAATGTTAGTCCAATACATATGACCATTAAGGGCGTCCTTCAGGCCCACAGTGCATGGATTACCTCATTGAGTTGGGTATTACCCCCTTCTGATACAAACTCACAGGTTCTATTGGCTACTGGTTGTTCTGATGGCAGGTGGGTTCAGAGCCATTATTATGCTGTATTCTACGGAGTATAAATTAATGTGATTCACAAATTTTATGGCTTTTTTCAGCGTAAAGATCTGGGTGGCTCATATCTGTGATTTCAAAAGCTCATCTGAAGCTAACCAGACTCCTTTCTCATTGTTCAGTGAGGTGCAATCTTGTTCACTTGGGATTTATGTATTTTGTATATAGTTGCCTCTGCTTATCATTGATTAGATTCTTCTTCTGATTCTTAATAGATCACTGTTGGTGATTATGCCCTAGTCTCGACACTGTCTTTGTGTATTCCAGCACATTCTCGAGAAAAGATTCTCGCAGCTGTTGGTAAAGGATCTGGATCTTTTGAAGTATGGTCATTCGACAGAAAGACAAAGACCCCAGAACAAGTTTGTTCGTATGATGCGCACGTTCATGCTGTAAGCTTGAAATTTAGTGTACTTTGTATGATGCTGATTAAGATTTAAAGAGAGGTAACAATGTTTCACATTCTTCAGGTCTCAGGTTTAGCTTGGGCGTTTGATGGACACTGTTTATACAGCTGCAGTCAGGTAATAGCATGACAAATGCCTCTTGATGTTGTTAACTGGGCTTATGCAAATCTGAACCATGAAATTTAAGCCCAGCATTTTTTTCTCAATAGACCACAATATACACCGTACTTATTTATATAGGGTGAACACGGAAGAGATATGCTGGTAACTTTATTTTCCTCTCCTTGTTGAATACCCGAGAAATAGGTTGACAATGTTCTATTGGAAATTGTAGGATAATTCTATTTATGGATGGATACATCATTCAGGCACTTTGTTCAAAGCATCTATCCCGCCAAACAATCTTGGAAGCAGAAACTCTGATGTATGAGTATCTTCTATCTTTGTTAATATATACATATGTTTCTGCTCATCATTATAGTATACTAAATGACATATGCACAACTTTGTCAGCTTCCATCAGTCTCAGATTCGTCTTTTGGAATTGCAGTCTCCCCAGCAAATTTAGCCATTGCTGTGGTATGTGCTCGTT
This sequence comes from Agrostemma githago, assembly GCA_958450325.1. Taxonomy (NCBI): domain Eukaryota; kingdom Viridiplantae; phylum Streptophyta; class Magnoliopsida; order Caryophyllales; family Caryophyllaceae; genus Agrostemma; species Agrostemma githago. The sequence goes on from OY288244.1 coordinate 76,219,177, forward strand.
TCATCACGTTATTAATATGATTTTCCTCCAGAATTTTGCTGCCTCTTGCCCAATATGCATTGTCTTGGGCTTTCATATTGATCTAAATTATCCCTGGACGGAATTATCCCTTGACGGTCTTTTTTCATTCATCCTGCGTCAGTTCAACTTCTCTTGGTCTCTGAATTTTTTGTGGTTATAATTGAGTGAACCACGCATACCCTGGCCCCTGCGCATCGTTTGTGCTGCAGATATATTTTGTCGAATATCTTAAATAAAATTTGACAGTGGTCAAGTTGTGGTTTCTTTATTTGCAAATTTGAGGAATTTTGATGTTTTTTTATGAGTAATATAACTCTTTCATACCTTCAGGCACGTCGACTTGATGCTGGACAGTTAGATCACATGTACCAAAAAAGGTACGCTGCTTCTTATTGATTCTCACGAATTTTAGCGAATATCTTCTGGGAAATCGAGAGAAAATAATTTTCCAAGTCAGCATCATTTAACCATCAACGTCTAAAGAGGACGATATAAAATCGATTTTTTTATCTATTTGATTGCTCATTTGCTCCTTTACCCTAATCTCTTGTGTAATATATTCTGCGAGGCTGCTAAAATACGAGAATATGTGTCAGAAAATATATATATATATGTTGGCTTCTGTTCACGTGAGAAACAAGAATTTCACATATTATCTCTCGTTAAATATGCAGAACTCAGAGGGCTTGCATCGAGTTTTTTTGGATAGGAGGACAAGAGCTTAACATGTCACTCTATATTGACTTTACACATGATATAGACCCGTGCCCGGGGTTTACCAAGGAAGAGCTAGTAATATGGGGATCCAAATTGCTGTGGTCTCTAAACGTGTATGAGTCGACTAACAAACACCTGGTTGCCTGGGATGTTTCATCAGCAATGTTAGCTTTCAAGCAATGCGCTCCAGAGTTTATCGACCAGGTAATACTAAGCTGGGTGGAGCTAACACACGAGGGTTTTCTGGATTCACCTAATACCGACATCTTGTCTGAATTACCTCGATATATGCCACAACTTAGTTCCCGACAGTTGCACTTGCTCAATATTCTGTGTCGACGCGTGATGTTATCTTCTGCCAAACCCAAAAAAACAGCAGAACCAGACATGGACGAAGAACAGAAGTGGTTGAATATAATGTTAAACAGCGAGAAAGAACTCAGAGAGAGGCTTGTCGGGTTGAGTTTATCATCTGTTTTAGTTCACCTGTCACATCCAACTGGCAAAATCGAGTTTGAGCTATGGCGCCCAGTCGGAATAGCACAGATGGTGAAGTGGGTCATGCAAAACCAGGATCATGTGCACCCAAAATTGTGTCTTTTGACAGCACAAGTTAACGGACATGCTGCACGGTACTCATCCTACTCTTCTCTTATAAACTCATCAGTTTATCAGTTTCCAAAAACTTACTGTATTATTAACGCTTTCAACTTAATTTTGCATTCAAAACTGTATTTTTATTACTGTATTATTTTGCTGTATTGTGTGTCTTCAGATAATTCATGTTTGCCGACCCCAAATCTTTTTGGGACTAAGGCTCTGATGAAAATGCTACTCTTTCTCAGGCTGCACAGTGTCTGCAACTACAACGAAGAAGAGCATTGTTTCTGTTCTTCTTCCATACCTTTCGAATCTCCAGAAGATGCATTCTGTGACAGTGTACAACACAGTTCCCTCGAACCCCCTCAAAAGCATAAATCAACTCGGTGTGCAGCGTCAATGCAGGTTTGTCCTCTTACACCATTATGGTTCTGCATGTGTTGTCGGAGACGAGTTTCAAAGGTGCCACCTTACCATCTACATAACATGGTCGACCGCCCCTCTGATTTTGAGTCCTTTGTTAGCTCTGTGGGAAAACCGTTCCCAAACCCATCATGTCCCTTCTGTGGGATATCGTTGCAACGACTGCAACCGGACTTTCTGCTGTCGAAGTCACCTGTTTGATATATCGAAAAAATCGTTAGTAATTTTTAGAAAAATGTTGTTGTAAGTAGAAAAATCTAGCATTTCTTTGCCTTTTAGTTTTTTTTTCGATGTATTTAAACCGCGATATCATGAGTAGTTGAGTATCATCACTAGACGACTACTAGCAATGTACAATGTAATAGTTGAGTCTGTGACGGATATGCTCGTCACAAATAAGAACATGTGTAGTATCCATGATTGTATGATAGTTACGTACATGCGAGTTAAAAAAAAATTGACACGTACAATGTCGATTTTGCTAAAATATTTGTCACAAATGAAAAAAGAGGGCGATAAATATTGATTTCGCTAAAAAAATCTGTTAATTAATTGTTGGTATAATGTAATTACATCCGTAAATTAATAAAAAAAAATGATTTTGTTCCAAAAATATCGATATCACTAACAATAGGAAAAAAAAAAGTTTTTTTGCTCCATAATCGGATATTTCGTATCTGTAGTGAAATCAATGTATTTTAGAGTAAAATCTACATCTTTTTTCGTCATTAATATGAAAATATCATTGGTTTGTAACGATTAATTTCGGTAATGTTTACGCTTTTAGGGTAAAATAAGTTATGAGGATATTTTAGATACTATTTCGTCCTTTCTATAAAATCTCGACCATATGAAATAAAGACGATGACGAAAAACGAAGTGTAGAAATTTCACAAATTCTTACCTGTTACAACTGACGAGGATATACCGATATATGGTAACGTGTCAAATATTTATGCGACTACGAAATACTCCTATTATTTCATAGATATATACGGATTACAGAGTAATATTTTGTGCCCGTCTATCTGAATGACTAATATTTGACCCGTTATAAAAATGATAAATTATTGTTTGTGACCCGGAATAATCGTAGCAATCCGAATGACTAATATTTGACCGGTTATAAAAACGACAAATTCTCTTTTCTGATCCGGAATAATCGTAGCAATCTGAATGAATAATAATATTTGACCCGTTATAAAAACGACAAATTCTCGTTTGTGACCCGGAATAATCCTAGCAATCTGATATTTGACCCGTTATAAAAATGACAAATTCTCGTTTGTGACGGATTAACCATAGCAATCTGAATAAATAATATTTGACCCGTTTTATAAAAACGACAAATTCTCGTTTGTGACCCGGAATAACCCTAGCAATCTGATATTTGACCCGTTATAAAAATGACAAATTCTTGTTTGTGACGAATTAACCGTAGCAATCTTAATAAATACATATTTGACCCGTTATAAAAACGATAAATTCTATTTGTGACCTGAAATAATCCTAGCAATCTAATATTTGACCCGTTATAAAAATGACAAATTCTTGTTTGTGACGGATTAACCATAGCAATCTGAATAAATAATATTTGACCCGTTATAAAAACGATAAATTCTATTTGTGACCCAAAATAATCCTAGCAATCTAAAATTTGACCCGTTATAAAAATTAGAAATTCTCGTTTGTGACAGATTAACCGTAACAATCTGAATAAATAATATTTGACCCGTTATAAAAACGACAAATTCTCGTTTGTGACCCGGAATAATCGTAGCAATCTGATATTTGACCCGTTATAAAAATGACAAATTATTGTATGGGACCGAATAATCGTACCAATATGTAAAGTTGTGTTCTGTTGCTTTCCATCTGCTGCACTTTTTCTATCTTATTATTATGCGATTAAATAATTCGATCAACACGCACTTGAATTTCTTCATCCGCCATTGAAGAATAACTTGAAGAACAGCCAAACCTCCATTTTTCTTTTTTGTTTTATTCACTCTTCTTGATCTTATACGTTTCTGATCATCATCGTCAACGATCAAGGTACATTCCTCACTCATCTAATTTTTTTTTTGCGATTTTTTAGTGATTTTTTTAGTGATTTTTGCTGTAATTATTTCAATTCATGATATTATTGATATTCATCCCCAATTTTCAGGAAAAAATCGTTTTTTTTGTAGGATTTTAGTTTTTATAGGTGAGAGTGATCATACAGTGAAGGAAGTGAAGAGATTATTAATGGCGATCGTGTCAGTAGCTGAAAACGGCGTCGTTTCGAGTGATCATCACCTCGAAACGACTGAGCGATCAGACGATGGTAACAATGGTGTTACCGTTACCGATACGGTTACTCATGTGCGAAACGACGTCGGAGAGGATAATAACAATGATGATCATGTTAAGGCTGTTGATGTTGATGATTGTATTAACAGTGATGATCATGAATTGAAGGTGAAAAATGGAGGAGAGGGGTTAAAGAAGGAAATTAGGGATTTGGAGGAGCTGTTATCGAAACTAAACCCTAAGGCAAAGGAGTTTGTACCGCCTTCTTGGTCGAATAATCGTGTTTTTAATGGATTTGGTTATGTCAATGGTTTTGCATTCAATCCTAATGTTGCTGCTAATGTCAATGGATTCACTGGGAGGAGGGTAATCAACTGATTACCTTGATTGATTATTTCTCGATTTCATTGTTTTTCGAGTTAAGTTTTGTGATCTTTATCGTGTTTGTGGTTTGGTTTGGTTGCATAGGGGAACGGTTTTGGTAATGGAAAGAAGAAGGTGAACAGTAGGACTAGTATGGCTCAGAGGGAAGATGTAATTCGGAGAACAGTGTATGTTTCCGACATTGATCAGCAGGTACTTTGTGTGAGAAACGATAGTTTGCCAATTTGGTGTGGAATTTGTGGAATTTGGAGAACAGTGTATGTTTTCGTAGTCATATACTTACGTGTTTGTTAAATGGTGGATTCAGGTCACTGAAGAGCAGCTTGCATCGCTATTTATAAACTGCGGACAGGTAAACGGAAATGCAACCTGTTTCTGCTTTATCTCGATCTTAAGTTTGTACAGCAAAGAAGCAAGCTTTGTGACGGGTATATTCGTTACAAACTTATGACAAATCAAATACATTAATCCACGTGAATCAGAATGCCTAGGGATTTGACCCGACAATCCGACATAAGTTTGTAACGGATATGCATGTGAGAAAGTAGATTTTGTGAAGTTTTTATTATTGGGGTGATTGAGTTTGTGTATGTTTTCTGAGTTGCTTTGCTTGAGTGGGATGATTTAGGTTGTTGATTGCCGTGTCTGTGGTGATCCAAATTCCGTACTTCACTTTGCTTTCGTTGAGTTTATGGATGAAGGTAGTCTTTTTTTCCCCGTTTCTGTTTCATTGTAGGCGATGTTTACCTTTTATATATATAGTCGTGGTAATGTTTCATCCGTCTTGTAATAATTGAATATTGGCAGAGGGTGCTAAAAATGCTTTAATCCTGTCGGGTACAATGCTTGGATATTACCCCGTTAAAGTGCGGCCTTCAAAGACTGCCATTGCTCCGGTTAATCCTACTTTCTTGCCTAGGGTGAGCTCGGATCTACTCTTATTGCTAGTTTCAGCTTTGCTAATTATAATGTGATCATATCCCGTGTTTTGTTAATCTAATAGATGATGCTACTACTGTCTGCAGTCAGAAGACGAGAGGGAAATGTGTGCAAGAACTGTCTATTGTACCAATATTGATAAAAAGGTACTCCCTCCATTCAAATTCTACGTGTCCCATTTACTGTTTGGACATAATTCACAATCAAGGAGAATCTTTAGTATTCTCGACAATCTAAAAGAGATAATTCAATCATGTGAGCTCTTGTTTAATTCATTTTATGAGTATGTTATGAATATCAAATGGTTTGAATAGTGCATTGACAATTTGACATATGTGCTGAAAGCAAATAGGACACGTGGATTTGAACCGAGAAAGTGGGATGGTTTACAAAAATACCCCTATGTTTTGTGAGTACGTGAGATTAGTACTATGTGTGTGTGACATTGTGGCAGTGTGGGTATGTAAAGGTTATATGAGTGATTTAGGATGTTCTGTATTTACTTTTGCCATTTTAGAAATCGTATGAATTCAGTGAGCCATTTCAGGAAAATGGTATGAATCTAAAGAACGGGACGGAGTAACTGAATATCAACCATTCTTATGTATGACTGACCGGGTTACTCTGTTTGGCCAGCGGACTTGTAATTTTCTGTGGCACTGCTAAATTGTTGCAGGTTACACAAGCGGAACTCAGATTGTTCTTCGACTCATTCTGTGGGGAGGTGGGTAATCTGCTCACAACGTATCCATTGTTATATCGTTAAATTTTTAATTACGGTTTTAAAACAGCATTACATTACACTCTAGGTTTGCCGCCTGAGGATGCTTGGGGATTATCATCATTCAACTCGTATTGCTTTTGTGGAATTTGTTATGGTAATCTTTAATCCCATTTTGCGCATTTAGAATTTTTTACCAATTTAATGCCAACTTCTTTCTTGTTTGTAGCTGACAAGTGTAAACTCGTAGCCATATTAGCTGCCCTCATTCGTAGTCATCTGGTTGATTTTATACTCCGTAGTTACTAGTTAGTCTTGCTTATGACCATCTTAGCTTACAACGTATAGTCATTACAATTAACTTTAAATGAATTCCATAGCATGCAAAGAAGGCGTCTTTAGCTTAAGACGGTCTGGAATGAGATTCTATGTACTACGTACATAAGAAATCTTGAAAACATACCGCTTCTGTTTAATCGTGTGTATGGCTGTTGGCTTGTTGCTGTCATTTTTATGCTTTACCTTTAAATTCATGCTTATTTATCTACTACTAGTTTTATGTGTTGGGTAAACGGTATATATTCCAGTAACTTATTGGTCGGAATGTACTGTAAAGTGTCTAGTGCTAAGTAACAACATACGGTATTAACTTTATAAATTTAATATTAACATACTGTGAAGTACATGTTTTTTTTTTATAAATTTTTGCTAAATGCTAATATAATTTGATAGTTAAACTTGCTACTATTAATCAGTTTCTGCTCTTTGCAAACACGGTCTTCATTTTAACCAAAAAAACACGAGTGTTGTTTTCCACGATAACTGTCGGAACAAAGTGCAAGTAATATAGTTGGTCACATACATTTTGCTGCGTGTTAACCTATGTTTTGCATGATGAATTTCAGGCTGAAAGCGCGATTGCTGCTCTTAACTGCAGTGGTGCGGTACTAGGAACCCTGCCTATCAGGTTAGGTTCTTTGAAATGACAGTAATGATTATCTTTTGGATTTGCCTTCTGAAAAAACACATAAATTCTAAATCATGCAACATTTTTCACAGGGTAAGCCCATCAAAAACCCCTGTTCGCCCTCGTCCACCTCCTCGCGTTGCAGTGACTGATAACTAACCACTATATAGACCCGACTCACTGCTGCAAGCTGATCATAGTCTTCATACACTTCTACACACACACATAATCAAAGGTACACGAAATTGCATGAAGGTACGTGTGGCGTCTTTAGTATCGTCATTTTGCTATCTTGAGCCCAGTATCCTGCTTTGCTAAACTATATGTTTCTTTCCGTCTTTTAAGTATGCTTTTGTTTATCTAAACATATCGAGTTTGGAGGATTAACTTTGAGATTCCGATTTGGAGTTTATTTATCCTACGTACTGTTTTGAACTCTAGTTTTTGTAAGGCACACCCGTATGAGCTTAGATCTCAATTGCATTTACCGAACAAGTAAAAGCAATTTCGTGAATTCTTATGCTGACAGTTTGAAATTTTTATTATTATGAGTATTATTTTTATTAATATTTTTGATCTTGGCTCGTATATTTTTCTCCCGAGCTCAAACTTTTTAACTCCTTTGGGCATGATTTGGCACCGAGCTAAAATCCTATACAAATATGTGAAAGAGTTTCACATTCACATGTCGGACTTACCAGGAAACATTTTGGACAGGAATGTCGTAGGGTAATTCAGGTTTAGTGACTTTAGGGACACAAATATAAAGAATGCCGTTCCCGAGCATGGCAGTGATGTCGTCTGTCTTACTATCTAGAGGCAACTCAATCCGTTCAAAGGGTTGTATGCCTTGTATCGTCATTCTTCTGAATGGCGATATGTCGTTTCTTTCCTGGATGTACAACTTATTGTTCTTCACGTAGACGTGTATGTCCATCACCCCCACTCCCGGCATTTTCACCCATATTTCTGTAGCGTCGCTTTTCTCTTCCATTTTCACCGGCGTTGATCCTGAGAAATATTGATTCAGTTTGAATGTGAGAGCCAATGGGCGGGCGGATCTGTTGCTATTAGCAATTTGGAAATGTCATCTACTGTTCTAAGTTCGTGATGTTTTTTTTTTCTCTTTCGATAAGTAGCTTGTTAAGGTTGGAAATGGACGACACCAGGACCGTAAACTGAGTAGTTACTGACCTGACCCAATGCCCGAACTCAAATCCCGAGTTTAAATCATAGCCTGAATTGACCAGGTGTAACCCGAATGCTATGTTTATTATGACCTGAACTCGAAAATAACCCTACCCGAATTGACCCTTATCCAAATCCAACCCGTTTGACCCGTTTGTTAAGGTTGTGAGATGGACGACACCAAGACCGTAAAATTGACCTGCCGTAACCTGAATGTGCTTACCATGATCTGAACCCGAAAATAACCCGACCTGAATTGACCCTATCCGAACCCAACCCATTTGACCCTATCCAAATCCAACCTGTTTGACCCGTTTGCTAAGTCGAACCAAGACATTGGGGCGACCGGGCCGATGTATTTACCGAATATAAAAGTATTTCACAAACAAACGAGGAGTGTAGGCTTACCAAGACGATAGGTGTCGAAGAAGTCTTTCATTCTGTTAGGTTCGAATTTCTTACACAAATGATGATCCCGCCTTGGCTCACCATCGTACCTTTGAGCTCTAATGACCAATGATTGCTTTGACGTGTTTGACAATGCCGGTGACATGATGATGCCCGGGCAAAGACCGACTGCCCTCGAGTTGAAGGAGCAGTCGACCGTTTTCATAATTAGTGGCGAACCCATGAACGACGTCGCCATTTTTTATTCCTAAGTTATCTCCTCCTCTCTCAGGGTTTATAGAGGCATATGTGTATATCAATGTTTGAAGAATCATTACTTTACTTTGCTTCTTTTCTTGGCAAAGTATCACTTGCTTAGTGCCTTTTCTTTCTTGGTAAATCTCCTTTGAGACGGTCTTACGGTAATATTATCGTGAGACATCTCATGTTACCACGCTTGAAGATTAGCTCTACCGTACTATAATCGGGGCGACAAAACCGTGTTTCGTTTCACTACAGTCCACTTCACTTTAATTCAGTTATACTTCATATTAGGTTCATTTTGTCTCGTTTCAGCCCACTTCACTTCATTTTGTCTCATTCAGGCATTTCGTGATACGAATGCATCATGCAGTAAATCCGAGTATCGGTTATATAAGTAAAATTTTAAAGAGTAATCGAATATCGATTATATAATAGTGGTGATAGCGATCTGAGACGAGCCAAATACGAGTTTGACCTTGCTAGCTCGGCCCGTGTTCATTAAGTAAAATCTGAGTTAGAGCCAAGGGTTTGCTCATGAATCGAAATAATAATCTACTTCGCGTTTGAACTCAAACTATTCTCGGTGCATGTTTATATTGGTATCGTATTCGTGACATCCTCCTATCGAAAAATTATAAAAATAAAAAATGCACGTTTATTTTTCACGTTTCTCGGGACATATTTTACCCTATCGAAAAATTATAAAAAAATTATTGGTAAAAATCCAAAGTTATTCGCGACATTCTTTATTTTGTATTAGTAAAAATTACTCGGTAAAATTTTTATGAGTAGCCTAACTTATTAACGTTATTAATAAGAGAATTGAGCTATAAGACCTACATAAAATATCACATCATTGATTTTAAATAAACACATTAAGTTTTTTTTTTTAGAAAAATAAAAACAATTTTTTTTGTTAACTTATCAACTTATATTTACTAAAAAAGGTCGTTAGACTTCGAATAAACACTAACCTACAAACTAAAGGAGTATACCCAATGAAATTTCTTTCTAAACTTATACGGAGTACTCCGTATTTTTTACACCAATAGTTCGTTTAATATAACCCGTGTATCGTAGTTATATATAAGTTCACGCTGTTTGCATCTTATTAAAGAATTAGTGTTATTGATTTCAAATCCGTACTAATATAAAACATAAAAAATAAATAATCGGGACAAAAAGAGTAATTAAATAATAAATTGCTTTAACATAATTTGATAATTTGGTTTGTTACATGGTAACATCATACACTTTGTAAAACTTCAATACATAAATAAAGCATAATTAATATTATCATAATTAATTAAGCTTACACATGCAACTTTGAGAAATCAACAAATATTAATTAATAAAAATACATGAAATACAAAATAAATAGGTTGCATTGTCACACACAAAACACACACATATATATTAATTTAATATGATCGACGAAGAATTCAATGATTATTCTCGATCTGTTTTGGTTCGAAAATTATATTTATTTTTTTACCAAGAAACGGGTTGGACGAGGATCGAGTGAGCCTCAAACTCGGGTGTAGTCTTAGGTATGGAGACATAGAGGACTCCATTCCCAAGTTTGGCCTTAATGTCTTCCTTTCTTATGTTATGAGGCAAAGTAAGATGTTTTCCTTGCACAAACAATTTGTTGTCCTTGATGTACACTTTTAGGTCTTGTGATGCCACTCCTGGCATGTTGAACCACATCTTTATCTTGTGTGCCTCTTCCTTGTAGTCCCATGGTGTCAATTCTGCACCAAACGTACAAAAGACGGTTTTTCAATAACGTTAATGACATATCTCTCTTACATATAACAATCATTGCTCCATGTATGCATGGTCAGATTTCAACTACGTAGTTTAATTAGTTGATAAGGTCATGAGAGGTGGTACTCATGATCTAGGTTTGAGCATTGCCAACATTAAATTGTTGTCCTTGTGGGTCTCCTTATACAAACACTTATAAAAAACGGGTTTTCAATAATGTTAATGATAGATCTTTCCCATAATAGTGGATAGTGGATACATATGTCTAAAGGAGAATGCAAATGTCAACTAGTTTAGTTGATAAAGTCATGAGAGATGGTACTCATGATCTGGGTTCGAATCCTGTCAACATCAAATTGCCCTCGTGACTCTCATTATATATATGAAGAAAGTTATTACTCCATTTAATCTGGGGTATTGATAACGTCACTAAAAATCACTTTTGTCACTCAGTTTTGTGAGAGCATGTGGAGAAAGAGATTTCCGAGTGACATTAGCTTGTGATTGTGTGCGTACCCTACCTACCTACATTTTCATCTGGACTTTAGCATACTGTCAGAGTATCAGATACGACTACTTCAATTTTTTTTCTTTGTCTAAACTAAAGTGTCGAAATATCATATCGTGTCACAATATCGACTCTTAATTACTCCACTAAGGTTATCATATTACTCAACAACTAATTAACACACTTTAAACTAGAGAGTTAAAGAGTTAATTACCAAAACGAGAGGTGTCAAGAAGGTGATTATCTTGACCTAAATGATTAGTAGTAGAGGAAGTTGGGTTAACTTTATTAAACACTCCTTCATAATTTTGTGCTTTTACAACCATTGAAAGCCTTTTAGAACCACCACCACTACTTGTGTTCTTGGACTCTCCATATGACATTGGTACCACCATGACCCGTGGCCCGAACCCGTTTGTCGACGGCCCGTTCGACACCCGTTTCGACATTACTTGAGGTGATGAAGCAGTGAAAGACAATGATGTTATGCTTGCCATTTTAATTTTTTTTAATTATTATTATTATTATATTATTATGATTATGATTATTATGAATTAATTATTGTTAATTAAGATATTAATTAATTTAAATAAAATAATAAGTTTTGGATATTTCAAATGTGATGGTTTTCGCACCTTATTTATAGTAGAGGATAATTTAATTAGTGATATAAATTTGCTATACTTTGCTTTAGTTTTTGGAAAAGAATATAAATAACTTGAAGGATGTAAGGCTTTACTTAAAGAACAGACAAATTAGTCAGATTTTTTTTTATTGGTGTGGCTTTATTCCAAAGATGAATGTTAAGCTATTTTTTTCGACTCCTAATGACTCTATTTAACGAGTTACTCCATGCATTTCGATCATTTGTTTAATTTTAATTAAATTAAATAGATTTATAAATAGTATAAAAATTGAACAAATGACTGAGAAAAGGGTAAAAGAGGAAATTAACAGTATGTTATATGTACGCGTGGCCGTGAGTCGGACCGTGTTGAGTTGAGTCGGGTGGCTTAGGTCCGACCGTTTTCCAATGTTTGTGTAACCGTGAATTATATTTTAGACTGTTATGATCGGTAAAGTATTGATTTTTTTATTATGTTAATCTTGTGGAACTACCGATGTAAAATGATTAACAGCACGGTCGTGGCGAAATAATTTTCAAGTCCATGACTCAATAAGCTTCTCTAATAATATTTCAGACAGAAATCTCCTACAAGATCGTCATATTCTATCACCTAAAAAATGGGATTTATTACTTAAAAACTTGAAAATTAATAATTAATTTATCGGTTATTATTGTTAGGACATCCCGTCTATTATATAAAACAGTTTCATATTCCGATGAAGTAGTTAAATTATTGTAAGTACAATCATCAATGCAATTGGACCAAGTCACCAAAAATCTAAGCTGATAATATTAGTCCAAAAGGCCTGAGGCGTGAAAGGCCGAAGCCCAACTTTCATTATTGGGCCAACTATTATCGTTTTTTTGTTCAACGAAGAACACACCTAGTCGCGCTCATTATAATATGGAGAAAGAAGATTCGAACCTGAGACCTACTGTCTGAAGTATTCAATAGGCCCAACTATTAGCATTAGGATCGTGGGTTTGGAAATTACTCTGTAGTAGTATTATATCACCAGTTGTATGTGCAACCGTCTCAAAGTACTTGAGCTTGTATGTATACTTTATGAGATTATACAAGTTTCTAAACGAAGTTGTAAGTTTTTGAGCAAAATATTTATGTGATTTAGCACGAAAACTTTACATTAAAGCTCAAAATTTTTGTGATAACACTCAAAATCACAAAAAATACTTGTACATAGAGCTATATACAACTGGTTATATAATCTACTCATTGTCTGGTTATATAATCTACTCATTGTCTGCTTTCGAAGTTTGCCTGTCATGACCATCAACGAGACGACAAACGTGTCTAAGGTACAATCATTTATGCTTTTCTTATTTAATTTAAGCGAATCAAAGCACATTTATTGTTTGGTTTGTATTTATTGATGGAGAATCATCTTTATCTTTGGTTTTTTTTACCTGGTACCCGTGTTTTTTGTTTTGTTAATTGGGTGGATATTATATTCAAACGAGAAGATAAATTAAAACCAGAGGATTTTTTTTTTTAAAGTCGATCGATCTACAATCCACTTTAAACCATGCATATGGCAACTAAAGTTTCATTGGGTAAGTTTATATAAAAGGGATGATACTCATGGTCTAAAGTTCAAACCCCGTCAAGATCATAATAAGAGTAAGATTCTCCGTTAAAGTCTTCCAAATCTTAAGGTTATGTCATATCAACTTTTCACAATATTTGATACTTCGTACGGAGTATTTTTTTTGTTCAGATTATCAACCCCAAATAAACTTTATACTTCCAAAGCTAAAAAAAAGCTACACTTGTCGATCATTTATTAGATGACATCACTCAAAAACATGTCTACGGTTCGCAAAGAATATAAAAAATAAATAAATATTTGACACAGAGGAATAAAATTTTAAGCCAACCAATTTACATAGTACTACTAACTTTTGTAAGAGTATTTATTCCTAGTTCATTAATTATTAAGAGTCGTGAAACAAAACTCGTGATAATTTAACAAAATTTTACGTTCATTATTGAGAGACAAAATTCGAGTTCATCATCATGTCTTCATCAACCCAACAATTCAAGAGCGAGACGACAAACAGCCTCTCCAAGAAGCCGGTTGTCCTCCAGTTTCGAGACCGTGTGGTTGTGACCATGACAAATCAAACAACATACCCCATGACTCTGCTTAAAAGCAAGATTTGGTCTGGGAAACGCGACACAATAACAATTTTTCCTGATGAAATCGCGCCCAATGAATCCGGATCCTTCACCCATTTTGGGAACCAATATTTCGGCGCTAGAGGAGCCGTGGTTTATGCTGGCCGGAATGCGACCGCCGTGCCTTGTGCTTGGCTACTTGCTTGGGATGCACCTGCATGCTTAACTTCAGACACTCCCAATCGGGTATGTATGTAAACCTATTATTTCCAAAAAAAAAAAAAATGAAGAAAGTACTTGGTCGCATTATAATATATTTAATTGTTATTATTAATTGTTTTATGCCTGGTGGGAAATGAAAGCTTTTGTAAGCGATAACAAAAACCTATGCAAATGTCAAAAAAAAATTTAAAAAAAATGTTTTGCCGAAAGTAATTAATTAATTTTAATTATATTGTAGTATATCATGTTTACTTTTTAACAAAAAAAAACGCACTTAGTAACATTATAATATATTTAATTATTAATATTGGAGTATACTATATATAAAATGGAACACAACAATTAAAATGGGATATAAAATATGTCATGAAATAATTTCTTGCTTTTATTTTTTTCTACCTTTCTATATTGAGTAATTTAAAATATCAGTTGATAATTACATTTTGTAGTCGTTTTTATAACATGCGTATCCATTTTATTATAGACTGTGATCATTTTTATTAGTACTCTGTATATTCTTTTGTATGAGTATATGTGGTAAACGTACCTATTTTTATTACTTTTGGTACCACTGTTACCTCCATTTATACGAGTAATTAGTACACTCTCTCATTCTTTGGAAAAGCACACTTTGGGAAAATAGTATTATACAGTTGGTTGTACAAAAGTATTGTACAACCAAGACAAAGTTTTTGAGCTTTTGTGTATATTTATTGAGCTTATAAAAGTTTCTGAGTTGAGTTGTAAGTTTTTGAGCTTAAACATTTATCTGATTTAAATCGACAACTTTACACTAAAGTTCAGAAAGTTTATAGCAAAACTCGAAATCTTTGTGATAAAGCTCAAAATCTTAAAATCAGTTGTATATATAGCTATGTATAACTGGTTGTATAATCCTCTAATTGCACACTTTGAATAAAATATACCACTCATTTGAATAAAAAGGTGTGTTTTTCCAGTGAATGAGAGGGAGTTCTAGTATAGATCCCGTGCAATTATGCACGTTATGTATAATAAAAATATTTTATAACATATTTCTTTAAATTTTAAATATTAATTCATCCCGTTTTAAATATTTCTTTAAAATTTTAAACATTTAATTAGAAATCGTCTTTCAGTACGTTTAGTAATAAGTGGATACATGTACAATGAGAAGATTATACAACCAGCTGTACATAGCTCTATGTACAACTGGTTTTATGATTTTGAGCTTTATTACAAAGGTTTCAAGTTTTGCCGTAAACATTCTGAGCTTTAGTGTACATTTGTCGAGTTAAATCACAAAAACGTTTAAACTCAAAAACTTACAACTCATGCCAAGAATTTGTATAAGCTCCGTGGATATATACAAAAGATTAACAACTTTGCTTTGGTTGTACAATGCTATCGTACAACCAGATGTATAATCTTATTTTCCCATGTACAGGTATACGTTGATTGTGGCCCAGAAGAAGTGATTGACAGAATAGAATGGATTCAGATCGAGACGGAGTTACAGTCGTCGCCAAAAACCAATTTCGACGACGACAAAGCCACCCGAACCACGGTGACCGCCAAATTCGATGACAAGATCGTTGATCCTGCAACCCTTGCATCAGTTTTCGGTATCATGTAAGACCATCAAGGAACGTACGCCTAATTAAAAAATATATATATACTCTGTATTTGTACTTAAATAAATTACTCCCTTCGTCTCAGTTATTTATTTACTTTGATTAAAATATTACTCAAAAATAGTAATTGAAAAGTAAATAAATAACGAAGACGGAAAAGAGGATAAAACTTGTTTGATGTAATATAATGTGTAAAATTATCGTAATTGAATTACGATAATTATTGAATATATTTTGGGATTTTGCTTTTCGTTTGTGCTTTGTATTCATGTTTATTTTTTCAACGAAGCACGCACTCAGTTGCATCATAATACAGGGAATGTGGATTCAAACCTACACCTTTGATGTTTTGTAGTTATGATGTTGATCTTCGAAAAAAAAGAGATCAAAATTATGGTATCGCAGTCTATACAAAAAATTATGGAGAGACGGTCTCTCAATAAATTATATCAGTCACATTGTACGTGGTGATGTAATACTGCTCGTGTCTTGGTTGTTTCTTTACCTTTAATTAAATATATTTTCTCACAAATAATTTGATATGGCCTAGTGCGATATTACAATAATTTAGGGAAGAGGGTTAGGATTCATAAGTCCCATATTTAACCTAGTTTTGAGAGTATTCGATATACAAGGAAGTTTCGAGTTCATTTTCGCCTGATTTCCAAGATTTTTCTTCGAAATTCTAGATATCTCCAAAAACATACGGAGTATTTGTTTATGTATTTTTAAGAATTATGTCTAGATTTTTCTAGATTAATTTCAACAAGAAAATGATGAATGTTAAGATGTAAAAGATATGTCACTTCCTAACAAATGAGAAAATTGATACTTGTAATTATATAGATTGAGTATGAAGATATTCTAAGAGATTGTTTTCCAGTAAATTAATGAGAGACGTAATATGAAAAATGGAAATTAATTAAGTAACCCTCTACTTATCATGTGAAAGCTGAAAAGTCTCTTAATAACGTTATGAAGAGATTGTACTTATAAATTTAATTTGATGATATTTTTTCTGCGAAGAAAAAACCTTAGCTCTGAAGAGATTATATTTTACATTCTCTAATTTTCCAATTTGGTTTTTCCATGTTTTGTCTACGCGCATTTTAATTTGTGTCGTTAAAATCTTTCAGTGCATATTAGCAAAATTACTCCGTATAAAAATTCGTTATTAACAATGTACTTTAAAAGACGAATCATACAAATCACACATAGATTAGTCTGGATCTCATATCCCATTTTCGTGTCTCACTCTATGTGCCACACTCTAGACGAGATGACACATCAACAAGCTAAGTTATTATAATATTTGTTATATATTTTATTCATGCAATAGCTAGGCGAGGTGTCATCTCGTGTATGATATACATGTGGCACACAGAGTGAGATAAAAATGGGACAAGAGGTGTCATCCCGAAGATAACTCTTTTAATCCCCCGTTGAGTCGCCTCTATGATAGGCATCAAATAAAATCGTCTCTGCTTCTGCCTCACCCTCACTCACCAGTGCTTAAAGGGATCGAAAATACTACTTATATCAACAAAGTGCATACGCTTTCTTTTCTGGTTTGTCCATGATAAAAACTTCACAGTTAAGTGTGCTTGACTGACAAAAGTCTTAGAATAAGTGACCTCCTGGGAATGTTTCCGGGATGCGTATGAGTGAAGAAAAAATGCGAGGTAAAGGATTCGTGTTGATCTCTGTGAGATCAGTATACAGTCTGACGAGCTACCACAGCCAATAATACTCCCTCCCGTGGAGGGGAGAGAGTACATTGTTTATTCAACTAATTTAATTATTCACATATTTTTTTTTTCAAAATTACCCTCGCAAAAAAAGAGGGACGATTTTTGTTTTTTTCAAAAATAAATAAACCAATTACTCTCTCTTTCTCGTTCATTTGTTTACTTTTAATTTGATTAAAATCCTTATCAAACTTTACAATGAATATAAAAGATAAACAGATGAACAAAACCTTGTGACTACTTTTAAAAGAAGAATAGGGTTCTTGTGTCAAGGAAGTGAATAAAAAAATTCTTACGCGAAGTTGTAGAATGGAATATAAGTTCTACTTTTAAATATGGTTTATTCCATTTGAATAAGAATCAAGACACTATAAATGAGTGACTTGTGTGGAAGTTGAACACACAAAAATAAAATTAAATCACTACATAGTATCTACTACATCTTCTCAATCATCAAGGTAAAAAGATTTTATAATAATAATAATAATAATAATTTGAGTTTTTTTTCTTAATAAAATAAAGTTGCATTATAATAATAATATTAAAAAAATAAAATAATAATACTTCCTATAAAATAATATTTAATGTTTTTATTATTAGTTGTAAGTTTGTAATGTTATTAACACGTTATTCGGTAAATTAACATATTAACAACATATCTCGAGTTAGATAGTAAAATGATTATTCATGCATATTGGAAGCAATCTACTTTTTTTTTTTTCAATTTGTTGTTAAGATCAACATATTCAAAACTCAAATTAATCTTCAATGTTCTCAATACTAATCAACATGAAAAAAAATATAATCATGTGAAGTTTTGTTAGATTCGTCTCGAAAAGTATAATAAAAATATCAAATTTGGAGGATAAATATTTATTTTAAATTAAAAAATGTGCATTGACAAATGTGATAAACACTTGCTTAGTGATGATTCTGCTAACGAGGTAGATTCATTAGTTAGTCAAATATGTTATTTGGATCTATTGACCGTATTCTAATCTGCTAACGTTATAAAAATGTATTTACGCTGATTGCGGAAAAGCCTTAGCAAGAAAGAAAGAAATACCCTTTGAAATTTTGATCAACTAATTATTTGTTCTATTATATGTACGTGTGTGATCATACCCGTTACAGGCAGCTATGGCGACGGCGGTGATGCAAGAACAAAATGGCACCCAAACTACAATGAGTAACAAGACGACTTTCCCGATGAGTCTGACTCGATCCTACAATTACTCAGGCAAACCCCTTGGTGCATTTCCGGAATCAATTTACCCTAATAGCAGCTCCACTTTTACCCACTTGAGGGGTAACTTCTTTGGCTCCAAAGCTTATGTGGTGTATGATGGGAGAAATGCCCAAGGCATTGACTGTTCATGGCTTTTGGCTTGGCATGCACCTGCTGACTCCACTCCTGACTTTCCAAACAGGGTAAAAGATATATCAAATACTCCCTCCGATTACCCGTGTTCTTCCCTATTTCCTTTTTGGGCCGAGTTTGATTTTCTTCCCTCTTTCCATTTAAGGAAAGTTTTATCATTTCATTAATTAATATAATATTCCTCTCTCCAAAAAGAAAGGGGAAGAACACAGGTAATCGGAGGGACGGAGTAATGTTTTTTTTTGTCTGAAGAAGCGCGCACCGAATCACATATAGTTGATAATTGAACCCTGGCCTCGATCTAGGGTTTGAGAATAGAGCTTTTACCACATTATCTAACATTTGCTCTTGTTTTTCGAGCAAGTATAATATCTAAGCCCTACGATGACATATACGATGACCAAACTCGTCACTGGTAGTGGTGATAATAAGACAAGATAGCTCGCGAGAAACTCGAACTCGATTTGACAATTTAACGAGTCAAGTCGGACAACTGCCATTAGCTTGACTCGAATAGCTCGCGAGCTAGTAGCTCAAAACAATTTTGTTCACTAATAAATTAAACCATTCTAATTTTAATTATGTGTTGGTTTTAATGTAGGTATTTGTTGCATGTGGCCCCAAGGAAACCATTGGTTATCTGGACAATCATCAAATTGAACAAAAATTGGCAACCGGGGCGACCTTTTCTACTATAACCGATCCGGCTACCAAGACCTTTGTTTATGGCAACATTAGTGACTCTGTCCCTGAAATTGCCACTCTCGTTGCTGACTTTAAACTCATCCCCTAAACAAATCCACCTATTAATAATGATAATTATTATTATTATTATTATTATGTAATTTCATGGTTAATACAGTACGGAGTACTAATTATGAAGGTTAAATAAATTCTTATATGGAATGATACTCTTATCTACAGAAAAGCTTTTGGTTTGTGTATTTACTTTGTCATGGACTCATGGATGTATATCTAATTAATACGGAGTAATTACATAAACATGTACTCCTTGTGTCTCGATCCTGTTTACTTTTGGTTCATTTTTTAGAAATCTCAGTGTGGATTTAATAACATAACTCAGAATCACTGAAACACTTAGCAACTGTCGTGAGAACAGTTGTCCAAACAATACCAAAGCCCAAACAGTCGTACCATAGTCATGTTTACTTTTGGTTTTGGCACAAAGATCAAGATAGACCAAAGAGTTACTCATAAATTAAATAACATACTCAAAATAGAAAGGTAAAAAAAGACAATCTGAAATAGAATAGGTAAACAAAATGATCGAGAGTGAAGGAGTATGCATTAAGCGACACAGTCTGGATATTAACAATGTATTTCGTTCCAAAGACGAATAACTCAAGATCACATACATATAGATATATTTTCTTATATTATAGATTGTCGAGAATATCGAAAATTCTCCAGTTTCACCCGTTATAAACTTGTGACGGATATACGCGTTGCAAGGGAGACTTACTATTTTATAATTTTCTATATATAATAGAAACATCATTTAGAGGACAATGAGGGGTGCCACGTGGCAACCCCATGATCATTCTCAACAAAAATACAAGATTTGTATTTTTTGTTAAAATAAAGTCAGATCAATCTCTAGACCCCTCAATCCAATGCATGCACCTTAAACATCGAACCATGATTGTTTAATGTTAAATTTTGTATGTAAAATTTTCATAAGTTATTGAATATAGTTATATTATTCAATACAACTATACAAGTAAATTTGTTTTAAATGCATTATATTTTAGAAAAAAATTCAAATTAAAATAAATGATAATTTTTTTTTTTGTTTTTTTAGATATGCTTTATTTTAATTTATTTGTAAAAATATAATAAAAGCTATATTGTGAAAAAATTGTAGTTTTAATGGTAAAATCTTAGGTCTATCATTGTCCAACACTGACCAACTATATAAATAAATGAATCATTCTCAATTAAATTTAGTATAGCATGGTAAAAAAAAGTCAATTACACAATTTTTTTTTTCCCAAATCAACTCACACAAGTCGGATATTTTAAAAGAATTTATTCGCTTATATAGTAGTTTGTACTACTTATTTATAAATACCTTAAAACACAAATAAAAAAAATTGATTATTTAAATGACGGGATTATTGTTAATTCACATTATAGACAGAATTGAAATTAGACACAATTTTTTATATAATCCGTATGTGCTAATACATTTTGGAGGAAAAGTTAAAATGTCGTTTTTGTTTTAGTATATAGACGATTTTCCTGATTATTTTAGACCTTTTTTTATTTATTATTTTATTACCTTTTAGAATTTCTTCTATAAAAATTACCCTCACAAAAAAGAGATTTTTTTAACAAAAAAAAATCAATTACTTTTAGAAGAAGAATAGGGTTCTTGTTGTCAAGGAAGTGAATAAAAAAATTCTTACGCTAAGTGGAATAATATAAGTTCTACTTTTGAATATGGCTTATTCCATTTAGATAAGAATCAAGACACTATATAATGAGTGACTTGTGTGGGCGTTTAACATATAAAAATTAAATCAATTCACTACCTAAGAGAGTATATACTACATCTTCTCAATCTTCAAGGTAAGAAGATTTTATTAGGTATAATAATAATAATAATAATAATAATAATAATAATAATAATATTTGATGTTATTATTATTAATGTTATTTACGCGTTGTTTGGTAAATTAACATATTAATAACATATCTTGAGGTAGATAGTAAAATGATTCATGTTTACATGCTTATAATGCATTTGGTTTTATTAGGTCCAATTTGTTGTTAAGATCAACGTATTCACAACTCATATGAATCTTCAATGTTCTCAATAATAATCTATAGGAGAAAAAATATAATTATGTAGAATTTTGTTAGTTTCGTCTCCAGGAGAACAATAAGAATATCAAACTTGTAGTACAGTATATATATTTTTAGTAAATTTAAAGATATTTAAACTGCAGATTGTGCATGGACAAATGTGATAAAGTAAAATGATGCGTTTTTTTATGCATAATCCTCTGTTTATTACATGCACTTAGACACTTAGTGATGATTTTGCTAAAGACATAAGTACATAGATTCATTAGTTAGTCAAAGATGTTATTTGGATCTACTGACCGTATTTTGATAACGTTATCTAAGCTAAAATTTACTTATACTGATAAGCCTTAGAAAGAAAGAAAGAAAGACCTTTTGAAAATTTGATCAACTAATTATGTGGTCGTTTGGTTGCCCTCTAAAATCATGGGAAGTAGAACTACTACCCATGAATTGATAAATTTGGATGTTGTTTGGTTGCCCACTTCCCGAGAATTGTCACTTCCCAGGAATTGTCACTTCCTCTATGATGGGGAAGTTACTCACCAAGCCCTGGCCTCCTTGGTGTGTAGAACTTCCCGCATGAAATTATTTTTCACATGACAACCAAACAATATTTTTGTAATTCCCATGAAATACAAATTCACGTGAATTTAAGTTCCCGGTAACTTCATCTTCCCATGGTGAACCAAACGAGCCCTATATGTTCTATTATGTACGAGTGTGAATGTGTGATCATACCTGTTACAGGCAGCTATGGCGATGGCGGTGATGAAAGAACAAAATGGCACCCAAACTACCATGAGTAACAAGACAACTTTTCCGATGAGTCTGGGTCGAACCTTTAGTTACTCTGGCAAACCCCTCGGTGACTTTCCGGCAACAATTTACCCTAATAGCAGCTCCAGTTTTACCCACTTGAGGGGTAACTTCTTTGGTTCCAAAGCATATGTGGTGTATGATGGGAAAAATGCCCAAGGCACGGAATGTTCTTGGCTTTTGGCTTGGCATGCACCTGCTGACTCCACTCCTGACTCTCCAAACAGGGTAAATATTTTACTCCCTTTATATTTTTGCACAAGAAATAAAGTTGTGACAAATATTTTCGACAAAAAATTGTGCAACTTTATAATTTTGTTCACTAATTAAACCATTCTAATTTTATTCATGTGTTGGTTTTAATGTAGGTATTTGTTGCATGTGGCTCCAAAGAAGTTATTGGTTACCTGGACAATCATCAAATTGAACAAAAACTGGCAACCGGTGCGACCTTTTCTACTATAACCGACCCGTCTACCAAGACCTTTGTTTACGGCAACATTAGTGACTCTGTCCCTGAAATTGCCACTCTCGTTGCTGACTTTAAACTCATCCCCTAAACAAATCCACATATATATAAATCTCCATAATATTATTAATAATAATAATTATAATTATTATAATTATTATTATTTAGTAATTTCATGGTTATTATAGTAAGGAGTACTAATTATGAAGATTAAATAAATCCTTATATGGAATGATACTCTTATCTATGGAAAAATTTTCGGTTTGTGTATTTACTTTGTCATGGATGTATGTCTAATTAATTAATATGAAGTAATTACTTAAACATGTACTCCCTGTGTCTCAATCCTGCTTACTTTTGGTTTTATTTTTTAGAAATCTCTGAGTAGATTCAATAACATAACTTAGAATCAGCGAAACATTCTGCAACTGTCGCGAGTACGTACCTGAGCCCAAACAGTCATACCATACTACCATAGTCATGTATACTTTGATTTTGGCACAAAGATCAAGATGGGAGGAGGGGATCAATTGTAGACCTTGTTATCGGATGACGTGTGTACCAAAGAGTAGGAACGTGATCGATTAAATTACTCATAAATTAAATAGCATACACAAAATAGAAAGGTATAAAAAAAAAGACAATCATAAATGGAATAATAGGTAAACTAAAACCAAGGATCGGGAGTGAAGGAGTATGCATTAAGCGACACAATCTGGATGTTAACAATGTACTTCCAAAGACGAATAACACAAGATCACATACGTATAGATATATTTTCTCTTATAGATTGTGGCAGCTCCATGATCATTCTCAACAAAAATATAAGGTTCATATTTTTTGTTTAAATAAAGTCGGATCAATCCCTAGACCTCTTAATATAATGCATGCACCTTAAACATTCAACCATGATTGTTTAATGTTAAATTTTATATGTAAAATTTTTATAAGTTGTCGAACATAGTTAGATTATTCAATACAACTACTCGTATACAAGTAAATTTATTTAAAATGTAATGTATTTTATAAAAAAAACAAATTAAAATAGGCGATAATTTTTATAGATATGCTTTTTTAAAAATTTATTTTCATTTATTTGTGCTTTTAAAAATAGAATAAAAGCTATATTGTGTAAAAAATTGTGGTTTTAATAGTAAAATCTTAGGTCTGTCATTGTTCAATACTGGCCAATTATTATATAAATAAATGAATCATTCTCAATTTATTTAGTATAGCATTGTAAAAAAAATGTCAATTACACAATTTTTTTTCCATATCAGGTCATACAAGTCGGATATTTTGAAAGACTTTATTCGTTTATATAGTACTCTGTACTACTTATTTGTAATTACTTTAAAACAAAAATAAAAAATTAATTATTTAAATAACGGGATTATTGTTAAGTGACATAAAATTTAGTGCTATTGATTTTGTTGTTCTTTTCTAAATTTCATTATTAAAATTAATACTAATGCTAATTATTACTATTAAAATAAAATACTTGTACACAAATACAGCTATTTCATATTTTTAATGTTTTTTTTCTTTCGATCTAACGGAGTAACGGACTCCAGTTGCTTACATTAATGATTATTTCAGCCTGCATATCAAGATTTACGGGTGTCCACCCAGTAAAAATAATCAAGAAAATTTGTGGGTTGGTTTCAAAAATTACGCAGCTTTTTATTTAAGCGAATCAAAATGATTGTGTAAGCCGTGAATACAAAATACGAGTACGTAATTACAAGGCAGAAAACAATGTATTTGCGTAAAATAATCTAATTTAAGAAGCCAATTTTTAATGAAGTATAACCACCACAAATAACATAAATAATTCATAAAAATATCGTTTTACTAATTTTATAAATCATTCAAAATATCAAGTATCAAGCCGTTATTGTTTTTTAAATTAAATGTTTGGATATATGGATATTAAAAATTAATTTTATGTTAATTTTTTTTCCATTTTCTATTTCCTCAATATATGTTAAGAGAATTAATATAATTATACGTCAATTCACTTTATAGATTGACACATTTTTTACAGAAACCACCGTGCAATTTGTGCGGGCCGGGGTTAAAACTAGTTTATATTTATAGATAGACTTATAAATTATAGATATGTGAAATCATTTTTATTTAAGAAATAGTTGTAAAGTAGGGAAAGGCATTTTGAATAAACAAATATGGACCTAATTTAAATTAGACACAATTTTTTATTTAATCCGTATGTACTAATACATTTTGGAGGAAAAGTTAAAATGCCGTTTTTGTTTTAGTATAACGACGATTTTCTGTGTTATTTTAGATCTTTTTTCTATCTACTATTTTATTCCCCTTTTCAATTTCTTCTATAAAAATTAGCCTAACAAAAAGAGATTTTTTTTTTATAAAAAAAAAGATCAATTACTTTTAAAAGAAGAATAGGGTTCTTGTTGTCAAGGAAGTGAATAAAAAAATTCTTACGCGAAGTTGTAGAATGGAATATAAGTTCTACTTTTAAATATGGTTTATTCAATTTAGATAAGAATCAAGACACTATATAATAAGTGACTTGGGTGGGCGTTTAAATTATATAAAAATTAAATCAAATCGCTACCAATAGTATATTACTAGCTACATCTTCTCAATCTTCAAGGTAAGAAGATTTAATAATAATAATAATAATAATAATAATAATAATAATTGATTTTTTTATTATTAGTTGTAAGTCTGTAAATATTATTTACGCGTTGTTTGGTAAATTAACATATTAATAACATATTTGTAGTACAGTATATAATTTTTTTAATAAATTTAAGGATATTTAAATTACAGATTATGTATTGACAAATGTAATAAAGTAAAATTATGTGTTTTTTTTTGTCATGCATAATCCTTCATAGGCTCTATTTATTACATGTATTTAGACACTTAGCGATGATTTTGCTAACTAGGTACGCATGTGGATTCATTAGTTAGTTAAAGATGTTATTTGTATCTACTGATCATATTCTATTAATGTTATCTAAGTTAAAATTTATTTACACTGATAAGCTTTAGAAAGAAAGAAAGACCTTTTGAAATTTTGATCAACTAATTATATGTTCTATTATGTACGAGTGTGAATGTGTGATCATACCTGTTACAGGCAGCTATGGCGATGGCGGTGATGCAAGAGCAAAATGGCACCCAAACTACCATGAATAACAAGACAACTTTCCCAATGACTCTGAGTCGGTCCTATAGTTACTCAGGCAAACCCCTCGGTGACTTTCCGGCATCAATTTACCCTAATAGCAGCTCCAGTTTTACCCACTTGAGGGGTAACTTCTTTGGTTCCAAAGGATATGTGGTGTATGATGGGAAAAATGCCCAAGGCATTGACTGTTCATGGCTTTTGGCTTGGCATGCACCTGCTCAGTCCACTCCTGACTTTCCAAACAGGGTAAATATTTTACTTCCTCTATTTTTTTTAGGAATTGTAATATTTACTATTTGCACAAAAAATGAGATTGTGACAAATATTTTCGACAAAAAAAATTGTGTTACTTTACAATTTTGTTCACTAATTAAACCATTCTAATTTTATTCTTTGGGTTGGTTTTAATGTAGGTATTTGTTGCATGTGGCTCCAAAGAAGTTATTAATTATCTGGACAATCATCAAATTGAACAAAAACTGGCACTCGGGTTGACCTTTTCTACTGTAACTAACCCGCCTACCAAGACCTTTATTTACGGCAACATTAGTGACTCTGTCCCTGAAATTGCCACTCTCGTCGCTGACTTTAAACTCATCCCCTAAACAAATACACCTATATATAATTCTCCATGATATTATTAATAATAATAATTATTATTATTTTGTAATTTCATGCTTATTATATAGTACGGAGTACTAATTATGAAGGTTAAATAAATTCTTGTATCGAATGCTAATTATCTACGATTATATGGAGTACGAAACTTTCTGTTTGTGTATTTACTTTGTCATGAATGTGTACGGTGTCAAATTAATACAAAGTAATTAGTAAGACATAATATATTCCCTCTGTCTCGATCACGTTTACCTTTGGTTTTGTCCCAAAGATGAGGATATGATAGACTTTGTGGTGGGAGGAAAATAGGATTATACACTTGTTGTACAATAGCATTGTACAACCAAGGCAAAATTGTTGAGCTTTTATATATATATTTATATTTATCGAGCTTATAAAAGTTTATGAGCTAAGTTCTAAGTTTTTGAGATTAAACATTTATATGATTTAACTCGACAACTTTACACTAAAGCTTAGAAAATTTACAGCAAAACTCAAAAACTTTGTGATAAAGCTCAAAATATTAAAACCAGTTGTACATAGAACTATGTACAACTGGTTGTATAATCCTCTAACTGGTTACTGCCTTACTGGAGGACATGTGTAACAAATTACACGTGGGAGCGTAGAGTGATTAAATTATTCATAAATAACATATTCAGAACAATAGAAAGGGTTATACGAATAACAGCGTAAGACAACATAAAATGAATAGATAAACAAAAAATGATCGAGGTGAAAGGAGTATGTAATAAGCGATACGGTCTGGACTCTGGATCCTCAATTATATCTTCGACTCTTCCATATATAAATCGATTGCCCATCATGTATGATTTTCGTTTGAAAACATCAAATATATAAGATCCCCATGACCCCATCAAACCCTCGAGTATGAGTTTTTCTAAAATGTGAATTGGACACAGGTTAAAATGGTTATTACGAGTAACTAAGAAAAAAAATTACGAGAATATATATCCTATGAGATATTGAAAATTGAAATGTGAAGTCATAATCAACATATTTGGAGAATTATGTTTGGGAATATTTTCTTAATAAACATCTTATTACTTTATTTCAAACCAACAAATATACTCGTTCTTTTTTTCTAAATAATGTTTTTGTGTTTTGACTTTTGAGGTGAATCAATTTTCTTAAAAAAAGTGTGCTACTAAAATTCTTCCTAAAATTTCAAGTTCTTAATATTAATTCATGCTCTGTATATATTTTACAAGAGAATTCAATGTTTCGAGTGTGAGAAAAAACATAGAATCCTTCTATATTAGTTCTATGTAATAAAAGAATAACGATTTCGAATATGTTCCATCCAAAATGCATTATGCCAAATTTAGAAACAAGTAATTCAAAGTACTTCATAATAAATTAACAAGCTATTAAATTTCAGAAATGATAAAAAAAAATATCAATTTTTTTTGAAGTTCATGATAAAAACAAATATACTAATCACTTCATTTTTTTCTAAATAATTATTTCTGTGTTTCGAGGTGAATCTCTAACTCTATTTTACAAAAAATCATAGAATTAGTTCAATATTCTTTTAAAAAAAATTGCTAATACAATTCTTAAGAAATTTCTTAATATTAATTATTATATATTTCACAAGAGACTGAACGCGTTTCTAGTGTGGAAAAAATATATATTTTATATTTTCATTAAAATATACATATTTGTAAGTTTTACTTAATTATTTTGATGGCTTCGCACTTTTAAATTATTTTCTCAAAGATGAATTACAAAGTTGAAAGATGTAAAAATTATTAAATCTCCAATTTAAATTCAATAAATAGAACGACATAAAATCAATCTCTAACATATACCGTGCATATATGCACATTTTATGCACATTCTATAGTAATAGTTAATATACCAACTATTTAATTCACTATTATCCAAAAACCTTTTTTAGCAAGTTGATTGATGGGTCAATTTTTTATTCCACCGGATCTACTATTTTTATGTAGGTAATCATTTTACTATAAAATTAGTGTGAAACATAACACCAATAATTACTCGATAAATAAAATTAATTACCTCCATCACATGAGAGATTTATTTCTTGTTAACAGTATTGAGGCACCGTCTCTTACACTCTTATAAGCTTTGGAACCAAAGTCGTTATCCTTCCAATGTGTAAATACAACACTCTTCCAACAAATTTGTTACCAAAAATGTGTCGATAGGATGGCCTAATCAAATATGGAATCGATATAAAGTCATGCATCATCGTGCAATAGTACACGATTTGATAAGCATTTTACCTTAAAATTGAAAAGACATACACTCTTTTCGGGTCTCTAAAAGCTTTTACATTAATTAAAATATTTTTCGAAAATGAATAAATCTGTAAAAGTTTTCAGAAACTCAGAATTTGTGATAATGATAATTACCCAAGTACGTAGTAGTTTATATAGTGTCTTTGTTTTCTCTATTTGGAATAAATAAACTAATAAATTATTATGTACAAAGTTTGAATCGTATTCCAAATTACAACTTGCCTACGAATTTTTTTGTCAAAATAGAATAATCATATCTTCTTCTTATTATTATTATAAACAAAAAAAATAAAGAATATCTCGTGGGTAAAGCATTTTGATTCGACACTTGAACTAAAGATTAAAAAAGTTTGTATACGATTATACAAGTATGTAGAATCCTTGTGTATATATTCCAGGATGATTGTATTATCGATTATTATATTGATTAAGAATAATACATATAAACATTCTCCATCTTCTCCGCATGGTATCAGAGCAAGTGTCACTAAAGATCACGGGTTCGAATCTCATCCCTCTTTCGCTTCTCGTTGTCCATAAGTTTACTTAATGACGTCCGTATTTTAACTGATTTACCCCTTAATTTGTTTAGCCCTTTTACCTACCATGCTCCCTTTATTCATTCAACTACATTCAACTTTCAAACTTCACTCACTTAATTATAAACACAATTACGACATATAAGACGACACGTAATTGCGATATTTACTTGTTACCAACACAATTAACGTGCCAAACCACAATATCTATTACTATAATTCCTAAAATCTGTGCACGTTCGACAAAGTAATCTAATATAATACTGACGGAAAATATTAATCAACTTATAGAAATACACATTAAAAAAATTGTCCAGGCGTGGAATCATACCTTTTTAGTTTAATAATAAAATAAATAATAAATGATAATATCACATAATTGGACTGTCTCACCAGTGCAAATCTCCTGTTCCATTTCTGTGTCTTACTCTGTGTGTCACACCATACACGGGATGACACATCGCCTATTGCATAAATAAAATATGCAAACACGGGATGACACCTCGCCTATTGCATAAATAAAATATGCAACAAATATTATAATTTGTTGATGTGTCATCCCGTGTAGGGTGTACATGTGACACACGAGCGAAACACAAAAATGGGACTGAAAATTCGCACTACCATCTGAGTGAATAAATAGAAAGATTACCATCAACAATTATCGAATGAACCGATCTCACACTCAATAATGAGCAATAAAGAACGATTTTATTATTTAATTAAACATTTCACAACGTAAGACTGCAATTATAAGACTGTCTTACATTACAAGGCAATCCCCTAATCGATATGTGACAAACGATTGAAGCTAGATAGCCCTGACAGGGACATGGATATACTTCATGTGTTCAGCTTTGGTAATCTTAGGGACAGAAATGTAAAGGACACCATTCTTAAGGACAGCTTGTGCCTCTTCTTTAGCACAATTAATAGGCAAATGTAGTTTACAATCAAAAGGGCTATGTATTTTCCTACCAAATGCATCTACACCTTCACTACCCGTCACCACCAACATGTTGTCCACCACATTCACCTCGATGTCCGGTGCCGCCAACCCTGGCATGTCGAACCACATCCTTATCTCGTTCTCGTCTTCTGTCGTGTTCCATGGTGTTCTCACTACACATCCATTGACAATTTTGCAAAAAAGATCGACGTTATGATTCTGATCACAGATGTATGTTGGTGAGATAACCAATTCGAAACAAACAAATTAATGCAAAGATTGATAGAGACATACATAGATTTAACACAAAAATAATCGAAGTTATGATTCAGATCGCAGAAGTTGGTGAAAGATAATAATTTAGAAACAAAAAATTGATGCAAAGGTTGATAGACATACATAGATTTAACACAAAAAAGATCGAAGTTATGATTCAGATCGCAGATGTTGGTGAGAGGTAATAATTTCGAAACAAAAAATTAATGCAAAGATTGATAGATACATAGATTTAACACAAATTTTTGTTTAGGTTTAGCATGGCGAAAAGGCATGTTGTGGAATGCCATGTGTTACGACGTGATTTTTCCAACGATTAATTTGGAAAAAAATTGAGGGATACCACGTGCACAAATTTAAAATGTTGAACAACATGAATAAAGTGACAAATTTTTAGTGGATACCAAGTGAATTTTCGAAAGTTCTTGATGTGATAATCAATTTGAAACGAAAAATTGATGCAATGATTGATAGCGATTTAATTGGTGAAAAGGCATGTTATGGGATTTGTATGCACAAACTTAAAATGCTGAATAACATGTGCAGTAGTATAAAGTGACAAAGTTCATGGATATATACCACGTGAATTTTTTGTTAGATCAGTAAGTAATGACACTGTCGAGCGCAACTAGAATTGATAAACGACCCAAATCAAAAGAAACGTATATATATGCAACAAGTTTAGTCTAATTTGTGACGATCATAAACTTATTGTAACGTCTGATCTGCTCGTCACCTATTTCTTTTCAACGTTATTGAAATCAGGTGTGAGTCGTCAGAAATAATCAGTAGCGAGTACTTAAAGTAAGAAGAGTTGTTAAGACATAATGACATACTATAAGGAGAAGTGTCAACCATAGCAACCCTTTTGTTGAGGTGCAATGGAGAAAGAGGATCAATTTGGTGGCTAAGTTGCCTTCTCATTAGAGGGTCAACATTACTAACCTCCCTACTCAACCTACCTTCCTCTAGCTCAGCTCTAACCACCATTGCCACCCTTGACCGTGTCGTCGAGGGTCCAAACCCAAGAGATTTAGGACCTAGACCCATCTTTGTTGGACTAGATGATGATGGTGAGGCCTTGGTCAACAACATTAGAGGTGAAAATGAGCAATTGAGCACCATGTTTGCCATTTTCAAGTAATAATTTTTTTTATAGTAATTAATGTAATTTTCTCAAATGGTGTGCTTGAATTGTTTAGGGTTCATGTCTTTAATTTATAGACGTGTCTTATTGTATATGTGTATTTGAGAACCCTCTACCTTGCTTTGGTTCTTGGTAAAGGGTACTATTGCTTGCTTGTTAGGTTTTCAAGATGCCCTATTGAGAGAGTATAGTGCCTCACTAGTAGTCACTAGATGATATGTGCTTATTTCAATATAGACGCGACCAGATGATAACTGAACGACTTGATTATTAATATTCCTAAAAAAATATCGTAAAAAGACATCAACTGATATTGAGCGAAACTTGGTTTGAATGTTCGATATATTATCTCTAAACAAAGAAATTGGATCATTCTACACTTCTAATAACATGTAAATTAAAATTGTTCCATAAATGATCGAGTACTCACGAAAAAGGACTCAAATTGAAATCGTATACAATGTTATTCTAAATCTACATCGCTCAACATTTCTAAAGCAGCCGCCGCCTCTTCTTCGTCCTCATCATCGACCATAGAGTAATAAGGATTACGCAACTTTGGCCTAAAATTGTACCCGGTGAACACATAGAAAATAAGAGTACCCACTTCAGCCGCAACTACACTAGTCCATTCATACCTATAACTTGTAATCGTCTCCAACCCGTAAACAATCACCCTAGTAAAGTAAATGTAAAAAATTATTACTACATAGTAATGCCTAAACAACTTCAATTTCATCAAGTTCACCTTCACCTTCCCCTTCCCATCACCACCGGCCCTAGACGCTTCCTCGAGGTTGTTAATCGACCAAACAATTGGGAATAACACGGCGCAACAACAAATCAAGTCAATAACCAAGAAAATCTCCTTCCAAACATCGAAATCCTCCCCGTATGGCCCTGTCTCATCAATCACAACCTGCCAGAACATACCAGAGTTAACTCAAGTGATAATAGCTCAAATCATCTGAACTTTTAGTGCTCGTTTGGTTCACCATGGGAAGAGAAATTACCGGCAACTTAAATTCACATGAATTCGTATTTCATGGGAATTACAAAAATATTGTTTGGTTGTCAGGAGGAAAATGATTTCATGTGGAAACTTGTACACACCAATGGGGCTTAGCTTGGTGAGTGATTTCCCCAGTTATGGAGGAATTGAAATCCATTGGGAGTGCAATTCCCATGAAATCAGCAACCAAACAACTCTCTGAAAATGCAATTCATGCACGAAAATAATAATAATAATAATAATTAAAATCGATCATAGCATACAACCTGAGCGACATTCGATATGACTTGTAACGGGATTACGACCATCAACACCTTCTTCTCCTTGTCCTGTAAATGCGGTTTCAGAATCGACCAACCGGTTCCGATTAATATGATCAAAGTGAACAATGTGATTCCCTTCAAGAAGCTGAAAATGTAGAACAGAACATCCCAACCATGTGCACTTCCACTCGATTTGATCAATTTCTTATCTTCGGCCTCGCAGATTAAATTCAGGGTTTTCAGAAGAATTACAGCGAGCATGAAGAAATGGATCTTATAAACAACAACCCTTTTCGCGTAAATCAAAAACCCCCAAATTAGACTCAGGGTAAGGTAAATTAATGCAATTGAGAAGTAAATTGTGGGTAAATTGGATTTTCCGGCAGATAAATAATCACGAATTAGGGTTTTGGGATTGATATTGTACATGGAGGAATGAACAATCATGGAGATTTGGAGATTAGGGATGCAATTAGCGAAAACAAGGGAGAATAAATTGGGTGTGTGAACCGGAACAGAGAGGTTGAATTCTGTGAGTCCGCCATTGTTGAGACGATCGAAGGAGAAGACGGGTAAAATGACGTCGGATTGAAGAGGGCAAACGATGTCGTTTTCGAATAATTGTTCGAGAACTTGTCCCCATGATTCGGAGGTGCAGAGGAAAAACCCGACGAGGGAAAGATCGTTCGAGTCTAGGTTCGGGTTTGGGTTCGGGTTGTGGAGGTGGAGAGAAAGGAGGGTGGCGTTGAGGTCGAGGCGACCCCAATGAGTGAATCCGAATTCGTCTAGAGGGATTATTGGACGTGAGTCGGATCGGAGAGTCGTGATTCGGGTTTCCGAGACGGTGTATGGGAGGATGAGGAGGAGGAAGAGGAAGAAGATGATCGGTTGATGAGGTGCCGCCATTGTTGTTGCTTGGAGGAAGATGGTATAACTAACTTTTGATTATAACTAACTTTTCCTTATTTTTTTTAAAAATAATAAAATTATAATTGGTGATCTTAGATGGGTGAGAAATGAAAAAAAAAAATTTCTTTTTTTAAAATAAAATAAAATAATAATTGGTGACGAGTAATTTAGAGTAAATTTAATTTGAACCACTCGTTGACCTGGAGTAATACAAGACTCGAATATTATTACACTGATTTCAAGGGGTTTTGAGGGACTTCGACTTATTATACACTTTTCGAGAGAAGACGATCGTTGATCCATAGTGAGTGAACCTGAATTCGTCGAGAGTATAGACTATAAACCGACCCTAAACCATTCGTACCTAGCCTACCTAAAAAACAATGGTGAAATCAAGTGGGGGTGTCGACCGTTGAGCTAGTAGGAGCGATCGATCACTCTAGAAAAATGAAAATTTGAGACCTATTATCCAGAATACCTAATCTTAACCACTAGATTACGACATGTACGGTATAATAACATACATATGAAAATGTAGGGC
Organism: Agrostemma githago; assembly: GCA_958450325.1. NCBI lineage: Eukaryota > Viridiplantae > Streptophyta > Magnoliopsida > Caryophyllales > Caryophyllaceae > Agrostemma > Agrostemma githago. Next base: position 76,253,933 of record OY288244.1, read on the forward strand.
CTTCAGCTATACGAAAAAATGTTAGAAGGAAAGTTATCGATCCAAAATCGCTGTCCTAACTGACAAGGAACCAAATGAGAATTAAATCGTCTGTCTACTAAAAAAGGAAAAAAGAGAAAGAATCAAAATTTGAGCGGTTCTTGATTTGAATAGGGGACGGTCTAATCTCGCTTCAACCTCTAATTAAAATCGCGTTTTAATTCAAATCTATAAGATAAAAAAAAAAAAAAAAAGGAAATGTAAAATTGATTTTTGTTTTGGTATGCCGCCTTTGTCCAACACTCCAACCCTTCATTATTTCCTCACTTCAATTTATTTCTTAGGGTTTTCCAAGATTTCCCCCCCTTTCTTCATTAATCAAATTTCTGCATCAAACACTTTGCAATCCCCAAATTAATTCAATTAAAAAATGCAGCAATCACCCCAAATGTTTGGGATGCCTTCGCAACAACCCCCTACCATGCTCTCCACTGAACAAATTCAAAAGGTTTCGTCTTTATTTTACCCTGAAATTTTAATTATCTGGGTACATTTTAATTTCTTGAATTTCATTAAAATTATGCGATAATTTGTGTTGTTCTTATATGGGTTATAATTCATTCTTTTTGGGTGGTTAATTGATTTCGAATTTTCGATTCAAAATGTTTCATCTTTCTTAAACCCTAGAATTTTAATTATCTGGGTGCATTTTAATTTCTTGAATTTCATTAAAATCGTGCGATAATTTGTGTTGTTCTTATATGGGTATTAATTCATTTTTTGAGTGGTTAATTGATTTCGAATTTTCGATTCAAAAGGTTTCATCTTTCTTAAACCCTAGAATTTTAATTATCTTTGTACATTTTAATTTCTTGAATTTGATTAAATTTGTGCGATAATTTGTGTTCTTATATGGGTATTAATTCATTTTTTTGGGTGGTTAATTGATTTCGATTCAAAAGTTTTCATCTTTCTTAAACCCTAGAATTTTCATTATCTGGGTACATTTTAATATCTTGAATCACATCAAAATTGTGCGATTATTTGTGTTTTTTATATGGGTGTTATTTCATTTTCTGGGTTGGTAATCGATTTTGATTCAAAAGGTTTCATCTTTCTTAAATCCGAGAATTTAATTTATCTGGTTACATTTTAATTTCTTGGATTACATCAAAATTATGCGATGATTTGAGTTTTTTTATTAATGGGTATTATTTCATTTCTTGGGTAGTTAATCGATTTTGATTCAAAAGGTTTCATCTTTCGTAAACCCTAGAATTTCAATTTCTTGAATTACATTGAAAGAGTAGATTAATTTATGCATTTTATTAGTTTCCCTTGTTTCGTTTCTGGGTAATTGATGAAATCAATTACAGTATTGTTTATTGATTAATTGATGATTTTGTAGTTTTTGGATGAGAATAAGCAGCTGATTATGGCAATTATGGAATGTCAGAATTTGGGTAAAATCAATGAATGTGCTCAGTAAGTTGCTTTGTCCTTTATTTTTTTGTTAATTACGAGGATAATTTGGGTATGTTCTTTTGAACATAATAACAGTTCGGCTCGGTTTGGTTCAATTCAGTTGGGTTCATTTTCGTTCTAATCGTCAATCCTAAAGAAAACGATGCTAGTGTGCTTTATTCAAACTCAAGTTGAGGTTTTTTTGATATGTATTGGAATTTGGAAGCGATTTATTGACCCTAGAAATCTTCGAAGCTATATGACAAATTGTCAAAGAACCATGGCATTAAAGCGGTTTTCTCTAGGAAGATTGAATTATAAGTACGCCGTAGCTTGTAATCTTAAACTAAGTTGCGATTAGATGTCAAGTGTTAAGCTGCTAGTTATCTCATTCATTGCTTGATTAATGCAGTGGTTTTTTAGGTTTAATAATTTGGGCTCGGCTAATGTATGACGTAACGGTTGGTTTTATGTGATATAGCTACGAGCCTACGAGTAGACCTGGCAAATGGGTCAACCTAGTCGGGTCACTTTTGGGCGTTTGCCAGGTATAGCTATGAGTATGTACTAGTTAGCTTTGCCTTTTGGGAAAGGAGCCCTCAAAGCACCGTACCTTTAGAATTGGCTACTGAATAAGAGTGTATGTCGGGGTTTAAAAGAAAGACGTAAGAACTGCCTTTCACACAGTTTTTTTTCACGTCGTCTAAATACACTTCTGCTGCACAAACAGACGACAGGATAGTTTGATGTTCTATAACTTTGTGGCTCTGAGACCGCTCCTTCAAACCTGTACGAAGTATTGAACTTGTGGGCTTGATATTTAAGAGTTTAGACATAACAAAGTACATGTGTACACGGATATCTGAACTTAGATCTATATTATCCAGCTATTGTGTTTTACTTCTGTCCCGCCGTCTTAATTCTACAGAGTATTTGTTTTGATGTCGACTTGATGCATATTCCTCTCTTTAATGATTGAGCTGTACTGTGATATTTATCCGAAATGTTTGCTAGTGGTCCAGTGACAACATTAGTGCACATGATCTTGCATAATTGTCATTGGTCCTCAATTTGTCATGTCCTTGCTTGTATTTTCAATATTAATCGTTCGCTTTAGACAACGGTATTCCCAAAATCAGATCCATAGTTTGACCAGTAAAGCCTTGGTGCAGTACATTGGATATATTACTAGTCGACTTAAATCATTCACTCCATGATAGTCAGAATGGAAGAATCTTCCCCAGGGCTTCCTTAGTTGAAGTCATTTAGGAGTGATATATGGGTCAAAACTTGCAGACAATAAATCGGTCGTTGCGTCATGTATAAAGAAGAAGAGAAACTGATGCAATGTGTGTTTTTGTAGGTATCAAGCTCACCTACAGAAGAACTTGATGTACTTGGCTTCGATAGCTGATGCCCAGCCACCTGCACCAACGGGCCCGCCACAACCACAACCTCAGTCTCAACCTCAGCCTCAAACTCAACCTCAGGTAGCTTCACTTTGACGGTCTCACGTCATGAGACGGTCTCTTTATATAATTTGTGGATGCTTAAAAGCTCAGTAATTTTACAGATGCCCATGCAATCGTCAGCACAAGGGCAATCCCCGATGCAACCTCCTCATGCTGGATATTCGCAGCAGCAACAGACAGTTGGGTATGGGGCAAGGTTGCCCTTCATGAGTCAGCCTTACGATCAACAATCGCAGCATCATATGCAACATCAGCAGTCATCTATGGGAGGAGGAGGTATGATGGGCATGAGGATGGGCGGTCCTGGGTCGGGCCCCAGTGGGTTGCACCCCGCCCTTCAAACGGGTCATGGAAATGCGGCCCATTTTATGGATGCTCGTGTCAGACAAGATGGGTCCGAGTCTGGTTCAGGTGACGGTCAAGGGAAGTGAACCTAGAAATGCCTTTAAAACTCGAATTTTGTCTTATGTATACGTACGTGTTCCTTCTGTTGATGCATGTAAATGAAAACAATGAGGTCCTTAACAGACCCGGTTTCATTGTTTCGAAGTAGAGTTATTATTACGATAGATAGGTAGGAGTACTTTTGCTTACATTGTCGTCTTCTGAAATAGGTTCCGGCTAGGTGCCGTTCGCCTAGTAAAAACTTTGACATGATTCGATCCAAGAAGAGAAAGAGAACTTAAGATCGTGGTGTTTTCGTTAATATTGAAATCATGTGGCGGTTCTTGTTACGCCTTGGTACTTTTTGAGTCGTGCAGTAATTTGACGAAATAAGCTATGCACTTGATTTTAAGCCGTCTTCGATCCTTTGCTAATTGTTAATAGTCATTTCAACGCATATCGGTTGTTTCTAAATGGTTAAAACAAGTAGCATTTAAAACTCATTAAAATTGTCGATTTTGAAGGTTATTATCCACGTTTTTTGTCTGATTAGGTCCCGAAATTAAATGTCCCGAAATTCGAACCATAAATACTCCATAATATATATATCATTCCCACGTCAATAAAATGGGAAAATAGTTTAAAATAAAGACATTTGGAGGCGTTATAAGTACATTTCGAGTCGTTCAAAAATTTGACGAAACAAGCTATATATTTGTTTTTAAATCGTCTTTGATCCTTTGCTAACTGTTAACAGTCATTTCAACGCATATCGGTTGTTTCTAAATGGTTAAAACAAGCGGCATTTAAAAGTCATAAAAATCGTCGAATATTGTCGATTTTGAAGGTTATTATCCACGGTTTTTTGTCTGATTAGGTCCCGAAATTAAATGTCTAGAAATTCTCACAATAATTGCTCCATAATATATACATCATTCCCGCGTCAATAAAATAGAAAAATGGTTCAAAATAAAGACATTTAGAGGCGTTATAAGTACTTTTCGAGTCGTTCAAAAATTTGACGAAACAAGCTATATACTTGTTTTTAAGTCGTCTTCGATCCTTTGCTAATTGTTAATAGTCATTTCAACGCATATAGGTTGTTTCTAAATGGTTAAAACAAGCAACGTTTAAAACTCATAAAAATCGTCGAATATTGTCGATTTTGAAGATTATTATCCACGTTTTTTTGTCCGATTAGGTCCCGAAATTAAATGTCTTGAAATTCTCACAAAAATGGCTCCATAATATAAACATCATTCCCGCGTCAATAAAATAGAAAAATGGTTCAAAATAAAGACATTTAGAGGCGTTATAAGTACTTTTCGAGTCGTTCAAAAATTTGACGAAACAAGCTATATACTTGTTTTTAAGTCGTCTTCGATCCTTTGCTAATTGTTAATAGTCATTTCAACGCATATAGGTTGTTTCTAAATGGTTAAAACAAGCAACGTTTAAAACTCATAAAAATCGTCGAATATTGTCGATTTTGAAGATTATTATCCACGTTTTTTTGTCCGATTAGGTCCCGAAATTAAATGTCTTGAAATTCTCACAAAAATGGCTCCATAATATAAACATCATTCCCGCGTCAATAAAATGTAAAAATGGTTTAAAATAAAGACATTTAGAGGCGTTATAAGTACTTTTCGAGTCGTTCAAAAAGTTGACGAAATAAGCTATATACTTGATTTTAAGTCGTCTTCCATCTTTTGCTAACGGTTAATAATCATTTCAACGCATATCGGTTGTTTCTAAATGGTTTAAACAGGAAGCACTTAATACTCTTAAAAATCGTCAAAAATTGTCGATTTTGAAGGTTATTATCTATGTTTTTTTGTCCGATTGGGTCTCGAAATTAAATGTCACGAAATTCGCACCATAATTACTCCATAATATATACATCATTCATGTGTTAATAAAATGAAAAAACGGTTTAAAATATCGACATTTAGAGGCCTTATAAGTAGTTTTCGAATCGTGAAGAAATTTGACGAAAAAAGCCATATACTTGATTTAAGCCGTCTTTGATCCTTTGCTAACTGTTAAAATTCATTTCAACGCATATCGGTTGTTTCTAAATGATTAAAACAAGCAACATTTAATACTCATAAAGATCGCCAAAAATTTTGTCGATTTTAAAGGTTATATTATCAACGTATTTTGGTCCGATTAGGTCTCGAAATTAAATGTCTTGAAATTCGCACCATAATTACTTCATAATATATACATCATTCCCGCGTCTATAAAATGGAAAAATGGTTTCAAATAAAGACATTTGGAGGCATTATAAGTACTTTTCCAGTCGTGCAGAAATTTTGACGAAACAAGCTATATACTTAATTTTACGTCGTCTTCGATCCTTTGCTAACTGTTAATAGTTATTTCAACGCATATCGGTTGTTTCTAAATGGTTTAAACAAGCAGGATTTAAAACTCATAAAAATCGTCGGAAATTTGTCGATTTTGAAGGTTATATATAATCCACGTTTTTTTTGGATTTATGGGTGCCAAAATGAAATAGAACCTTATTTGCACTGGACAAAGTTCTCACCAAATAAAATGTTCCGGTGTATAATGAGGGTCATTTGGTCTCCAATAAAGACTTTTAAACACCATAATATTGTCTTTTGAGACGTGTCGAGATTAGTAAGAAGTAAGTTGCATAGTCCTTTTATATCCTGCCAAAGGATTTTAATTAATCATTATTAGACAATTTACTCTCATCGACAAGTTTTTGTCTAAGAATATTCGCGGTTTAAAACAAATTAAATTGCTTTCGAAAATTGCCAAAAACGATTGATTTTGAAGGCTATTATTCACTTTTACTCGATCAAGGTATTTTAGACGGACTATGGTTTAACCCATCGGTAACGCTTGCGCAACTGAGATCGGGATAATAAATCAACGAAATAACGCTGTCGCTTAGCCTCTATAATTCAAATTCAATGCGAAATATAATAAAAAGATCAAATGAGAGACCGAAGGAATAATTAGTAAATTTAGTTTGAATTTAAATGACATAAATTAATCCAAGTTTTGACAAAAATGAAGCATAAATAATAGGATGAAATGTTTAATCCATAAGATTAATAATAGGATGAAATGTTTACTCCTTCAAATACGTACATATATACGTATAAATACATATAAATACGTACATATATACGTATAAATACCTATAAATACGTACATATATGCGTATACATACATTCAAATACGTACATATATACGTATAAATACCTATATATACGTATAAATATTTACATATATACATACATACATACGTATATACATACATATATACGTACATACATACGTATATACATACATATATACATATAAATATGTACATACATACGTATAAATACGTACATACAACTCTACGTATGACATTTTTTTCATACTGAAATCAATGTATATAGTATATTAGTATACATACTCTGTAGTATTGTTTCAGAATTATATGATGATTTTTGTGAATAATCTTTGGAGGAGTGACTGACACAGTCATACCTCAAAACTCCGTCTCCCTCCTCTTTCCACCACCATTATTCCCTTCTCAATTTCCAGTTCCAGCCTTGTTCGTTTTCTTCGTTCACCTTTTCCTATATTAATAATTCTCTTGGAAGACCGTCTCACGATAACTAACTTGTACTGTATGTGAGAGGTCTCATACTAGTATTTGTAGCACCGATTGCAGACCCCTGTTTAGATACTAAATACTACTCCCTCTATCTATTTTTAATCTTCCTACTTGCTTTCCTTTTTGGATTGTCCATCTTTAAACTTCCTACTTACAATATTTCCTCTTTTGGTTGATTTTTGTGATCCATATCATTTCTGACCCCACATTTTCTCTCAACTTTCATTTTCCACCACACACTACACCCCACCCTTAATTTCTGTGCCTACTCCCCCATGAAGTGGATGGAGGGAGTATTTGGGTTAATCAAGGGGTAATGAACTTAGCTTCATCTAACCCTTGTATTAATTAATTAATGACAAATTATTTATAAAAAGTTAACCAAAATTGAATTTTTATCAAACAATTTAATTAAACCGAATATACGATCAATTCTAGGTAATACTTTATTATTAATTTTTGGCATATTATTTTAATTTAGCAAAGGAAAAATATGTGATCGAGGTTGGTTGAGCGAGTAATAACTAGGATAATCTATTGAGTTATTGACCATGTAATTTTTGTTATTAAAAAATGAAGAAATGTTAGAGAAAGGCCAGATCAAAATGGAAAGAAATAAAATGTTTGTCAACCCATATTTCTTTATCAGAAGCCACTACTAACTATTTTTAATTACGAGCGTATAATAATGCATGCATGTCACTAATTACTTTTTCCAATACTCTAAAGTCTTTTTTATTTATCACAAGTCTCTTTTTTTTATTACGAGTCTATTAATAATATAACCTTCTAAAGTTAAGATCAGGTACGCTAATATATGTGTTTATATATCTTCAATTGATCATGTTTTGCATAAGTAATTGCATGCTTTCAATTCAAAATTAAAACTAATTATTAAAAATTGCAAACCCATGTTTACCTAGATTTTTACTCGTAGTTATTATTATGGTGTTTGATTTAACTACTCGTCATTCCTTTCTCAATTTCTAGCTACACTTCGTCTCTCTCAATCACCTTGTTATATATGAGGATGAATTCATGCTGGATACTGTTATTTAATACTCCCTCCGTTCCAATGAATTGTTTGCCTTTCGTTTTGGCACCAAGGGTAAAGGATCCAATGAGTAAGTGACATGTGGAACAAAACTATGAGAATTGTCAAATTGCATATAAAAAATATTCCTAAAATAGAAAGGCAAACAATTCATTGGGACGGAGGGAGTATGTACTACTATTACTACTCCATATCTGGCTTCTGAAGCATTATAAAATTAGTTAGTTCAACCAAATAAAATGGAATATAGAACTTTATCGACAGTAATAAATGTCTAATACGGAGTACTAATTATTAGAACCTACAAACACAATATAATAAAATTTAATATTCAACTTTTTTCGATGGATTTCGACATGTTTTAAAAGACTTTATTTAGATCCAAATGACACTGAAATTATAACGGGGCATAGTATTTGGTATGTAGTTTGTTCAACGTAATTATAGAACCATTTTATTTCGGGGCCCAAAACGCCAAAAAAACGTGGATAATAACCTTCAAAATCGGTCGTTTTTAGCCCTTTTTTTTATCGAAATGAAAGTTGTTCTAAAACGTGACTTTTTTTTTTAAGAAAACTTGTTGGTAGGAATAAAACGTCTGATAATGATTATTAGAACCCTCGAACACGATATAAAATGGAATATAACGGCTTGTTTCGACGGATTCCGACAAGTTTCAAAAGACTATTTAAGGCCTTAAAAAGACATTATTTATTTCCAAATGACCCGTAAATTACAACTGGGCATAAAATTTGGTATGGAGCTAGTTCGACGCAATTATAAAACCATTTTATTTCGGGACCCAAAACGCCAAAAAAACGTGAATAATAACCTTCAAAATCGGTCATTTTTAGCCTTTTTTTTTATTGAAATGAAAGTTGTTCTAAAACGCGAATGTTTTTTGACGAGAACTTGTTGGTAGGAATAAAACGCCTGATAATGATTATTAGAACCCTCGAACACGATATAAAATGGAATATAATGGCTTGTTTCGACGGATTCCGACACGTTTCAAAAGACTATTTAAGGCCTTAAAAAGACTTTATTTAAATCCAAATGACCCTCAAATTACACCGGGGCATAGTATTTGGAATGGAGTTTGTTCGACGCAATTATAGGGCCATTTTATTTCGGGACCCAAAACGCCAAAAAAACGTGAATAATAACCTTAAAAATCGGCCGTTTTTAGCTTTTTTTATCGAAATGAACGCGAATATTTTTTGAGGAAAACTTGTTGATAGGAATAAAATGCCTAATAATGATTATTAGAACCCTCGAACACGATATAAAATGGAATATAGAACTTGTTTCGACGGATTCCGACACGTTTCGAAAGACTATCTTAAGGCTTTAAAAAGACTTTATTTAAATCCAAATGACCCTCAAATTACATCGGGGCATAGTATTTGGTATGGAGTTTGTTCGACGCAATTATAGGGCCATTTTATTTCAGGACCCGAAACGCCAAAAAAACGTGAATAATAACCTTCAAAACGTGACTTTATTATGGCTCGTATTGGGTCTTTGTGTCGGAGTTTCCTGTGGAAGGGTGGTGTGGAGGGCTCAAGCCGGGGCCTAGTGAGTTGGGAGAAGTTATGTTGTCCAAACCCCGAAGGCGGACTAGGGGTGAGGGAATTGACGACTTGGAACGAAGCGGCGGTGGCGAAATTGGCATCTTGGGTTTTTGATCAGCCGGACCGATTATGGGTCAGATGGGTGAATAGTGTGTATCTGAAAGGTTCAGCTTGGCGCGACTATCAGCCTCATGCTGATGTCACATGGACGTGGAGGAAGATATGTCAGGCAAAGGAGAAGATAAAGCATATGTTCGTGAATGGAAAATGGCATGGTTCGGATACACTTTATTCGATTTCTAAGGTGTATGATGATCTAAGGGGTCATAGACCGGTTGTCTTGTGGTGGAGACTAGTGTGGAGTAATTGGAGCGATCCTAAGCATAGCTTCATTGCGTGGCTTGTACATCGGGGGGCTTTGAACACGAGAGTGAAACTCTTGAGATTTGGGGTGACTAATTCGGATTTATGCTTCTTGTGCGAGGCCCATCCGGAAAACATTGATCATTTGTTCTTCGGGTGTGACTGGAGCAGGAAGGTCATGGGAATCTTGGGAGAATGGGTCATGAAAAGGGTACCGAGCAATGGTGGACTAGCTTGGGCGACGAAGCTGAGGGGCTCGAAACTTCAGTGCAACATTTTGCGTGCTTTGGTCAACGCTTCGATTTATCACATTTGGAGACATCGAAATGTGTGTAGATTAGAAGGTGTTGTTTCTATGCCTCAGATTACGGCTAACAACATTATGAAAGATGTGCGAAATAGAATAAGGTGTAAGTTGAAATACCCATTAAGTCCTAAGGATGCTAGATGGCTACATAAATTAATGTAGTCATTTGGTTAATTTTTTGTAACGATATACATTCTTTATTAATGTACTTACCCTTCATCAAAAATAAAAACCGTCAAAATCGGCAGTTTTTAGCTTTTTTTTTTTATCGAAATGAAAGTAGTTCTAAAACGCGAATATTTTTTGACGAAAACTTGTTGATAGGAATAAAATGTCTAATAATGATTATTAGAACCCTCGAACACGATATAAAATGGAATATAGAACTTGTTTCGACAGATTACGACACGTTTCGAAAGACTATCTTAAGGCTTTAAAAAAACTTTATTTAAATCCAAACAACCCTCAAATTACACCAGGGCATAGTATTTGGAATGGAGTTTGTTCGACACAATTATAGGGCCATTTTATTTCGGGACCCAAAACGCCAAAAAACCGTGAATAATAACCTTAAAAATCGGCTGTTTTTAGCTTTTTTTATCGAAATGAAAGTTGTTCTAAAACGCGAATGGTTTTTGACGAGAACTTGTTGGTAGGAATAAAACGCCTGATAATGATTATTAGAACCCTCGAACACGATATAAAATGGAATATAATGGCTTGTTTCGACGGATTCCGACACGTTTCAAAAGACTATTTAAGGCCTTAAAAAGACTTTATTTAAATCGAAATGACCCTCAAATTACACCGGGGCATAGTATTTGAAATGGAGTTTGTTCGACGCAATTATAGGGACATTTTATTTCGGGACCCAAAACTAACGCCAAAAAAACGTGAATAATAACCTTAAAAATCGGCCGTTTTTAGCTTTTTTATCGAAATGAAAGTTGTTCTAAAACGCGAGTGTTTTTTGACGAAAACTTGTTGATAGGAATAAAATGTCTAATAATGATTATTAGAACCCTCGAACACGATATAAAATGGAATATAAAACTTGTTTCGACGGATTCCGACACGTTTCGAAAAACTATCTTAAGGCTTTAAAAAGACTTTATTTAAATCCAAATGACCCTCAAATTACATCGGGGCATAGTATTTGGTATGGAGTTTGTTCACGCAAATATAGGGCCATTTTATTTCAGGACCCGAAACGCCAAAAAAACGTGAATAATAAATAACCTTCAAAACCGGCAGTTTTTAGCTTTTTTTTATCGAAATGAAAGTTGTTCTAAAACGCGAATATTTTTTGACGAAAACTTGTTGATAGGAATAAATTGTCTAATAATGAATATTAGAACCCTCGAACACGATATAAAATGGAACATAGAACTTGTTTCGACGGATTACGACACGTTTCGAAAGACTATCTTAAGGCTTTAAAAAGACTTTATTTAAATCCAAATAACCCTCAAATTACACGAGGGCATAGTATTTTGTATGAAGTTTGTTCGACGCAATTATAGGGCCATTTTATTTCGGGACCCAAAACGCCAAAAAAACGTGAATATAACCTTAAAAATCGGCCATTTTTAGCTTTTTTTTTATCGAAATGAAAGTTGTTCTAAAACGCGAATGTTTTTTGACGAAAACTTGTTGATAGGAATAAAACGCCTAATAATGATTATTAGAACCCTCGAACACGATATAAAATGGAATATAGAACTTGTTTCGACGGATTACGACACGTTTCGAAAGACTATCTTAAGGCTTTAAAAAGACTTTATTTAAATCCAAATAACCCTCAAATTACACCGGGGCATAGTATTTGGAATGGAGTTTGTTCGACGCAATTATAGGGCCATTTTATTTCGGGACCCAAAACGCCAAAAAAACGTGAATAATAACCTTAAAAATCGGCCGTTTTTAGTTTTTTTTATCGAAATGAAAGTTGTTCTAAAACGCGAATGTTTTTTGACGAGAACTTGTTGGTAGGAATAAAACGCCTGATAATGATTATTAGAACCCTCGAACACGATATAAAATGGAATATAATGGTTTGTTTCGACGGATTCCGACACGTTTCAGAAGACTATTTAAGGCCTTAAAAAGACTTTATTTAAATCCAAATGACCCTCAAATTACATCGGGGCATAGTATTTGGAATGGAGTTTGTTCACGCAATTATAGGGCCATTTTATTTCGGGACCCAAAACGCAAAAAAAACGTGAATAACAACCTTAAAAATCGGCCGTTTTTAGCTTTTTTTATCGAAATGAAAGTTGTTCTAAAACGCGAATATTTTTTGACGAAAACTTGTTGATAGGAATAAAATGCCTAATAATGATTATTAGAACCCTCGAACACGATATAAAATGGAATATAGAATTTGTTTCGACGGATTACGACACGTTTCGAAAGACTATCTGAAGGCTTTAAAAAGACTTTATTTAAATCCAAATAACCCTCAAATTACACCAGGGAATAGTATTTGGAATGGAGTTTGTTCGACGCAATTATAGGGCCATTTTATTTCGGGACCCAAAACGCCAAAAAAACGTGAATAATAACCTTAAAAATCGGTCGTTTTTAGTTTTTTTTATCGAAATGAAAGTTGTTCTAAAACGCGAATGTTTTTTGACGAGAACTTGTTGGTAGGAATAAAACGCCTGATAATGATTATTAGAACCCTCGAACACGATATAATATGGAATATAATGGCTTGTTTCGACGGATTCCGACACGTTTCAAAAGACTATTTAAGGCCTCAAAAAGACTTTATTTAAATCCAAATGACCCTCAAATTACACCGGGGCATAGTATTTGGAATGGAGTTTGTTCACGCAATTATAGGGCCATTTTATTTCGGGACCCAAAACGCCAAAAAAACGTGAATAATAACCTTAAAAATCGGCCGTTTTTAGCTTTTTTTATCGAAATGAAAGTTGTTCTAAAACACGAATGTTTTTTGACAAAAACTTCTTGATAGGAATAAAATGCCTAATGATGATTATTAGAACCCTCGAACACGATATAAAATGGAATATAGAACTTGTATCGACGGATTCCGACACGTTTCGAAAGACTATCTTAAGGCTTTAAAAAGACTTTATTTAAATCCAAATGACCCTCAAATTACATCGGGGTATAGTATTTGGTATGGAGTTTGTTCGACGCAATTATAGGGCCATTTTATTTCAGGACCCGAAACGCCAAAAATACGTGAATAATAACCTTCAAAATCGGCAGTTTTTAGCTCTTTTTTTTATCGAAATGAAAGTTGTTCTAAAACGCGAATATTTTTTGACGAAAACTTGTTGATAGGAATAAAATGTCTAATAATGATTATTAGAACCCTCGAACACGATATAAAATGGAATATAGAACTTGTTTCGACGGATTACGACACGTTTCGAAAGACTATCTTAAGACTTTAAAAAGACTTTATTTAAATACAAATAACCCTCAAATTACACCGGGGCATAGTATTTGGTATGGAGTTTGTTCGACGCAATTATAGGGCCATTTTATTTCGGGACCCAAAACGCCAAAAAAACGTGAATAATAACCTTAAAAATTGGCATTTTTAGCTTTTTTTTATCGAAATGAAAGTTGTTCTAAAACGCGAATGTTTTTTGACGAAAACTTGTTGATAGGAATAAAATGCCTAATAATGATTATTAGAAGCCTCGAACACGATATAAAATGAAATATTGAACTTGTTTCCACGGATTCCGACACGTTTCGAAAGACTATCTCAAGGCTTTAAAAAGACTTAATTTAAATCCAAATAACCCTTAAATTACATCGGGGCATAGTATTTGGTATGGAGTTTGTTCGACGCAATTATAAGGCCATTTTATTTCAGGACCTGAAACGCCAAAAAAACGTGAATAATAACCTTAAAAATCGGCCGTTTTTAGCTTTTTTTTATCGAAATGAAAGTTGTTCTAAAACGCGAATATTTTTTGACGAAAACTTGTTGATAGGAATAAAATGCCTAATAATGATTATTAGAACCCTCGAACACGATATAAAATGGAATATAGAACTTGTTTCGACACGTTTCGAAAGACTATCTTAAGGCTTTAAAAAGACTTTATTAAATCCAAATAACCCTAAAATTACACCAGGGCATAGTATTTGGTATGGAGTTTGTTCGACGCAATTATAGGGCCATTTTATTTCGGGACTCAAAACGCCAAAAAAACGTGAATAATAACCTTAAAAATCGGCCGTTTTTAGCTTTCTTTTATCGAAATGAAAGTTGTTCTAAAACGCGAATGTTTTTTGGCGAAAACTTGTTGATAGGAATAAAAGGCCTAATAATGATTATTAGAACCCTCGAACATGATATAAAATGGAATATAGAACTTGTTTCGACGGATTTCGACACGTTTCGAAAGACTATCTTAAGGCTTTAAAAGGTCTTTATTTAAATCCAAATGACCCTCATATTACATCGGGGCATAGTATTTGGTAAAGAGTTTCTTCGACGCAATTATAGAACCATTTTATTTCGGGACCTAAAACGCCAAAAAAACGTGAATAATAACCTTCAAAATCGGCCGTTTTTAGCTTTTTTTTATCGAAATGAAAGTAGTTCTCTTGTGACGGATTATCCGACCCATTTAACTCGATAACGATAAAGTATTTGGGTCAGTTCTGAAGATCATTTTGAACAAATTTTCATCTTCCCCTAACCCATTTGGGTCAGTTCTGAAGATCATTTCCAGTTATATGAATACGGGCAGATTGGGTCAAGTTGGATGTTGGGTTGCTAGCTAGGTCTATTTACGGTCAGTCGGTCACTGATATTTTGTGTGATCATACTGATGTAGATATATACCGGTTACGCTCCAAGGTTGACATCGAGCACGTCTGTTGTTGGCAGCGTTATGGTGGAGAGTTGTCCGATGAATCGTCATCATCATCATCATCGTCTACAGAAGAGCCAGATTCCGGTGGTGTTGGTTGGGGTGGCAATGTCGATGTCATCTTCACAGGGTAGTGATATAGCAGTGAATTATGTATGTTTTCTGTCGAGATTTGCAGCTTTGGCTTCTTGTTCAGTTTGTCATTAAAGAGTAGAGCAGAAATCGAAACAGAACACATACACATACACATACTGGAAGAAAACGGTCTAATATACTTGAGAAGAACAGAACAACAGGAAATCGAAACTGAAACAAATAACACGACAATCTAAACAAAATCCATACAGAACACGCAAGAATGACTGAAAAGAGAACAAACGGAACACCAAACATTCAAATCGCCAAAACCCAGTCGTAGGAACGCCACAAGATAACCATGCCAACGACAACCGCTTGTTTTAATCATCGAGGTCATATCAGAAGATATTATCTTTTTTTTCTTCGTCTTTGATTCGTCCAAAGGCTTCCCAGTTATCTTGATTCCTTGTTATTTTTAGCTGGTTCGATGACGATGTTGGGAATGTGTTGAATTTTGGGCCAATCTTCACCTGATGGCGCTTGGCATCTCTCTGCAAACTCCCACGAGCATCCATAAAGTCGTAGCGACGTCAAGTTGGATAGGTTGCTGATCTCGTGCGGCAATGATTTCAATCTCGGAGATTCATACATAGTAAGGGTTTTGAGGGAGGTGAGGGTGTCAATCCACTCCGGAACTCCCTCTACTGCTTCACCGTTATATATTTCTAGGTTTTCCAAAGACGACATACCTCGAAATTCTTCGGGAAGTACCCTCATTTTGTTATCATCAAAAGATAGTTGACGGAGCATGGGGAAGTAG
Source organism: Agrostemma githago (assembly GCA_958450325.1). Classification (NCBI taxonomy): domain Eukaryota; kingdom Viridiplantae; phylum Streptophyta; class Magnoliopsida; order Caryophyllales; family Caryophyllaceae; genus Agrostemma; species Agrostemma githago. The sequence goes on from OY288244.1 coordinate 76,269,948, forward strand.
TTATTGAGGAGGATCACATTATTTGAAGAAGATGAAGAAGAAGGACCACATGCTGTTTGCCCTGATTCAACTCCATAAACATAGAGAGAATGTAGAGAAGAAATAGTTGGTAGAAACACTTTGGCCCATGTAATCACCGACTCCATGTCTATCCCAATTCCCTCCAATTTGGGAAATGCAGTAAGTTTATTATTCAGTCTCTGAATCTGATCATGAGCAGAGTCTATAACACTACCACTACACCATCCTTTCAATCTAGGCGTGTCCTTGAGGACGAGAGTGGTAAGGGACGGGAATAAGGGAGTGACAGTGTGCTCGTCCGGGACAACTACTACCATGTTTTGGTTGTCATTGTTGTTACTCCAATCTTCTATGTACTCCAACTTCCCCGCGTTTACTAAGATTAGTCCTTGAAGATGAGGGAGTCTCCCAAAGGAGCACATAAATATGCATTCTGTACACTCATTTATTTTAACTCTCACAAGATTTGGAAGCCACATATCGATTCGCTCTCTCATCCAACTTGGCAACCTCTTTCCTCCATACATTTCTATTCGGAGGTACTCCAGATGAGTACTGGGTTTGAGATTCTCTAACACCATCTCATCGTCCTCTATTCTGCTCTCTTCAAATCTCATAGTAAACTTCGTAATCCCTTTCCTATCCAGATTTGCATCTTTGGCTTCCGACACTATATCCTCTGATCGTTCGGCCAATACTATTTTCAACTCCCCCTTAAGATTATTTAATAAACATAGGCCCTCTAGACCACATGCCGATTTCGCCTTAGACACAGAAAGCTTGAGAATGTTTCTTGGCTTACCCACAATGAAATAATCAAGTGTTTCAAGGGCGGTTAGGCTCGACAACCCCTTGGGCATATGACTCAACTTGTCACAACCACTAAGATGAAGGTGTCTTAAACATCCCAGATTGCCTATATCCTCCGGCAACTCTGTAAGGTTCGCACAATCGGATAGGTTGAGTAAGTAAAGATTCACTAACTGAGTAATTGAGTCGGGGAGTTTACGGAGGCCATCATTATCCGACAAATCGAGATATCTCAAGTGAATCAGTTTGCCTAATGGTTTTGACAGTTTATCGATCCCTAGTCCACTTACTCGTAGTATTCTCAAACACTGACCTTTGGAGACGAACATCGTATTAGATAAGAAAACACTAACCTGCGGGAAGGATATACCCCAAGGGGCACCAAGAGGGAGAAGCAACGATTCCAAGTTCTTGATTTTGAATAGTGAGGGCGGGGCTTTCCAAGCGTGTTGACTGATAAATAGAATGATAGATGACGAATACTTTCATCAAATTCATTTGTATCCGAAGTTGTCATTTTATACTTTAACCCAGCAATCGAGAGCACAAGATCATGCATCAGGTCGTGCATCTGAAAATGGTCAGAGCTCTTGTTATCCCAGAAGAAAAATCCTCGATTTAGCAGGCACAACACGTATCCTTCTGCCACCTCTTCTAGATTTTGGTTGTTGTACTCTGCCTCGACATATCCCATGGAAATCCAAAGATGAATGAGGAAACGTTTTTCAAGACTGCGTCCCTTTGGGAACAAAGAGCAGTATGTAACACAGAGTTTTAGATTGGGACTTAATTGATCATAACTAAGTTTGAGCGTGCTTATGACATCACGACCATAGGAAGCGAAATTTGCAAGTTGGTCGTTCCTAAAAGCTTGCCATTCTTGGACGGTAGGTCTTGCTGCCAAAAGGCTTCCAATTGCCCGAATAACAAGAGGCACTTTGGAACACATCTCTGCAATCTCTTTTAAGATGACCTCCACGCCGGGCTCATGGCACTCTGTAATAGCCATATCCCTAAAGAGGAGCAAAGAGTCATCATCTCCTAGATCACTGACCACGTGTGGATCTTGAGTTCCGATAACTCCAGCAACGATTTTGCTACGTGTTGTAAGGAGAACTTTACTTCCTTGAGCTCCGAGCTTGAGCAGTGCTCTCAAATCCATCCAATTTGCTCTCAAATTATCTCCGTCCCATACACCATCCAAAACAAGCAAAAACTTCCTCCCAGCGATTGCTTGGAATAGACGCCGTTGGAGTTGATCGATCTCATAGTCGAGAGCTTTCTCATCAGTGGCACACGTCACCATCTGTCGTAACGTATCCTTGACATTGAAATCTTGGGTAGCAAAGACCCAAAATTGCACATCGAAATATCGTTTAATCCTATCATCATTGTAGACATACTGTGCCAAGGTAGTCTTCCCAACTCCACCCATCCCAACAATAGAAGCGACAGGGAGAGTACCAGCCGCACTAGAGGAGTCTAACAGCAAGCCGACCATCTTTTCCCTGTCACCATCTCGTCCGACCACTATATCTGTGCTCATATAAGAGCCTGATACATTGAACAACGTACGAGTTTGGTTGAAAGCTGCTGGCGAGCTAACCAGAGTTCCGAATTGGGCATGGTTTCTTGCAATACAACTCAGTTCCCCCGTGATACCCTTGATTTTCCTAGCATCCTTGAACGGGGACACAAGTTGGTTTGAGCTGGAAAAGAACAGGCGTACCTCTTTGGTGAACTTGGATCCACCCATGAGCTCCTTCTGCTTGGCTTTCGCGGCTTTTGCATCTTGGAAATCGATTAGTCTAGCAAGTCCACGTTCAAGCTTTTCGAGCACATCTCGCTGAGAACGAGTGCACAGCTGCTGCTTCGATGAATCTGAATGTGCAGCATTGAGAAGTGTAGCTTCGAGGGTAGCTTTAATATCCTGAAGCGCTTTCATCTGTGAATCAATGTCGGTTGCATCAGCTACTGCTTTGCAAACTTTTGAACCCAGCTTTTCAGCAGCAAACTTAACCAACTCAGTTAAAATCGTTTCAGCCATTTTTCAAGCAAGATTGATCGAGATCGTGAGATACTACTTGAGAGTATTATTGTGTTTGAACTTTGAATTCGACTATAACGAGGTTTGCATGTTACTCTACTTTTGGCTGCATTATACTATCATCTTCTCACTAACAGTGTCTTGGTACTTGGAAAAAAGGTACGTATTATAAATGAGAGTAAGCGCAATTAGCGTTAAGTAACATGGATTATATATAATATATGTTTAAGCCGCCCTTAATTAATTACTTGGTACTCATTATAATCTCCTTTGTGACGACGGAGTATTTTAATTAAAGGTAACCTAATGATTGAGACGGTGGAAATATTATCAAACAATGTAGGCCATATTAATTATAGCTGCTGACTCGCTTGTCCATTGATGTCGGTAAAGATACGATAAAAAAAAACTCACGATAACGAGAGACCGTCTGTTCTATGTTTTTACACTAAATAATACACCACACACGAAATAACCATGTCAATGACAGCAGCCGCATGTTTTAATCATTGCGGTCATCACAGAAGCTTTGCTCGTTATCTTGATTAAACATTGTTAGCGGCTGGGTTCAATGACGATGTTGGGAATATGTTGAATTTTGGGCCAATCTTCACCTGATGGCGCTCGGCATCTCTCTGCGAGCTCCCACGAGCATCCTCTAAGTATTAGCGAGGTCAAGTTGGATAGGTTGCTGATCTCATGCGGCAATGATTTCAATCTCCGGCATTCATGGATAGTAAGGGTTTTGAGGGAGGTGAGGGTGTCAATCCACTCCGGAACTCCCTCTAATGCTTCACCGTCATATATTGTTAGGATTTTCAACGACGACATACCTCGAAACTCTTCGGGAAGAATCCCTGTTTGGTACTTATCAACAAAATATAGTTGACGGAGCATTGGGAAGTAGTTTTTGAGGAGGATCACATTGTTTGAAGAAGAACCACATGTTGTTTGCCCTGATACAACTCCATGAACATAGAGAGAATGTAGAGAAGAAATAGTTGGTAGAAACACTTTGGCCAATCTAATCACCAACTCCATCTCTATGTCTATTTGCACCAATTTGGGAAATGCAGTAAGTTTATTATTCATTAGTCTTTGATCTTGGGCAGAGTCTGTAACACTCCGCCATCCTTTCAACTTTGGTATGTCTCTGAGGATGAGTTTGATAAGAGACGGAAACAAGGGAGTGGAAGCGTGCTTATTAGCAAGGACCATCGTAGTATTGTCATTGTTGTTATCACCATTTTCAATGTACAACACCTTCTCCAAACTCTCTAAGGATAGATATTGAAGATGGGGGAGTCCTCCAAAGGAACCTACATATATGCACTCTTTGCACCCCGATATCTTAATTTCAACCAGATTCGAGAACCCTGAATGGATTCCTTCCCTCATCCAACTTGGTAACCTCTTCCCTCCATACTTCTCTATCCTTAGATATGTGAGATCAGAACTGGGTTTGAGGTTCTCTAGTACCATCTCGTCCTGCATTGAAGTTTCAGTAAATTCCATATGAACGTATGTAATCTTCTTCATGCTCATATTAACAGCCCGAGCTTCCGAAATGGTGTCCCTGGATCTATCGCGTAGGACGACTGTCAAGCGACCTTCAAGATTTTCAAAGCAACTTAGGTCTCCCAAGTTACAGGCTAAATCAGCCTTGGATCCACTTGGTTTCCCCACAACAAAACGGTTTAGTGTTACAAGATCTACAAGCATCGTTAAATTCTTGGGCATATATCTCAAACTCTTACAACCTTCGAGGTTAAGGTGTCTTAGACTCGCTAGCTTGTTTATGTCCTCAGGCAACTCTTCAAGCTTCGAACAAAGGGACAGGTCAAGTAAGTAAAGATGCACAAGCCTTGTGATTGAGTCGGGGAGTTTACGGATGGAATTCTCGGAAATATCGAGATATCTCAAGTGGATTAGTTTGCCAACAGAACTTGGCATTTCACTCATTCCTACCCCATGCATCCGCAACACTCTTAAAGATTTAAATGTGGATTCGTTATATGAAGCTATACCTCGAACCATGTTCAGCTCATAAAAACATGGGCCTGGAAGAGGGAGAAGGATTGACTCCAAGCGCTTGATTTTAAAGAGTGATGGTGGGACTTTCCAAGATGAGTTTGGTATGGACTCAAAAGAAACATGACAAACTCTTTCATCAAATTCATTTGTATTAGAATCTGCCATTTTATACTTAAACCCTGCAACCGAAAGCACGAGATCATGCATCAAGTTGTGCATCTTAAACCCGTATCCATCTTCGTTATAGTCTCCGAAAAATCCTCGTTCTAGCAAACATAACACATAATTTACCGCCGCATCTTCTATACTTTGGTTTGCATATTCTTTCTTTACATATCCCATGGCAATCCAAAGATGAATGAGATAATCTTTTTCGAAACGGAATCCCTTTGGGAACAAAGAGCAGTATGCAACACAAAGTTTTAGATTTGGACTCAAATGATCATAACTGACTTTGAGAGTGTCTATGACGCTACGGCCATAGGACGCGAATTTTGAAAACTCATCATTCCAAAAGGCATTCCACTCTCGAATAGTGAATTTCCCAGCTAAAAGGCTTCCAATCACCCGAATAACAAGAGGTACATTGTGACACATCTTTACAATCTTTCTCCCGACATCTTCGACTCCAGGCTCATGCCATTGTGTAATGGCATACCGTATAAAGAGCAGCCAAGAATCGTCATCTCCTAGATCACCGACCATATAGGGGTCTTGGGTTCCAATCATTTTAGCAACGGTGTCGCTACGTGTGGTAAGAAGAATTTGACTCCCTTGGGCCCCAACACGAAGCCACCCTTTCAAATCTCCAAACCTTGCACTCAGTAAGTCTGCATCCCACACACCATCCAACACAAGCAGAAACCTTTTTCCCGCAACTGCTCCCGATAAGCGGGCTAGAAGTTGACATATAGTGCCTTCAGAACGTCCATCATCTGTAGAACCTCCCACTATCTGTCGTAACAAATCCTTGACATCAAAATCTTGGGTGGTGGAAGCCCAAAGTCGCAGATCAAAATATGTTGCGATCCTTTGATCATCAAACACATATTTAGCTAGTGTAGTCTTTCCAATTCCACCTATCCCAACCATGGAAGCAACAGAGATATGATCATCGCCGCCACTAGCAGGGGGGTTTAATAGCATGCTTACCATATTATCTTTGTCTCCGTCTCGTCCAACAACCATTTCATTACACATATAAGAATCTGAATCATTGCTTAAAGTACGAGTTTGGTTGAAAGTAGAGGAACTAACAATGCTTCCAAATTGAGCATGGTTTCTTACAATGCTACTAAGTTCACCAGTAATACCCCTGATTTTCCTAGCATCCTTAAAGGGAGAAACAAGTTGGTTTGAGCTAGAAAAGAACAGGCGTACCTCTTTGGTGAACTTGGATCCACCCATGAGTTCCTTCTGCTTTGCTTTCGCGGCTTTTGCATCTTGGAAATCGATCAGCTTGGCAAGTCCACGTTCAAGCTTCTCGAGCACATCTCGCTGAGAACGACTGCACAGCTGCTTCGATGAATCTGAATCTGCTGCATCGAGAAGTGTAGCTTCAAGTGTAGCTTTGATATCCTGAATCCCTTTGATCTGTGACTCAATGTCAGTTGCATCAGCTACTGTTTTGCAAACGTTAGAACCCAGCTTTTCTACAGCAAACTTAACCAACTCGGAAAATACCAGTTCAGCCATTTTTCAAAAGGAAGATCGGATCGTGATGTAGTGAGAAGATGAAATCAGTTGATTTTTGATTAAAAGAAATGAAGGGAGCATTGCATGTTACTCTACTTTTGGCTGCATTGTTGTAGTCAAAGTCTTTCTTGTAAGTGATGCTCATCAGTATTTTTATAATCTGCTCACCTGTTGCTACTTGGAAAATATGGTACGGACACTGAGTATTAGACTATTAATTAATCACATTGTACCCGCAATTAGCGTTAAGTAACATGGATTACTCGGTGGGATGCGATTACACCAGTACTAATGCAGCGGATCCCATCAGAACTCCGCAGTTAAGCATGTTTGGACAAGAGTTGTACTAGTATGGGTGACCTCCTGGGAAGGCCTCGTGTTGCACCCTTGGATTACTCAGTTTCAATAAAATTGGAAAAATGTAAGGATGGATATTGTAGACTCGAGATTGCTAATTATAGATCGTTACAACTTACAAGTATTATATATAGAAATACCGTGTCTTTTTTAACCGAAAAATGTTAAGCACACCAATTCCTTCAAGAACATCATATGTACGAGTATCAACAAGTCTCGTATATGTACCTACACTTATTAACATAATTACAATATCTAATACTGTAATTTACATACGAGAAGAACACGATATGAAATTGAAATTGCAATGAACGCGAGCATCGTTCAAGGACTAATAGTAGTGAGTTCAAGTTGGATAGGTTGCTGATGATGACCCGTAACCTGGTACGACTAGATTAGAGACATATTAGAAGAACAGAGGAACATGAAATCATCGAAACTTAAACAAATACAGTAGCACGCAGCACGATAAGTCGATAACCATGCCAATCTATAACGATTATTAGTTATCATCATTGTCAGCAGGTTTAATCGTAATGTAAGGAATATGTTGAATTTTAGGCCAGTCTTCGCCATGAGGCTCTTGGCATCTCTCCGCGAGTTCCCACGAGCATTCTTCAAGGTATAATGCCCTCAAGTTGGACAGGTTGCTGATCTCGTGTGGCAACGACTTCACTCTCGGGCATTTATATACACTAAGGCTTTTGAGAGAGGTGAAGCTGTCGATCCACTTTGGAACTTCCTCGAATATTTGGCACGCAGTTATTTGTAGGTCTTCCAAAGAAGACATACCTCGAAATTCCTCGGGAAGAAGTTTCATCTGATGATTGTCGGCAAACCATAGCTCGCAGAGCATGTGGAAGTAGTTTTTGAGGCAGACGACTGGCGCTGGCGTTTGTTTAAAAGGCACAACCACATTGGTTTTGGGACAAACATCGAGATGTCGTATAGAAGAAATACCTTGTAGAAACACTTGTGCCAGTGAAATGACCAACTCCATTTCCATTCCTATCGCCTCCAACTTGGGAAAAGCAAGCCTTCGTCGTTTCAAGAGTTGATCATGATCATGATCACGAGCCGATTTTGTAACACTAACACTCCACCATCCTTTCAACCTAGGCATCTCCGTGAGGGAGAGACCGTGAAGGGAAGGGAACAAGGGATAATCGGTATCATTGTTATTGGCACTAATACCGTCTTCTATGTACTCCACCTTCTCCATTTCGTCTAAGGATAGTGCTTGAAGATTAGGGAGTCGTCCGAAGGAGCACATATATATGCACTCCTTGCACCAAAATATTTCAATATTCACAAGATTCGGAAGGTGTAAATGGATTTCGTCTCTCATCCAACATGGCAGCCTCGCCCCCCCATAGTTTTCTACATTCAGCTTCGTTATAACAGCACCCGGTTTAAGGTTCTCTAGCACCATCTCATCCTCTAATCTGCTCGTCCCTTTAAATATAATATCAAGCTTCGTAATCTCTTTCTTGTCTAGATTTGCAGCTTTGGCATCCGACACTATATCCTCTGATCGATCCACTACGACAATTGACAACCTACCCTTAAGATTATCTAATAAACTTAGGCCTGCCAGACTACATGCCGATTTCACCTTGTAAGATCCATAGACACCGAGAGTAGTACTAGTGTTGCGTGGCTTACCAACCACAAAATAATCGAGCGTCTCAAGACCTGTCAATCTTCGCAACTCCAAGGGCATATGATTCAATTTAAAACATCGAAAGAGGTGAAGGTGTTTTAGATTCGTTAACTTGCTTATTTCCTCGGGCAACTCTTCAAGGCTCTCACACAAGGATAGGTTTAGTAAGTAAAGATTAACTAACTGAGTAATTGAGTCAGGAAGTTTACGGATAGAGTTCTTTGAAAAATCGAGATACCTCAAATGGATCAGTTTGCCTAATGATTTTGGCAGTTTATCGATCCCTAGCCCACTCATTCGTAATGCTCTCAACGACTGGACTCTAGAGATAAACATTCTATCCGACGGGAAAACACTAATCTGCAAATCAAACCACTTGTTACAGGAAGAAGGAACGATTTCAACTGCTTGATGTTGAAGAGTGATGACGGAGCTTTCCAAGGCGGGTCAGATGGTAGATTGAATGATACATGGCAAACATTTTCATCGAATTCATTTGTATCCGAAGTTACCATCTTATACTTCAATCCTGCAATCGATAGCACGAAATCATGCATCACGTTGTGCATTCGGAAATTGCTAGGGCACTTGTACCCATCCCTTCTGTGACAGTAGAAAAATCCTTGATTTAGCAAGTATAACACATATCCTTCTCCCACCTCTTCTAGGTTTTGGTTCGAATACTCGCCCTCAACATATCCCATGGCAATCCAAAGACCAATGAGGAAACTTTTTTCGAACTCGTATCCCTTTGGGAACAAAGAGCAGTAGGCAAGACAGAGTCTTAGTTGTGGGCCTAGCTGATTATAACCGAGTTTGAGCACGCCTATGACTTCACGGCCGTAGGAGGCAAAATTTGCGAGTTGATCATTTCTAAAAGCTATCCACTCCTTGACCGTAAGTTTCCCGGCTAAATGGCTTCCAATTGCCCGGATAACAAGGGGCACTCTGGGACACATCCCCGCAATCTCTTCTAAGATATGCTCCAACCCGGGCTCATGCCACTCTGTAATAGCCACATGTTGAAACAGGAGTAAAGAATCACTCCCTCCTATATCGCTAACCATGAACGGATCTTTGGTCCCAATAATTCTAGCAACGGTTTCACTAAGTTCCCATGAGCATCCCATAAGTGTTAGTGACGTCAGGTTGGATAGGTTGCTGATCTCGTGCATGCGGCAATGATTTCAGTCTCGGACATTTAACGATAGTAAGGCTATTGAGGGAGGTGAGGCTGTCAATCCACTCCGGAACTCCCTCTAATGCTTCACCGTTATATATTTCTAGGATTTCCAAAGACGACATGCCTCAAAACTCTTCGGGAAGAATCCCTGTTTGGTACTTATCACGAAAAGATAGGTGACGGAGCATGGGGAAGTAGTTTTTGAGGAGGATCCCATTATTTGAAGAAGAAGATGAAGAAGAGGAAGAAGGACCACATATTGTTTGCCCTGCTGATACAACTCCTCCATTAACACTGAGATAATCTAGAGAAGAAATAGTTGGTAGAAACACTTTGGCCAATGTAATCACCAACTCCATGTCTATCTTCATAAAGCTCAATTTGGGAAATGCGGTAGGTTTATTATTCAGTCTCTGATCTTGGGCAGAGTCTGTAACACTCCGCCATCCTTTCAACTTTGGTATGTCTCTGAGGACGAGATACATAAGAGACGGAAACAAGGAAGTAGAAGTCATTTCAATGCATATCGGTTGTTTCTAAATGGTTTAAACAAGCCTCATTTAAAACTCATAAAAATCGTCGAAAATTGTCGATTTTAAAGGTTATTATCCACGTTTTTTGGTCGGATAAGGTCCCGAAACTAAATATCTCGAAATTCGCACCATAATTACTCTTTAACATATATATCATTCCCGCGTCAATAAAATGCGGAAAATGGTTTAATTTAAAGACTTTTAGAGGCGTTATAAGTACTTCTAGAGTCGTGCAAAAATTTGAAGAAACAAGCTATATACTAGATTTTAAGTCGTCTTCGATCATTTGCTAACTGTTAACAGTCATTTCAACGCATATCGGTAGTTTCTAAATGGTTAAAACAAGCAACAGAAAACTCATAAATATCGTCGAAAATTGTCGATTTTGAAGGTTATTATCCACGTTTTTTGGTCCGATAAGGTCCCGAAATTAAATGTCTCAAAATTTGCACCATAATTACTCTATATCATATACATCATTCCCGCGTCAATAAAATGGGGAAAATGGTTTAATTTAAAGACATTTAGAGACGTTATAAGTACTTTTCGAGTCGTGCAAAAATTTGACGAAACAAGCTATATACTTGATTTTAAGTCGTCTTCGATCCTTTGTAACTGTTAATAGTCATTTCTACGCATATCGGTTGTTTCTAAATGGTTAAAACAATCCGCATTTAAAACTCATAAAAATCGTCGAAAATTGTTGATTTTAAAGGTTATTATCCACGTTATTTGGTCCGATTAGATCCCAAAATTAAATGTCAGAAAAATTCGCACCATAATTACTCCATAACATATACATAATTCCCGCGTCAATAAAATGAGAAAATGGTTTAAAATAAAGACATTTAGAGGCATTATAAGTACTTTTCAAGTCGTGCAAAAATTTGACGAAACTAGCTATATACTTGATTTTAAGTCATCTTCGATCCTTTGTAACTGTTAATAATCATTTCAACGCATATCGGTTGTTTCTAAATGGTTAAAACAAGCCGCATTTAAAACTCATAAAAATCGTCGAAAATTGTCGATTTTGAAGGTTATTATCCACGTTTTTTGGTCCGATTAGGTCCCGAAACTAAATGTCTCGAAATTCAAACCATAATTACTTCATAATAAATACATCATTCCCGCGTCACAAAAAATGGAAAAATGGTTTAAAATAAAGACATTTGGAGACGTTATAAGTACTTTTCGAGTCGTGCAAAAATTTGAAGAAACAAGCTATATACTTGATTTTAACTGTTAACAGTCATTTCAACGCATATCAGTAGTTTCTAAATAGTTAAAACAAGCAACATTGAAAACTCATAAATATCGTCGAAAATTGTCAATTTTGAAGGTTATATATACTTGATTTTAAGTCGTCTTCGATCCTTTGTAACTGTTATAGTCATTTCAACGCATATCGGTTGTTTCTAAATGGTTAAAACAAGCCGCATTTAAAACTCATAAAAATCGTCAAAAATTTTCGATTTGAAGGTTATTATCCACGTTTTTTGGTCCGATTAGTCCTGAAATTAAATGTCACGAAATTTGCACCATAATTACTTCGTAATAAATACATCGTTCCCGCGTCAAAAAAAAAAGGAAAATGGTTTAAAATAAAGACATTTGGAGGTGTTATAAGTACTTTTCGAGTCGTGCAAAAATTTGACGAAACAAGCTATATACTTGATTTTAAGTCGTCTTCGATCATTTACTAAATGTGAACTGTCATTTCTACGCATATCGGTAGTTTCTAAATGGTTAAAACAAGCAACATTGAAAACTCATAAATATCGTCGAAAATTGTCGATTTTGAAGGTTATTATCCATATTTTTTTGTCCGCTTAGGTCCCGAAATTAAATGTCATGAAATTCGCACCATAATTACTCCATAATATAGAAATCATTCCCGTGTCAATAAAATGGGGAAAATGGTTTAATTTAAAGACATTTAGAGGCGTTATAAGTACTTTTCGAGTCGTGCAAAAATTTGACGAAACTAGCTGTATACTTGATTTTAAGTCGTCTTCGATCCTTTATAACTTTTAATAGTCATTTCTACGCATATCGGTTGTTTCTAAATGGTTAAAACAAGCCGCATTTAAAACTCATAAAAATCGTCGAAAATTGTCGATTTTGAATGTTATTATCCACGTTTTTTGGTCCGATTAGGTGCCGAAATTAAATGTCCCGAAATTCGCACCATAATTACTTCATAATAAATACATCATTCCCGCGTCAAAAAAAAAGGGAAAATGGATTAAAATAAAGACATTTGGAGGCGTTATAAGTACTTTTTTAGTCGTGCCAAAATTTGACGAAACAAGCTATATACTTGATTTAAGTCATCTTCGATCATTTGCTAACTGTGAACAGTCATTCCAACGCATATCGGTAGTTTCTAAATGGTTAAAACAAGCAACATTGAAAACTCATAAATATAGTCGAAAATTGTCGATTTTGAAGGTTATTATCCACATTTTTTAGTCCGATAAGGTCCCAAAATTAAATGTCTCGAAATTCGCAATATAATTACTCTATAACATATACATCATTCCCGCGTCAATAAAATGGGGAAAATGGTTTAATTTAAAGACATTTACAGGCGTTATAAGTACTTCTCGAGTCGTGCAAAAATTTGACGAAACAAGCTATATAGTTGATTTTAAGTCGTCCTCGATCCTTTGTTAACTGTTAATAGTCATTTCAACGCATATCGGTTGTTTATAAATGTTTAAAAGAAGCAACATTTAAAACTCATAAAAATCCTCGAAAATTGTCGATTTTGAAGGTTATTATCCACGTTTTATGGTCCGATTAGGTCCCGAAATTAAATGTCCCAAAATTCGCACCATAATTAATCCATAATATATACATCATTCCCGCGTCAATAAAATGGGAAAATTGTATTAAAATAAAGAGATTTAGAGGCGTTATAAGTACTTTTCGAGACGTGCAAAATTTTGACAAAACAAGCTTTATACTTGATTTTAAGTCGTCTTCGATCCTTTGCTAACTTTTAATAGTCATTTCAACGTATATCGGTTGTTAATAAATGTTTGAAACAAACGGCATTTAAAACTCATAAAAATGGTCAAAAATTGTCGATTTTGAAGGTTATTATCCACGTTTTTTGGTCCGATTAGGTCCATAAATTAAATGTCATGAAATTCGTACCATAATTAATCCACAATATATACATCATTCCCGTGTTAATAAAATGGAAAAATTGCTTAAAATAACGGCATTTAGAGGCCTTATAAGTTCTTTTCGAGTCGTGCGGAAATTTGACGAAACAAGCTATATACTTGATTTTAAGTTGTCTTCGAGTCTTTGCTTACTATTAATAGTCATTTCTACGCATATCGGTTGTTTCTAAATGGTTTAAAATAACGACATTTAGAGGTCTTATAAGTACTTTTCGAGTCGTGTAGAAATTTGACGAAACAAGCTATATACTTAATTTTAAGTCTCCTTCGACCCTTTGCTAACTATTAACAGACATTTCAATGCATATCGGTTGTTTCTAAATGTTTAAAACAAGCAACAATTAAAACTCATAAAAATTGTCGAATAATGTCGATTTTGAAGGTTATTATCTAAGTTTTTTTGTTCGATTAGGTCCCAAAATTAAATGTCTTGAAATTCGCACCATAATTACTCCATAATATATACATCATTCCCGTGTCAATAAAATGGGAAAAGGGTTTAAAATAAAGACATTTAGAGGTGTTATAAGTACTTTTCGAGTTGTGCAAAAATTTGACGAAACAAGCTATATACTTAATTTTAAGTCTCCTTCGATCCTTTGCTAACTGTTAATAGTCATTTCAACGCATATCGTTTGTTTCTAAATAGTTAAAACAAGCAGCATTTAAAAATCATAAAAATCGATGAATATTGTCGATTTTGAAGGTTATTATCCACGTTTTTTTGTCCGATTAGGTCCCGAAATTAAATGTCTTGAAATTCGCACCATAATTACTCCATAATATGTACATCATTCCCGTGTCAATAAAATGGGAAAATGGTTTGAAAAAACAAACATTTAGACACCTTATAAGTACTTTTCGAGTTGTTTAGAAATTTGACGAAACAAGCTATATACTTAATTTTAAGTCGTCTTCGATCCTTTGCTAACTATTAATAGTCATTTCAACGCATATCGTTTGTTTTTAAATGGTTAAAACAAGCCGCATTTAAAACTCATAAAATTTGTCCAAAATTGTCGATTTTGAAGGTTTTTTTGGTAAAAGGTAAGTAGATAAAACTGAGGAAAAAACAAAAATAGTGACTACATCAAGTTATGCAGTCACCTAGCATCCTTAGAAGTTACAGGGTATTTAATCTTACACAAAATCCTACTCTTTACATCCAACAAGATCAATTTGACAATCTCCTTTGGATGCCGCAAAACTTTCTCAAATCTGCAAGTATTCCTCTGCCTCCATATATGATAAATAGTCGCATTGATCAGGGCTCAAAGGACATTACACTGAAGCTTCGAGCCTCTCAATTTCGTAGCCCACTCCAATCCCGTGTTACTAGGAATACGTTTCTTCGTCTAATTACTCAATAATCCGATTACCCGAGAACTCCAACTGCATCCGAAAAAAATATGCTCCAAGCTCTCAACATCCAGCTCGCATAAACAGCATCGGTCCGTATCAGCGACACCGATCCTAAAAAGCTTCATCCTCGTGTTAAGAGCCCCACGAAACACTAACCACGAAATGAAGCTATGTCTCGGGACACTCCACGCACTCCAAACCAGTCTCGCCCACGGGACCACCAGATAACGTGGCCTCAAGTCATGGTAGGCGCTCGCCACCGAATAACTAGAGTTCACGCCAAACCACTTACCATCAACGAACTTGTTCTTTATTTTCTCTTTCACCTGACATATCTTCCTCCAAGCCCAAGTAACATCAGAATGCGGTAGATAATCATACCATCCCACACCCTTCAGATAAATGCTATTAACCCGCCGAACCCACAAACGATCCGGCTGGTCAAAAACCCACGATGCCAACTTGGCCACAGCAGCTTCATTCCAGATATACAGATCTCTAATTTACAAACCTCCTTCATCTTTAGGCCGACAAATTTTCTCCCAACTAACCAAAACTCGATTATTTCCTTCTACACCTCCTTCCCATAAGAAATTACGACATAGTGAAATAATTCGAGCCATGACAAACTTAGGAATGATAAAAACCATAGCCCAATAATTATGTAGTTGAGACAGAACAGATTGAACCAGAGTCAGTCTCCCAGCATAAGACAGCTTACGGGCTCCAATACTAGTGATCCTCGAGATAATACGGGCTATCAAAATTTCACAATCAAGCTTACCTAAACGAGTACTTTGGATAGGTAACCCAAGATACCGAAAAGGAAACGTACCTTCGACGCAACCCGAGAACTGAAGAATCGCAGCCTTCCTGTTCTCATCCACCCCTGCGAAATAAGCATGAGACTTACCCACACTTAAGCTCAGACCCGAGGCTCTGCTAAAGGCTGCAAAAGCACTCCACAAGAGTAAGTAATGTAATAGTAGTAGTAATGTACGATTGCATAAATTTTGCTTGGTGTCAATCTGTTTACCTAAGTTTAACAGAATTCGATGGGAATTTTTAGAGAGACGCAACTCTTCCAGAAATCAAACATTCCTTCTAAGACTCTTTTATTGTCAATTTTGAAGGTTATTATCCGAGTTTTTTTGTCCGATTAGGTCCCGAAATTAAACGTATCGAAATTCGCACCATAATTACTCCATAATATATGCATCATTCCCGTGTTAATAAAATGGAAAAAAAAAGTATAAAATGAAGACATTCAAAGGCGTTATGAGGACTTTTCGAGTCGAGCAGAAATTTGACGAAACAAGCTATATACTTGATTTTAAGTCGTCTTAGATACTTTGCTAACTGTTAATAGTCATCTCAACGTATATCGGTTGTTTCTAAATGGTTAAAACAAGCAACATTTAAAACTCATAAAAATCGTCGAAATTATTGATTTCGAAGGTTATTATCCACGTTTTTTGGTCCGATTAGGTCCCGTATATGTAGAGATTGAAATTCATCGAGTCTCGTATTTGAAGGTTATTATCCACGTTATTATCCACGTCGCAACAAGTCTCGTATATGTAGAGATTCATCGAGTGTTTTGTTATACATTATTCACATATTTGAAGAACACGATATGATGAAATTGAAATCAAAACAATATATATAGCACGACAATCTAAACAAGGTCCAAACAGAACCGAAAAGAGAGAAAACAGAACACCAAACATTCAAATCACAGAACAACCGCTCGTTTTAATCATCGTGGTCATCTCAGAAGCTTCCTTGTTGTATTATCTTGATTAAACATTCTTGGCTGGTTTGATGGAGATGTTGGGAATGTGTTGAATTTTGGGCCAATCTTCACTTGATGGCTCTTGGCTGCATCTCTCTGCGAGCTCCCACGAGCATCCTGTAAGTGTTAGTGATGTCAAGTTAGACAGGTTGCTGATCTCGTGCGGCAATGATTTCAATCTCCGGCAGTCATAACTAGCAAGGCGCTTGAGGGAGGTGAGGCTGTCAATCCACTCTGGAACTCCCTCTAATGCTTCACCTTTACATATTGATAGGCTTTCCAAAGATGACATAGCTCGAAACTCTTTGGGAAGAAACCTCATATGTTGGTTATCATAAAAACATAGTTGACGGAGCATGGGGAAGTAGTTATTGAGGAGGATCACATTATTTGAAGAAGAAGAAGAAGAAGAAGAAGAAGGACCGCATGTTGTTTGCCCTGATACAACTCCAAAAACATAGAGAGAATGTAGAGAATACATAGTTGGTAGAAACACTTTGGCCAATCTAATCACCAACTCCATGTCTATGTGAAGTACCTCCAATTTGGGAAATGCGGTAGGTTTATTATTCAGTCTACTCTGATCTTGAGCAGAGTCTGTAACACTCCGCCATCCTTTCAACTTTGGTATGTCTCTGAGGACGAGCCCAATAAGAGACGGAAACAAGAGAGTGGAAGCGTGCTTATTAGCGAGGACCATCGTACTATCATTATCGTTGCTGCAATTATCACCATTTTCAATGTACTCCACCTTCTCCAACCTCTCTAAGGATAGATATTTAAGATGGGGGAGTCCTCCAAAGGAACCCACATATATGCACTCTTGGCACTCAGATATCGTAATATCAACCAGATTCAGAAACCCTAAATGGATTCCTTCCCTCATCCAACTTGGTAACCTCTTCCCTGCATAATTCTGTATCTTCAGATATGTGAGATCAGAACAGGGTTTGAGGTTCTCTGCCACCATCTCGTCTTCCGTTAAACTTTCTCTAAACTCCAAATGAAAGTCTGTAATCTTCTTCATGCTCAGATTAACAGCTTGAGCTTCGGAAACGATGTCCCTAGATTGGTCGCCAAGGACAACTGTCAAGCGACCTTTAAGATTATTAAAGCAACTTAAGTCTGCCAAATTACAGGCTAAATCAGCCTTAGATCCACTCGGTTTCCCTACAACAAAACGGTTTAGTGTTACAAGATCTGCAAGCATCGCCAACTTCTTGGGCATATATCTCAAACTCTCACAACCTTGGAGGTTAAGGTGTCTTAGACTCGCTAGCTTGTTTATGTCCTCAGGCAACTCTTCAAGCTCCCCACAGTGGGATAGGTCAAGTAAGTAAAGATGCACAAGCTTTGTGATTGAGTCGGGGAGTTTACTGATGAGATTGTCAGAAATATCGAGATATCTCAAGTGGATCAGTTTGCCAACAGAACTTGGCATTTCACTCATTCCTACCCCATGCATCCTCAACACTCTTAAAGATTTAAATGTGGATTCGTCATATGAAGCTATAACTCGAACCATCTCGCACCCACGTGAATAATATGGTCCTAGAAGAGGGAGAAGGATGGACTCCAAGCGCTTGATTTTGAATAGTGATGGTAGGACTTCCCAAGATGAGTTTGGTACTGACTTAAAAGACACATGACGAACCCTTTCATCGAATTCAATTGTATCAGAAGTTGCCATTTTATACTTAAACCCTGCAACCGAAAGCACAAGATCATGCATCAAGTTGTGCATCTTAACGTATCCATCTCCGTCATAGTCTTCAAAAAACCCTCGTTCTAGCAAACATATCACATAATTTTTTGCCGCATCTTCTATACTTTGATTTGCATATTCTTCCTTTACATATCCCATGGAAATCCAAAGATGAATGAGACAGCTTTTTTTGAATGAGAATCCCTTTGGGAACAACGAGCAGTATGCAACACAAAGTTTTAGATTTCGACTTAAATGATTATAGCTGATTTTGAGTGTGTCTATGACGCTACGACCATAGGATGCAAAATTTTTAAACTCATCATTCCAAAAGTCGCTCCACTCTCGAACAGTGAATTTTGTGGCTAAAAGGCTTCCAATCACCCGTATAACAAGAGGCACATTCTGACACCTCTTTGCAATCTCTTTCCCAATGGCTTCCACTCCTGGCTCATGCGATTGTGTAATGGCATACAGTTTAAAGAGGCGCCAAGAATCATCATCTCCTAGATCACCCACCATATATGGGACTTGGGTTCCAATACTTCTAGCAACGGCGTTGCTACGTGTGGTAATGAGAATTTGACTCCCTTGAGCCCCAACCCGAAGCCACCCTCTCAATTCTACAAACCTTGCTCTCAATATGTCTGCATCCCATACATCATCCAAGACAAGCAGAAACCTTTTTCCAGCAACTACTCCTGATAAGCGATCTAGAAGCTGACGTGTGGTGCAGTTAGGACGTCCATCATCTGTAGGATCCCCCCCTCCGACTATCTGCTGTAACAAATCCTTGACGTCGAAATCTTGGGTGGTGGAAGCCCAAAGGCGCAAATCAAAATATGTTGCAATCCTGTCATCATGGAACATATATCTAGCTAGTGTAGTCTTCCCAATCCCACCGATCCCAGCAATGGTAGCAACGCAGATATGACCATCGCCACTAGGGGGGTTCAATAGCATGCTTACGATATTATCTTTGTCTCCATCTCGTCCAACAACCATTTCGTTACACATATAAGAATCAGATTCATTGCTTAATGTACGAGTTTGGTTGTAAGTTGAGGGACTAATAATGCTTCCGAACAGGGCATGGTTTCTTATAATGCTACCCAGTTCCTTGTTAATACCCCTGATTTTTCTAGCATCTTTGAAGGGGGAGACAATTTGATTTGACCTAGAAAAGAACACACCTACCTCTTTGGTGAACTTGCTTCCACCCATGAGCTCGTTCTGCTTGGCTTTCGCGGCCTTTTCATCTTGGAAATCGACTAGTTTGGCAAGTCCACATTCAAGCTTTTCGAGCACCTCTCGATGAGAGTGAGTGCAGACCTTGGATGAATTTGCATCAAGAAGTGTAGCTTCAATGATAGCTTTGATATCCTGAAGCCCTTTAATCTGGGAATCAATGTCGGTTGCATCAGCTACTGTTTTGCAAACTTCAGAACCCATTTTCACCGCAACAGTCTTAAGCAACTCAATCACTATCGCCTCCGCCATTTTTGCCGCCTCTTAATCTATCCTCTTAGCTTCAATGGTAGGTTTTGTGTTGTGTTGTGTTTGTGAGATCGATGTGAATAGATTGCTTGATTGGTAACGCTTTCGCTGTATAACCACTCTATTATTTCGGGTTGTCAAGCTGGAAATTTCAGTGAAGTTGGACAGAAATGATAGGGGAACAAGATAGTACTAGTACTATTATGATGAATTATTGTACTATGACTATGACTATGACTACTATCGAGCTCATTCATCCTTTTCTTTGGTAGAGCAGTACGTTTCATTCTTAGCCACACCCACACGGCCACACACGCAAAAAGGCTCATCTTTTCGAAACATGGTCAATCTTGCCGACACCTGAATCCATACATATTAACCGGTATGCTCGTCTGTGATTTAAGTGTAATTATTTTACGTAGGTGAGTAAGTAATGTACGTTACCCAATCCTCTTAGTTCATGTCGGGAATCAAACCCGGGTCTCCTGGGTGAAAGTCAGATATCCTAACCGCTGGGTGAAAGGTTACTTGTAATTACACCTTGAAAGGACATGAACTAAGAGGATTGGGTAATTACATTCTTCATGATTGAGAAGGTCATTTCAACGCATGTCGGTATTTTTTAAATGGTTAAAACAAGCAACATTTAAACCTCAAAAAAATCGTCGAAAATTGTCGATTTTAAAGGTTATTATCCACGTTTTTGGGTCCGATTAGGTCTCGAAATTAAATGTCTTGAAATTCGCACCGTAATTACTCCATAATCTATACATCATTCCCGTGTAAATAAAATGGAAAAATGGTATAAAATAAAGACATTTAGAGACCTTACAAGTCCTTTTCGGATCGTGCAGAAATTTGACGAAACAAGCTATATACTCGATCTTAAGTATGTCCTCGATCATTTGCTAACTGTTAATAGTCATTTCAACGCATATCGGTGGTTTCTAAATGGTTAAAACAAGCAACATTTAAAACTCATAAAAGTTTGTCGAAAATTGTCGATTTTGAAGGTTATTATCCACGTTTTTTGGTCCAATAAGATCCCGAAATTAAATGTCTTGAAATTCACACCATAATTACTCCATAATATATACATCATTCCCGTGTTAATAAAATGGAAAAATAGTTTAAAATAAAGAAATTTAGAGGCCTTATAAAGACTTTTCGAGTCGTGCAGAAATTTGACGAAACAAGCTATATACATGATTTTATGTCATTTTTGATCCGTTACTAACTGTTAATAGTCATTTCAACGCATACCGTTTGTTTCTAAATGGTTAAAACAAGCCGCACTTAAAACTCATAAAAATCGTCGAAAATTATCGATTTTGAAGGTTATTATCCACGTTTTTTTGGTCCGATTAGGTCCCGAAATTAAATGTCTTGAAATTCGCACCATATTTACTTCATAATATATACATAATTCCTATGTTAATAAAATGGAAAAATGGTTTAAAATAAAGACATTTAGAGGCTTTATAAGTCCTTTTCGAGTCGTGCAAAAATTTGAGGAAACAAGCTATATACTCGATTTCTTTTACAATAATCTCGAGGGTTAGTCTAGACAATAATGTCGATTCTAGGATTTGGACCGAGAGGTGTAACAATTCAATGA
The DNA here is from genome assembly GCA_958450325.1 of Agrostemma githago. Classification (NCBI taxonomy): domain Eukaryota; kingdom Viridiplantae; phylum Streptophyta; class Magnoliopsida; order Caryophyllales; family Caryophyllaceae; genus Agrostemma; species Agrostemma githago. Next base: position 76,291,465 of record OY288244.1, read on the forward strand.
ATCTTGTGTCCCATATATATATATATCAACTTACTTTAGACAATTGAGTATATGCTTCATTATTATGTTTGAATTATTGTACTCATTTGGTCTTTAGTCGAGCAAAGATATTTGTAGTGAAATCAATGTTTTTTAGAATGAAATTGACATTGTTTTTCATCATTAAATTTGAAGATGTAATTACTGAACCGTAGAAGGTTGAATATTCAGAGTTGATACTACAATTCAAGCAAGTCACCCCTTCACATGATGACAAGATATATATGATCGAGAGACCACTAGCTACCAGCAATTGATGTCGAGTCACTTTCGTGTTGGACCTCGTCATTTTGCATTGGGGTTCATTCTCGAGTTTGTTGTTTTTAACTCTTTTTTTTAGGGATATCAAAAAAACTCACACTAATTCGAGAAGTCTCTTCTAAATTTTTGTGTTAAAACTTCGACTAGTGTTGGACACAGTGTGTCGTTTTTGCAAGTCAATTTTGATTTAGAGCTGATCGAGGATGCTGATGACGAAAGACAGCTAACTGGCTGCTAAATCCGACCAGGAACCAAAGGGAAGCGACGACCAAAAATGATAAGAGTAATGAAGTCGGCGATGATTGATACAATATTCCTGCAGCAAGCGACGCCCCTTGAAGAACATACTCATCAACTTTCTCATCAGTAATTTGTTTCCATTGATGAGTTCGGAATGAGAAAACATGAACCAAGATTCAACAATGGTGACACTTCATTCATTAATAACAGGATTCCAAATAATCAAATTACCCAAATCCAATTCCAATGAAGAATATGAACAAATCAATCCATTACATGAACTTATCAGAAAGATGGTATCTTTAGGCAATTCATCAAAATCAATGTCGTCTAATTTGAACAAACCCCTTACTTATTAAATTCACATATTATTGACATATTAGAAGAACACGATATGAAATCGAAATTGAAACAAACAACACGAAAATCTAAACAAGGTCCAAACAGAACACACAAGAACGACCGAAAACAGAGGAAACATTCAAATCACAGAAATACCCGGTCGAAGGTACACCACGCACGAAATAACCATGCCAATGCATGACCGTCGCTCGTTGTACTCATCGCAATCATCGCAGAAGCTTCCTCGTTCTATTATCTTGATTAAACATTCTTAGCTGGTTCAATGACGATGTTGGGAATGTGTTGAATTTTGGGCCAATCTTCACCTGATGGCGCTTGGCATCTCTCTGCAAGCTCCCACGAGCATCCATGAAGTCCTAGCCACCTCAAGTTGGATAGGTTACTAATCTCGTGCGGCAATGATTTCAATCTCCGGCAGTCAAACATAGTAAGGCTATTGAGGGAGGTGAGGGTGTCAATCCACTCCGGAAATCCCTCTAATGCTTTACAGAAACATATTCTTAGGCTTTCCAAAGACGACATGCCTTGAAACTCTTTTGGAAGAATCCCTGTTTGGTACTTATCTTTAAAATGTAATTCACAGAGCATGGGGAAGTAGTTTTTGAGGAGGATCACATTATTTGAAGAAGAAGAAGAAGAAGAAGAAGGACCACTTGTTGTTTGCCCTGCTGATTCAACTCCTCCATAAACTTCGAGAGAATGTAGAGAAGAAATAGTTGGTAGAAACACTTTGGCCAATGTAATCAACAACTCCATGTCTATCTCAATATCCTTCAATTTGGGAAATGCAGTAAGTTTATTAGTCAGTCTCTGATCTTGAGCAGAGTCTGTAGCACTCCGCCATCCTTTCAACTTTGGTATGTCTCTGAGGACGAGATTGGTAAGAGACGGAAACAAGGGAGTGGAAGCGTGCTTATTAGCAAGGACCATCGTATTGTCATTATTGTTGCCGCAGTTATCACCATTTTCAATGTACTCCACCTTCTCCAACCTAGTTAAGCTTAGAGATGTAAGATGGGGGAGTCGTCCAAAGGAACCTACATATATGCACTCTTTGCACTTATCTATCTTAATATTAATCAGATTCGGAAACCCTGAATGGATTCCTTCCCTCATCCAACTTGGTAACCTCTTTCCTCCATACTTCTCTATCGTCAGACGTGTGAGATCGGAACATGGTTTGAGGTTCTCTAGCACCATCTCGTCCTCCATTAAACTTTCTTTAATTTTCATATGAAACTTCGTAATCTTCTTCATGCTCCGATTAGCAGCCCGAGCTTCCGAAACGGTGTCCCTGGATCGATCGGCTAGGACAACTGTCAAGTGACCTTTAAGATTTTGAAAGCAACTTAGGTCTGCCAAATTACAGGCTAAATCAGCCTTGGATCCACTCGGTTTCCCCACAACAAAACAGCCTAGTGTTACAAGATCTGCAAGCATCGTCAACTTCTTGGGCATATATCTCAAACTGATACAACCTTCGAGGTTAAGGTGTCTTAGACTCGCTAGCTTGTTTATGTCCTCAGGCAACTCTTCAAGGACCCAACAGTAGGATAGGTCAAGCAAGTAAAGATGCACAAGCTTTGTGATTGAGTCGGGGAGTTTACGGATGGGATTCTTAGAAATATCGAGATATCTCAAGTGGATCAGTTTGCCTACAGAACTTGGCATTTCATTGATTCCTAACATATGCATCCGCAACACTCTTAAAGATTTAAATGTGGATTCATAATATGAAGCAATAATTCGAACCTTCTCGTACCCATGTGAATATGATCCTGGAAGAGAAAGAAGGATTGACTCCAAGCGCTTGATTTTAAATAGTAACGGTAGGACTTTCCGACATGAGTCACCTACGGACTCAAAAGAAACATGGCAAACTCTTTCATCAAATTCATTTGTATAAGAAGTTGCCATTTTATACTTGAACCCTGCAACCGAAAGTACAAGATCATGCATCAAGTTGTGCATCTTAAACTTGTATCCATCTTGATCTTCGTCATAGTGGAAAAATCCCCGTTCTAGCAAACATGATACGTAGTCTTCTGCCGCATCTTCTATACTTTGGTTTGCATATTCTTCCTTTACATATCCCATGGCAATCCAAAGATGAATGAGACTGCTTTTTTCGAATGAGAATCCTTTTGGGAACAAAGAGCAGTATGCAACACAAAGTTTTAGATTTGGACTTAAATGATCATAGATGACTTTGAGTGTGTCTATGACGCTACGACCATAAGACGCAAATTTTGAAAACTCATCATTCCAAAAGGCGCTCCACTCTCGAGCAGTGAATTTCCCGGCTAAAAGACTCCCTATGACCCGTATAACAAGGGGTACATTGTGACACATCTTTACAATCTTTCTCCCAATAGCTTCGACTCCTGGCTCATGCCATTGTGTGATGGCATATCGTTTAAAGAGGAGCCAAGAATCATCATCTCCTAGATCACCAACCTTATATGGGTCTTGGGTTCCAATCATTTTAGCAACAGTGTCGCTACGTGTGGTAACGAGAATTTGACTCCCTGGAGCCCCAACACGAAGCCACCCTCTCAAATCTCGAAACCTTGCCCTCAATATGTCTGCATCCCACACACCATCCAAGACAAGCAGAAACCTTTTTCCAACAACTACTCCCGATAAGCGCTCTAGAAGCTGATGTATGGTGCAGTCACGACCTCCCACTTCCACTCCCACTATCTGCTCTAACAAATCCTTGACATCAAAGTCTTCGGTGGTGGAAGCCCAAAGACGCAGATCAAAATATGTTGCAACCCTTTGATCATGGAACACATATTTAGCCAGTGTAGTCTTCCCAATTCCACCTATCCCAACCATGGAAGCAACGGAGATATGATCATCGCCGCCACTAGCAGGAGGATTCAATAACATGCTTACCATATTATCTTTGTCTCCGTCTCGTCCAACAACCATTTCGTTACACATATAAGAATCTGAATCATTCCTTAACGTACGAGTTTGGTTGAAAATTGAGGAACTTACAATGCTTCCGAATTGGGCATGGTTGGCTGCAATGCGATTCAGCTCCCCTCGGATACCTTTGATTTTCCTGGCATCCTTGAAGGGAGTGACAAGTTGGTTTGAACCAGTGGAAAAGAACAAGCGCGCCCCTTTAGTGACCTTGCTTCCACCCATGAGCTCCTTCTGCTTGGCTTTCGCGGCTTTGGCATCTTGGAAATCGATCAATTTCGCAAGTCCACGTTCAAGCTTCTCGAGCACATCTCGTTGAGAACGAGTGCACACCTCAGATGAACCTGCATCAAGAAGAACAGCTTCAAGGGTAGTTTTGATATCCTGAAGCCCTTTTATCTGTGAATCAATGTCAGTTGCACCGACTACTGTTTTCCAAACTTCGGAACCCACTTTTTCCCCAATACTTTTACCCAACTCAACCAACAACGATTCAGCCATTTTACTCTCGATTACTATAACCAAGGTTTCGTGTGTAATTTCGAAGGAGGATAATTAACTGCAAGAATGCAAGGCAGTATGTATGTATGTATATAGCTCAAGAATGGAGGAAGTTTCCAGGAATTAACGCTTAAAGTTGAATATTCATAGTTGCTTGAATGTTGTGGTTCACAGGATCACACTAATTGGAAAGGATATGAATGAGTGGACACCAAATGACTTCTTTTTCAACAATGTAGGCCATTCACGTCGCTATCTTCCATGTCTTTATGTTACAACTTCGACTGTTGTTCGACTCTATTTTTTGGTTCAACGAAACGCGCACTTAGTCGCATTACAACATAGAAGAGAGGGATTCGAACCTTTGACCTATCGTCTCATGGTATATAGTCTTAACCATTAGGTTGAGACATCTTCCGTTGTTTGACACTATTTTTGCATCAGGATTCGAGCCAAACGAATCCTCCTTCTCGTTTGTTTCTATTATTATTAGAAACGTCGTTCGTTGTATTTTCCTTACTATCATTTTGTAATGTCTTGATTATCGACTTTATGGCACGTGACACTGACGTCCGATTAGAGATCATTATCTCACTAATCGCGGTCGGGCTAATTAATCTCGACCCGCCTTGCAAGTTGCAACAACTCCTCAACCCGCCCGAACAATTTATGACTCAACGCCAACGCCTTAAACCCGTTATAATCACAAAACGGAAAATAATCCATGATCAAACCCGAAACTGCATGACCCGAATGTTACCGTCAATGGTAATAATGCTCTTGGCTTCATTATGATTAGATTGTTGAATGTTCATACTAGAAGCAAGGCCACTAACTCACCCACTAAGGGAACATCTCTTCACTTTTGAATGCATTATACTATTCAAAATAATCATCTCTCTTTTTGAAAACAATGGCCATACACGCAAAAAACACATATACTGTTCAATCACTCGTCCATTGATGTCGTTAAAGGTACTGTGAGAGTCCGTCATTCGCTAAAATAACAGTAATGAGATACCGTCTCTTCAGCTCTTCTAAGTTTTTGTGTTACAATTCAACTTCGACTATTGTTCGTGTTCGACACTGCTTTCTGCTTTTAAAGAAATTGTATACACTAACTCAAATCTAAATACGGCAACCCGTGAATTTGAATTTGAATTTGATTTTGATACGTCCACGTGACACGGACGTCTAGGACAGTCTGATTATTAGGGCCTAAGGACACGAGAACGTCCCCTGAGTTCGAACCCTGTCAGCCCCCCAATATCTCGAACTCTCAAGTGAAATCTATAAAGGTTGAATATTCAGAGTTGATACTACAATTATTGAAGCAAGTCACCCCTTCACATGATGACAAGATATGAGAGACCACTATCAGCAATAATTGATGTCGGGTCACTTTCGTGTAGGACCTGCTCATTTCACATTGGGGCTCATTCTCACGTTTGTTGTTTTCAACTCTCTTTTTTCAGGGATATCAAAATTTGGGAAAAAAACAACCTCGCGCTAATGAGAGAAGTCTCTTCCAAATTTTTGTGTTAAAACTTCGACTAGTGTTGTCCTTGCCTACATATACACACAATACAATACAATGTCTGATGATCAATCGACAATCCTGCAGCGAGTGACACCCCTCGAAGAACGGACTCATCATCATCAACCTTCTCAACAGATATTTGTTTCCATTTACGGGTTCGCTACGAGAAAACAAGAACCAAGATTCTACTATGGTATTGTTTTTGCAAGAATTCAACAATGGTGACACTAATTTAATCCATCATTGACTGATAACAGGATTCCAAATAATCAAATAACCCAATGCAAATCTAAATCCAATGAAGAATATAAAGAAATCGATTCAATCACGAAGATGGTATCTTTAGGCAATTCATCAACATCAGTGTCATCTGATTTGAACAAACCCTTATTAAAATCCATCATCATAAGAGTAAATGAAATTTATACATAATAAGGCTTTGGAGGGAGGTGACTCAGGTGAGGGTGTCAATCCACTCCGGAACTGCCTCTAATTCTACAGAGAGATATATTTCTAGGTTTTCAAAAGACGGCATACCTCGAAACTCTTCTGGAAGAACCCTCATTATCAACATTATTTGACGAAACTCTTTGGCCAATGTAATCACCAACTCCTTAGCTTGTTCTGCTGATCTCCGATCCTTATCATGTTCCGCTTGTGCTCAATAACCCTCCTTTTTTTTGTTGAATCACGGAGTTGAAGATATCGATCTGCCTAGTCGCTCTAATGTCAAACTTTGTACTAAAACTTGAGCGATACAATCCACTTACGAAATAGAGCAATATGTGAGTATCGTGAAATCGTTCCAATGTGGACGTAATTTAAGTGTCAACTACTGAATTAAATGTTGAAAAATAGTTTCGGCAAACACTATTGCTGATTCAGAAAAATTGTCAAACATTAGCGATTTCAAAGGTTAATATCCACGTCTTTTTGTCCGGCTAAGTCCCGGAATCAAATGTCATTGAAATTTGCACCATAATTACTCGATACAATAGCATTAATCCTATTCCAGGGGCAATAACAGGGGAATAAGTTAAGAATAACAGGGCAACAACACCATTAATCCAGATTGTGATGACTACGTTAAGAATTATATCTGAGTTTGAGCAACATAAGCCAACAGCGACTAGTAAATGAGTCCGACCAACATAGATTTAGACCGTAATGAAGAACTAAGAGGAGAACACTGAAGCAACTTACATACATATACTAGAGAGTCTCAACAAGTTAAGGCAATCTCGTATATGTAGAGATTCATTCAGCCTTTTGTTACACGGAATACATTATTTACATATTTGAACAACACGATATGATATCGAAATTGAAACAATCTAATAACAAGGACCAAACAGAACCGAAATTAAAAGAGATCAAACAAAACACCAAACATTCAAATCACAGAACAGCCACTCATTGTAATCATCGCGCTCATCTCAGAAGCTTCCTCGTTATATTATCTTGATTAAATATTGTCAGCAGCTGGTTCGATGACAATTAGGGATGTCATTGGGGAGGGTAAAATGTTACAATCACCAACCTCCGCCCCATTATCCATCGCGGGTAGCATTTTTATTCCTCTACTTGCCCCACCACCCGCATAACCAACTCCTGCACCCGCTCCAAACGGTGCGGGTGTGGGTGCGAGTGCGGGTGCGGGTGCGGTTACCCGCCCCATTGACATCCCTAATGAAGATGTTGGGAATGTGTTGAATTTTGGGCCAATCTTCACCTGATGGCGCTTGGCATCTCTCCGCGAGCCCCCACGCGCATCCTTCAAGTCTTAGCGATGTCAAGTTGGATAGGTTGCTGATCTCGTGTGGCAATGATTTCAATCTCCAGCAGTTACACATAGTAAGGCTATTGAGGGAGGTGAGGCTGTCAATCCACTCCGGAATTCCCTCAAATGCTTCACCGTAAAATATTGTTAGGCTTTCCAAAGATGACATACCTCGAAACTCTTCGGGAAGAATCCCTGTTCGGTGATCATCATAAAAATATAGGTGATGGAGCATGGGGAAGTAGTTTTTGAGGAGGATCACATTATTTGAAGATGATGAAGAAGAAGAAGAAGGACCACTTGTTGTTTGCCCTGCTGATTCAACTCCACGAACACAGAGACGTTGTAGAGAAGAAATAGTTGGTAGAAACACTTTGGCCAATGTAATCAGCATCTCCATCTCTATGTGAACTTCCTCCAATTTCGGAAATGCGGTAGGTTTATTATTCAGTCTACTCTGATCTTGGGCAGAGTCTGTAGCACTCCGCCATCCTTTCAACTTTGGTATGTCACTGAGGGTGAGATACGTAAGAGACGGAAACAAGGGAGTGGAAGCATGCTTATTAGCAAGGACCATCGTATTGTTGTCACCATTTTCAATGTACTCCACCTTCCCCAAGTTCTCTAAGAATAGATATTTAAGATGGGGGAGTCCTCCAAAGGAACCTACATATATGCACTCTTGGCACCCAAATATACTAATTTTAACTAAATTCGGAAACCCTGAATGGATTCCTTCCCTCATCCAACTTGGTAACCTCTTCCCTCCATACTTCTTTATCTCCAGATCTGTGAGATCGGAACATGGTTTGAGGTTCTCTAGCACCATCTCGTCCTCTATTGAACTTCTTCTAAATTTCACACAAAAATCCGTAATCTTCTTCATGCTCAGATTAGCAGCCCGAGCTTCCGAAACGATGTCCCTAGATCGATCATCTAGGACAACTGTCAAGCGACCTTTAAGATTGTTAAAGCAACTTAAGTCTGCCAAATTACAGGCTAAATCAGCCTTGGATCCACTCGGTTTCCCCACAATAAAACAGTCTAGTGTTTCAAGATCTGCAAGCATCGTCAACTTCTTGGGCATATATCTCAAACGGACACAATTTTTGAGGATAAGGTGTCTTAGACTCGCTAGCTTGTTTATGTCCTCTGGCAACTCTTCAAGGCGACAACAGAAGAATAGGTCAAGCAAGTAAAGATGGACAAGTTTTGTGATTGAGCCAGGAAGTTTACGGATGTTATTGTTAGAAAAATCAAGATATCTCAAGTGGATCAGTTTGCCAACCAAACTTGGGACTTCACTCATCCCTACTCCATGCATCCGAAACACTCTTAAAGATTTAAATTTGGATTCGTCAAATGAATCAATAACTCGAACCTTTTCGTCCTCATGATTCAAATGTGAACTTGGAAGGGGGAGAAGGATTGACTCAAAGCGCTTGATTTTAAATAGTGATGGCAGGACTTTCCAAGATGAGTTTGGTAAGGACTCAAAAGACACATGACAAACTCTTTCTTCAAATTCATTTGTATTAGAATCCGCCATTTTATACTTAAACCCCGCAACAGAAAGCACAAGATCGTGCATCAAGTTGTGCATCTTAAGCCCGTATCCATCTTCGTCATAATCGTGGAAAAATCCTCGCTCTAGCAAACATATCACATAATTTTCTGCCGCATCTTCTATGCTTTGGTTTGTATATTCCTCCTTCACATATCCCATAGCAATCCAAAGATGAATGAGACAATGTTTTTCCAATCGGTATCCCTTTGGGAATAAAGAGCAGTATGCAACACAAAGTTTTAGATTCGGACTTAAATGATCATAACTGACCTTGAGTGTGTCTATGATGCTACGACCATAGGACGCAAATTTTGCAAACTCATCATTCCAAAAGGCGCTCCACTCTCGAACAGTGAATTTCCCGGCTAAAAGACTCCCTATCGCTCGTATAACAAGGGGTACATTGTGACACATCTTTGCAATATTTCTCCCGACAACTTCGACTCCTGGCTCATGCCATTGTGTAATGGCATACCATTTAAAGAGGGTCCAAGAATCATCATTTCCTAGATCACCAACCATATATGGGTGTTGAGTTCCAATCATTTTAGCAACGGTGTCGCTACGTGTGGTAAGGAGAATTTGACTCCCTTGAGCCCCAACCTGAAGCCACCTTCTCAATTCTACGAACTTAGCTCTCAGTATGTCGGCATCCCACACACCATCCAAGACAAGCAGAAACCTTTTTCGAGCAACTGCTCCCGATAAGCGGTGTAGAAGCTGTCGTATCGTGCATTCTAGAGGTCCATCATGTGTAGGACCACCCACTCCCACTATTTGCTTCAACAAATCCTTCACATCAAAATCTTGGGCGGTGGAAGCCCAGAGGCGCAGCTCAAAATATGTTACAATCCTTTGATCATGGAACACGTATTTAGCCAGTGTCGTCTTCCCAATTCCACCTATTCCAACCATGGAAGCAACAGAGATATGATCATCGCCGCCACTAGCAGGGGGGTTTAATAGCATGCTTACCATATTATCTTTGTCTCCGTCTCGCCCAACAACCATTTCGTTACACATATAAGAATCTGAATCATTGGTTATAAAACGAGTTTGGTTGAAAGTTGAGGAACTACTAACCACACTTCCGAATTGGGCATGGTTGGCTACGATGCGACTCAATTCCCCTGTGATTCCCTTAATTTTCCTAGCATCCTTAAAGGGAGAGACAAGTTGGTTTGAACCAGAAAAGAACAAGCGTACCTCTTTAGTGACCTTGCTTCCACCCATGAGTTCCTTCTGCTTGGCTTTCGCGGCTTTAGCATCTTGGAAATCGATCAGTTTAGCAAGTCCACCTTCAAGCTTTTCGAGCACATCTCGTTGAGAATGACTGCACACGACCTGCTGCTGTGACGCATCAGCAGCGTCAAGCAGAGTAGCTTCGAGAGTATTTTTAAGATCTCGGCTAATGTTTTGCAAACTTTAGAACCCAACTTTTCTACAGCAAACTTAACCAACTCAGATAAAACCAATTCAGCCATTTTTCAAAATGGAAGATCGATATATTGTGCTAAGAGAAGGATGAAATTAGTTGATTATTGATTAATTGATTAGTAACAATTGAGATTGATTAAGCCACTTTAATTGGGTTGATAATTAAAGTAATCAAAGAAGGAACTTTCCTAGAACTAATTAGTTAATCGTTTTTTCTAACGTATCTAAAGTATGTCCATAATAGAATATAAACGGGCATCAACCATAGTCTTAAGGTTTTGGTTGAGATGGTTCGTTAACATGGTATCAGAGACAGAGGTCACGAGTTCGAACTCTGGCAGCCCCCAATATCTCGAACTCTCAAGATAATATCATTGTGATTTCTACCTGCTCTTATTGGCTTCACTATTATCACTTTATCAGTAGAATGTTGAATATTCATACAATTACTACCACTAAGTCACCCACCCACTCACCCACTTGCTTCAATACTCAATTACAATTTACAAATAATGAGAGTCACTCCCCGTCCATGGAGCAGAGGCCGTCTCTTCTAAGTTTTTACTAGTACGTTACAACTTTGACCACTATAATTTACAATCGGGGTGGGCTGTTGGGATGCCCATTTAGAGTTGATCGAGGATGATGACGATGTACTACTAACAGGTTGTGTGCAAACGAGAGGCTCGAAGTTCACTCCTATCGACTGAATCATGCATTCGATCTGCCAACAATAACAAACAAACACAAACACAAGGTATCAGCAATCTTGATGTTCTGCCTATGTTACTTAGACTCATCGAAAAGTGTTGAATGTGACACGATGATGTCTCAGAAAGACGGATATACGAACCTGTTTTATGTCAATGAAACCCACGCCATTGAACCTGAAAAGCGGTGTGCATGCATATGTATCTCTTAGGCGAACAACCTAATTCCCGCTCTCCCAACTGAATGAAAAAACTCCCATCTCTATTGAATTGAGGTGCTCAAAAGGGTTGATTTTCGGTTGGATGATTAGGCCTTAGGTAGTCCAATTCCGACTCTTGTATGGTGTTGAATGGTTGTAGTCGAGTTTGAGTAACATATGGTAATGATGATGGTGTGTTTTGTTGATGCAACACGGATTGTTTTTTTTTTTGGTTCAACGAAGAGCACACTTAGTCGCATTAGGGAGAGGGATTCGAACCTGAGACCTACCGTCGCAGAGCACCTAGTCTTTAACACTAGGTCAAGACATCTTCGGTGATGCAACACGGATTGTGATGACTATGTTAAGAACTATTATCTGAGTTTGAGCAACATAGGCCAACAACGACTAGTAAATGAGTCCGAGTAACATAGATTTAGACCGTAACTGAGAACTAAGAGAAAACTGAAACAACATACATATAGCAGAGTAGCATACTAGTCGCAACAAGTCTCCTATATGGAGAGATTTGTTGAGTCTTTTGTTATACATTATTCACATATTTGAACAACACGATATTAATAAATCGAAATTGAAATAATATAGCACGACAATCTAAACAAGGTCCAAACAGAACCAAAAAGAGAGAAAACAGAACACCAAACATTCAAATCACAGAACAACTGCTCGTTTTAATCATCGCGGTCATCTCAGAAGCTTCCTTGTTATATTATCTTGATTAAACATTGTTAGCAGCTGGTTGGATGACGATGTTTGGAATGTGTTGAATTTTGGACCAATCTTCACCTGATGGCGCTTGGCATCTCTCCGCAAACTCCCACGAGCATCCTTCAAGTGTTAGTGACGTCAAGTTGGATAGGTTGCTGATCTCGTGCGCCAATGATTTCAATCTCCGGCATTTATACATAATAAGGGTTTTGAGGGAGGTGAGGGTGTCAATCCACTCCGGAACTCCCTCTATTGCTCCACCATATATTTGTAGGTATTCCAAAGACGACATGCCTCGACACTCTTCAGGAACAACCCTCATAATTTCCATACCAGTAAAATATAGTTTACGGAGCATGGGGAAGTAGTTATTGAGGAGGATCACATTATTTGAAGAAGAAGGACCACTTGTTGTTTGCCCTGCTGATACAACTCCATCAACACTGAGAATTTGTAGGGAAGAAATAGTTGGTAGAAACACTTTGGCCAATGTTATCACCAACTCCATGTCTATCAGAATTGAATTCAATTTGGGAAATACAGTAGGTTTATTATTCAGTCTACTCTGATCTTGGTCAGAGTCTGTAACACTCCGCCATCCTTTCAACTTAGGTATGTTTACGAGGGAGAGCTGGATAAGAGACGGAAACAAGGAAGTGGAGGCATGCTTATTAGCAAGGACCGTCGTAGTATTGTCATTATTATCACCATTTTCAATGTACTCCACCTTTCCCAACTTCGCTAAGATGAGATATTTAAGATGGGGGAGTCCTCCAAATGAACCTACATATATGCACTCTTGGCACCCTGATATCCTAATTTTAACTAAATTCGGAAACCCTGAATGGATTCCTTCCCTCATCCAACTTGGTAACCTCTTCCCTCCATAGTTCTTTATCGTCAGACATGTGAGATCGGAACAGGGTTTGAGGTTCTCTAGCACCATCTCGTCTTCTATTAAACTTTCTCTAAACTCCATATGAAAGTCCGTAATCTTCTTCATGCTCATATTAGCAGCCTGAGCTTCCGAAACGATGTCCCTAGATCGATCATCTAGGACAACTGTCAAGCAACCTTTAAGATTTTGAAAGCAACTTAGGTCTGCCAAATTACAGGCTAAATCAGCCTTGGATCCACTCGGTTTACCCACAACAAAACGACTTAGTGTTTCAAGATCTGCAAGCATCGTCAACTTCTTGGGCATATATCTCAAGCTGCCACAATGTTCGAGGATAAGGTGTCTTAGACTCGCTAGCTTGTTTATGTCTTCAGGCAACTCTTCAAGCTGCCGACACTTGGATAGGTCAAGTAAGTAAAGATGCACAAGCTTTGTGATTGAGTCGGGGAGTTTACGCATGGGATAGACCGAAAAATCGAGATATCTCAAGTGGATCAGTTTGCCAACGGAACTTGGCATTTCACTCATTCTTACCCCATGCATCCGCAACACTCTTAAAGATTTAAACGTGGATTCGTCATATGATGAAGCTATAACTTCATCCCTCTCCCACGCACGTGGATATGATTCTGGAAGAGGAAGAAAGATTGACTCCAAACGCTTTATTTTAAGTAGTGATTGTAGGACTTTCCCAGATGAGTTTGGTACTGACTCAAAAGACACATGACGAACCCTTTCATCATATTCATTTGTAACAAAAGTTGCCATTTTATACTTAAACCCTGCAACCGAAACCACAAGATCATGCATCAAGTTGTGCATTTGGATATAGGTTGTCGACTCATATCGACCTTTCTGAGGGTGGAAAAATCCTCGTTCTAGCAAACATGATACATAGTCTTCTGCCGCATCTTCTATACTTTGGTTTGTATATTCTACTTTTACATATCCCATGGCAATCCAAAGATGAATGAGATAGCTTTTTTCGAATATGAATCCCTTTGGGAACAAGGAGCAGTATGCAACACAAAGTTTTAGATTTGGACTTAAATGATCATAGCTGACTTTTATTGTGTCTATGACGCTACGACCATAGGACGCAAAATTTGAAAACTCATCGTTCCAAAAGGCGCTCCACTCTCGAACAGTGAATTTCCCAGCTAAAAGGCTTCCAATCACCCTTATAACAAGAGGCACATTGTGACACATCCTTACAATCTTTCTCCCGATAGCTTCGACTCCTGGCTCATGCCATTGTGTAATGGCATACCGTTTAAAGAGGAGCCAAGAATCATCATCTCCTAGATCACCAACCATATATGGGTCTTTGGTTCCAATCATTTTAGCAACGGTGTCATTACGTGTGGTAAGGAGAATTTGACTCCCTTGGGCCCCAACCCGAAGCCACCCTTTCAAATCTCCAAACCTTGCTCTCAGTAAGTCTGCATCCCACACACCATCCAAGACAAGCAGAAACTTTTTTCCAGCAACTGCTCCCGATAAGCGGTCCAAAAGCTCACGTATGGTGCAGTCAACACGTCCATCGTCTATAGGACCTCCCACTCCCACTATCTGTCGTAACAAATCTTTGACATCAAAATGTTGGGTGGTGGAAGCCCAAAGACGCAGATCAAAATATGTTGCAACCCTTTGATCATGGAACACATATTTAGCCAGTGTAGTCTTCCCAATTCCACCTATCCCAACCATGGAAGCAACAGAGATATGATCATCGCTGCCACTGGGGGGATTTAATAGCATGCTTACCATATTATCTTTGTCTCCATCTCGTCCAACAACCATTTCGTTACATATATAAGAATCTGATTCATTGCTTAACGTACGAGTTTGGTTTGAAGTTGAGGAACTTACAATGCTTCCGAATTGGGCATGGTTGGCTGCAATGCGACTCAGTTCTCCCGTGATTCCCTTGATTTTCCTGGCATCCCTGAAGGGGGTGACCAGTTGGTTTGAACCAGAAAAGAACAAGCGCGCCTCTTTAGTTAATTTACTTCCACCCATGAGCTCCTTCTGCTTGGCTTTCGCGGATTTTGCCTCTTGGAAATCGATCAGCTTAGCAAGTCCACGTTCAAGCTTCTCGAGAACGTCTCGCTGAGCATGAGTGCACGCCTGGGATGAATTTGCATCAAGAAGAGTAGCCTCAAGAGTAGTTTTGATATCCTGAAGCTCCTTTATTTGTGAATCGATGTCAGTTGCACCCACTATTTTTTTCCAAACTTCGGAACCCGCTTCTTTCCCGATAGTTTTACCCAACTCAACCAACAAATCAGCCATTTTACTCTCGATTAACAGAAGGTATTGTATTTGGTATTGATTAATTGATTATTATGTATGTATATTTTGAAGGAGGATAACTTCAAGTCTACAAGAATGCAAGGTAGAAAGAAGCTCTATACATTCATTCATACTAATACAACCATTTAAGTCACCCACTTGCGTTGCTTCACTGACTTATCAATTGTTGTCAGAAAACGAGTTATTTGGCAACAATGTAATATGTAGGCCATATTACAGATTTATAGCTCTTCACTCACTCATCAGGTAAAGGTACGATCAAAAACACCTCACGATAACAAGAGACCGTCTTTTGCTAAGTTAATGTTGATGAAATTAAAATAATAAGACCCACCATTATGTGAGAAGTTGATCAATAATGATAATGAGAGACCGTCTATTATAATGAGCTATATACTTGATTTTAAGTCGTCTTCGATCCTTTGCTAACTGTTAACAGTCGTTTCAATGCATATCGGTTGTTTCTAAATGGTTAAAACAAGCCGCATTTAAAACTCATAAAAATCGGCGAATATTGTCGATTTTGAAGGTTATTATCCACATTTTTTTGTCCGATTAGGTTCCGAAATTAAATGTCTTGAAATTCGCACCATAATTACTCCATAATATATACATCATTCCCGCGTCGATAAAACGAGAAAATGGTTTAAAATGAAGACATTTAGAGGTGTTATAAGTCCTTTTCGAATCGTGCAAAAATTTGACAAAACAAGCTATATACTTGATTTTAAGTCGTCTTCGATCCTTTGCTAACGGTTGATAGTCATTTCAACGCATATCGGTTGAATCTAAATGGTTAAAACAAGGAGCATTTAAAACTCATAAAAATCGGCGAATATTGTCGATTTTGAAGGTTATTATCCACGTTTTGAATTTAAATGACATAAATTAATCAAGTTTTGACAAAAGTGAAGCATAAATAATAGGATGAAATTTTTATTCCATAAGATTAATTAATAGCAACATCCCAAACTTACCCTCGATTCTTCTCCAATTCGCAGCTGAATGCATATCAAGCGACCGACTTCCTTAATCGCATTTAATTAACTCGTTATCTTGTATGGAAGTCTCAATCCGCAAGTGTTCTATCGCTGTACTGTGAAATACTCGGTTCTGTGTGAATGAAAAAAGTTCGCTGTACATATTTGTAGTTCCCGCGAGTGCATTACTCCAAAATTTCGAGTTCTGCTTTGATGAACTCTCGTTCTGTAGCCGATGCGCCTGTTTCAGTTTACAGATCCGGCATCATGAAGAAAACAGGCTGATACCACAATGAAAACTCATCGTCATAAGAGTAAATGAAATTGTCATCCTCCAGATTATTGACATATGAAATCGAAATAGAAACAAACAGCACGAAAATCTAAACAAGGTCCAAACAGAACAAAAAAGAAGCATCGAAAACAGAGGTAACTGACCACCAAACATTCAAATCACAGAAATACTCGTTCGAAGGTACACTACACACGAAATAAGTAAATAACCACGACAATGACAGCCGCTGGTTTTAATCATCGCCGGTCATGTCAGGATCTTCCTCGTTATACTATCTTGATTAATCATTGTTAGCCGCCGGTTCAATGGAAATGATGGGAATATGTTGGATTTTGGGCCAATCTTCACCGGATGGCGCTTGGCATCTCTCTGCGAGCTCCCACGAGCATGCTACAAGATGTAGCGCCTTCAACTTGGATAGGTTGCTGATCTCGTGCGGAAATGATTTCAATCTCGGGCATTCGTGCATATAAAGGCTTGTGAGGGAGGTGAGGGTGTCAATCCACCCCGGAAGTGCCTCAAATGCTTCACAGGCACATATTATTAGGTTTTCCAAAGACGACATACCTCGAAACTCTTCTGGAAGAACCCTCATTTGGTTCTTATGAGAAAAAGATAGGCGTCGGAGCATGGGGAGGTAGTTTTTGAGGAGGACGACGACATTATTTGAAGAAGAAGGACCACATGTTGTTTGCCCTGATACAACCTCGCCGGGCTTGCCCTTGACATAGAGAGATTGTAGGGAAGAAATTGTGGGAAGAAAAGTTTTGGCCAATTTAATGACCGACTCCATCTCGATCTCCATTCCCTCCAATTTGGGAAATGGAGGAGGTTTTTCTTGAGCAAAGTCTGTAACACTCCGCCATCCTTTCAAATTTGGTATGTCTACGAGGTAGATATCGACAAGAGACGGAAACAAGGGAGTGGATGCGTGCTTATTATTAGCGAGGACCATCGTAGTATTGTCATTATTGTTGCTGCAATCATCACCATTTTCAATGTACTCCACCTTCTCCAAATTCTCTAAGTGTATATATCTAAGATGAGGGAGTCTTCCAAAGGAACATACATATATGCACTCTTGGCTACCGGATATTGTAATTCTAACCAGATTCGAAAACACCAAATGGATTCCTTCCCTCATCCACAATGGGAAACTTCTCCCTGCATAGTTCTTTATATTCAGAGATTCGAGATGAGGACAAGGTTTGAGGTTCTCTAATACCGTCTCGTCCTGTATTAAGTTTCCACTAAACTCCATACTAAAGTCCGTAATCTTATTCAAGCTCAGGTTAACAGCATGAGTTTCCAAAACAGTGTCCCTAGATCGATCGCGGACAACTGTCAAGCTACCTTTAAGATTTTTAAAGCAGCCAAGGTCTGCCAAATTACATGCTAAATCAGCCTTGGATCCACTCGGTTTCCCCACAACAAAACGGCCTAGTGTTTCAAGATCTGTAAGCATCGTCAACTTCTTGGGCATATATCTCAAACGGTCACAATCTTCGAGGTTAAGGTGTCTTAGACTCGCTAGCTTGTTTATGTCCTCGGGCAACTCTTCAAGCTCCCTACAATATTGTAGGTCAAGAAAGTAAAGATACACAAGCTTTGTGATTGAGTCGGGGAGTTTACGGATGGGATTCTTAGAAAAATCGAGATATCTCAAGTGGATCAGTTTGCCTACAGAACTTGGCATTTCATCGATTCGTAACTCATGCATCCCCAACACTCTTAAAGATTTAAATGTGGATTCGTCATATGAAGCAACAACTCGAACCTTCTCGTGCTCATATGAATTTGATCCTGGAAGAGAGAAAAGAATCGACTCCAAGCGCTTGACTTTAAGTAGAGATGATAGGACATTCCAAGATGAGGTTGGTGCTGACTCAAAAGACACATGATAAACTCTCTCATCAAATTCATCTGTATTAGAATCTGCCATTTTGTACTTGAACCCTGCAACCGAAAGCACGAGTTCATGTATCAAATTGTGCATCATAAACTCATCTTTATAGTTGTCCTTGTAGTGGAAAAATCCTCGTTCTAGCAAACATAACACATAATCTTCTGCCGCATCTTCTATACTTTGGTTTGAATATTCTTTCTTTACATATCCCATGGCAATCCAAAGATGAATGAGATGATTTTTTTGATACTCGAATCCCTTTGGAAACAAAGAGCAATATGCAACACAGAGTTTTAGATTTGGACTTAAATGATCATAGCTTACTTTGAGTGTGTCCATGACGCTACGACCATAAGACGCAAATTTTGCAAACTCATCATTCCAAAAGGCGCTCCACTCTCGAACGGTGAATTTCCCGGCTAAAAGGCTTCCAATCGCCCGTATAACAAGAGGTACGTTGTGACACATCTTCGCAATCTTTCTCCCAACAACTTCCACTCCTGGCTCATGCCATTGTGTAATGGCATACCTTTTAAAAAGGAGCCAAGAATCATCATCTCCTAGCTCACTAATCATATATGGGTCTTGGGTTCCAATCATTTTAGCAACGGTGTCGCTACGTGTGGTAACGAGAATTTGACTCCCAAGAGCCCCAACACGAAGCCACCCTTTCAAATCTCCAAACCTTGCACTCAGTAAGTCTGCATCCCACACACCATCCAAGACAAGCAGAAACCTTTTTCCCGCAACTGCTCCCGATAAGCGGGCTAGAAGTTGACGTATAGTGCCTTCAGAATGTCCATCATCGGTAGAACCTCCCACTATCTGTCGTAACAAATCTTTGACATCAAAATCTTGGTTGGTGGAAGCCCAAAGTCGCAGATCAAAATATGTTACAATCCTTTGATCATCAAACACATATTTAGCTAGTGTAGTCTTTCCAATTCCACCTATCCCGACCATGGAAGCAACAGAGATATGATCATCGCCGCCACTAGCAGGGGGGTTTAATAGCATGCTTACCATATTATCTTTGTCTCCGTCTCGTCCAACAACCATTTCATTACACATATAAGAATCTGAATCATTGCTTAAAGTACGAGTTTGGTTGAAAGTAGAGGAACTAACAATGCTTCCAAATTGAGCATGGTTTCTTACAATGTTACTAAGTTCACCAGTAATACCCCTGATTTTCCTAGCATCCTTAAAGGGAGAAACAAGTTGGTTTGAGCTAGAAAAGAACAGGCGTACCTCTTTGGTGAACTTGGATCCACCCATGAGTTCCTTCTGCTTTGCTTTTGCGGCTTTTGCATCTTGGAAATCGATCAGCTTGGCAAGTCCACATTGAAGCTTCTCGAGCACATCTCGCTGAGAACGAGTGCACAGCTGCTTCGATGAATCTGAATCTGCTGCATCGAGAAGTGTAGCTTCAAGCGTAGCTTTGATATCCTGAATCCCTTTTATCTGTGACTCAATGTCAGTTGCATCAGCCACTGTTTTGCAAACTTTAGAACCCAGCTTTTCTACCGCAAACTTAACCAACTCGGAAAATACCAGTTCAGCCATATTTGAAAAGGAAGATTGGATTTGGAATAGTGATGTAGTGAGAAGATAAAATCAGTTGGATTTTTGATTAAAAGAAATGAAGGGAGGAAGGGAGCATTGCATGTTACTCTACTTTTGGCTGCATTGTTATTATTGTAGTCAAATAAAGTCTTTCTTGTAAGTGATGCTCATCAGTATTTTTATACTTGGAAAATATGGTACGGACACTGCACAGAGTATTAGACTATTAATTAATCACATAGTACGCGCAATTAGCGTCAAGTAACATGGATTACTCGGTGTGGTGCGATCGATCATACAGTTAAGCGAGTTTGGGCAAAAGTAGTATTAGGATGGTGACCTCGTGTTGCACCCCTTTATTCATTCTAAAAAAAACATGGATTACTCATTTCAATAAAATTGGAAAATGTATGAATGGATATTGTAGACTCGAGATTGCTAATTATAGATCGTTACAAGTACTCCGTACTATATATAGAAATAATACTGTGTCTTTTTCTAATGAAAAATGTTTAGCATACCAATTCCTTCAAGAACATCATACGTACGAGTATCAACAAGTCTCGTATATGTACCTACACATATTTACATATTAGAAGAACAGAGGAACATGAAATCATCGAAACTGAAACAAATAATAGCACGCAGCACGACAACCATGCCAATCTATAACGATTATTAGTTATCATCATTGTCAGCAGGTTTAATCGTAATGTAAGGAATATGTTGAATTTTGGGCCAGTCTTCGCCATGAGGCTCTTGGCATCGCTCTGCGAGTTCCCACGAGCATTCTTCGAGGTATAATGACCTCAAGTTGGACAGGTTGCTGATCTCGTGTGGCAACGATTTCACTCTCGGGCATTCATATACACTAAGGCTTTTAAGAGAGGTGAAGCTGTCGATCCACTCTGGAACTTCCTCGAATATTTGGCACGCAGTTATTTGTAGGTCTTCCAAAGAAGACATACCTCGAGATTGCTCGGGATGAAGTTTCATCTGATGATTGTCGGCAAACCATAGCTCGCGGAGCATGGGGAAGTAGTTTTTGAGGAAGATGATTGGCGTTGGCGTTGGTGTTCGTTTAAAAGGCACAACCACATTGGTTTTGGGACAAACATCGAGATGTCGTATAGAAGAAATACCTTGTAGAAACACTTGTGCCAGTGAAATGACCAACTCCATTTCCATTCCTATCGCCTCCAACTTGGGAAAAGCAAGCCTTCGTCGTTTCAAGAGTTGATCATGATCATGATCACGAGCCGATTTTGTAACACTAACACTCCACCATCCTTTCAACCTAGGCATCCTCGTGAGGGAGAGACCGTGAAGGGAAGGGAACAAGGGATAATCGGTATCATTGTTGTTGTTGCCACTAATACCGTCTTCTATGTACTCCACCTTCTCCATTTCGTCTAAGGATAGTGCTTGAAGATTAGGGAGTCGTCCGAAGGAGCACATATATATGCACTCCTTGCACCCAAATATTTCAATACTCACAAGATTCGGAAGGTGTAAATGGATTTCGTCTCTCATCCAACATGGCAGCCTCGCCCCCCCATAGTTTTCTACATTCAGCTTCGTTATAACAGCACCCGGTTTAAGGTTCTCTAGCACCATCTCATCCTCTAATCTGCTCGTCCCTTTAAATATAATATCAAGCTTCGTAATCTCTTTCTTGTCTAGATTTGCAGCTTTGGCATCCGACACTATATCCTCTGATCGATCCACTACGACAATTGACAACCTACCCTTAAGATTATCTAATAAACTTAGGCCTGCCAGACTACATGCCGATTTCACCTTGTAAGATCCATAGACACCGAGAGTAGTACTAGTGTTGCGTGGCTTACCAACCACAAAATAATCGAGCGTCTCAAGACCTGTCAATCTTTGCAACCCCAAGGGCATATGATTCAGTTTAAAACATCGAAAGAGGTGAAGGTGTTTTAGATTCGTTAACTTGCTTATCTCCTCGGGCAACTCTTCAAGGCTCTCACACAAGGATAGGTTTAGTAAGTAAAGATTAACTAACTGAGTAATTGAGTCAGGAAGTTTATTTACGGATAGAGTTCTTTGAAAAATCGAGATACCTCAAATGGATCAGTTTGCCTAATGATTTTGGCAGTTTATCGATCCCTAGCCCACTCATTCGTAATGCTCTCAACGACTGGACTCTAGAGATAAACATTCTATCCGACGGGAAAACACTAATCTGCAAATCAAACCACTTGTTGACAGGAAGAAGGAACGATTTCAACTGCTTGATGTTGAAGAGTGACGACGGAGCCTTCCAAGGCGGGTCAGATGGTAAATTGAATGATACATGGCAAACATTTTCATCGAATTCATTTGTATCCGAAGTGAC
The DNA here is from genome assembly GCA_958450325.1 of Agrostemma githago. Classification (NCBI taxonomy): domain Eukaryota; kingdom Viridiplantae; phylum Streptophyta; class Magnoliopsida; order Caryophyllales; family Caryophyllaceae; genus Agrostemma; species Agrostemma githago. The sequence goes on from OY288244.1 coordinate 76,314,092, forward strand.
CATCTTATACTTCAACCCTGCAATCGATAGCACAAAATCATGCATCACGTTGTGCATTCGGAAATTGCTAGGGCACTTGTACCCATCCCTTCTGTGACAGTAGAAAAATCCTCGATTTAGTAAGTATAACACATATCCTTCTCCCACCTCTTCTAGGTTTTGGTTCGAATACTCGCCCTCAACATATCCCATGGCAATCCAAAGACCAATGAGGAAACTTTTTTCGAACTCGTATCCCTTTGGGAACAAAGAGCAGTAGGCAAGACAGAGTCTTAGTTGTGGGCCTAGCTGATTATAACCGAGTTTGAGCACGCCTATGACTTCACGGCCGTAGGAGGCAAAATTTGCGAGTTGATCATTTCTAAAAGCTATCCACTCCTTGACCGTAAGTTTCCCGGCTAAATGGCTTCCAATTGCCCGGATAACAAGGGGCACTCTGGGACACATTTTCGCAATCTCTTCTAAGATATGCTCCAACCCGGGCTCATGCCACTCTGTAATAGCCACATGTTGAAACAGGAGTAAAGAATCACTCCCTCCTATATCGCTAACCATGAACGGATCTTTGGTCCCAATAATTCTAGCAACGGTTTCACTACGTGTTGTGAGGAGAACTTGACTCCCTTGAGCCCCAACCCTGAGCAATGCTCTCAATTCCAACCATTTTGATCTCAAACTATCATCGTCCCACACACTATCCAAAACAAGCAGAAACCTCTTCCCAACAATGGCTCGAAATAGACGTCGTTGGAGCTGATTGATATCACAGTCGACAGCATTTTCATCGGTGGCACATGTCACCATCTGTCGTAACACATCCTTGACATCAAAATCTTGGGTGGCGAAAACCCAAAACTGCAAATCGAAATATTTTGTAACCCTGTCATCATTGTACACATACTGAGCCAATGTAGTCTTCCCGACTCCACCCATCCCGACAATAGAAGCTACAGGAAGGATACCAGCTGCACAAGAGCAGTCTAACAGCAAGTTCACCATCTTATCCCTATCTTCATCTCGTCCAATCACCACATCAGTGCTCATATAAGATCCCGATACAATGTTGTTCAATGCTCGGGTTTGGTGAATAGACGACAAGTTAACTATGCTTCCAAATTGAGCATTGTTGGCTGCAATGCGACTCAGTTCCCCCGTGATACCCCTGATTTTCCTAGCATTCTTGAACGGGGTGACAAGTTGGTTTGAACCAGAAAAGAACAAGCGTACCTCTTTGGTGAACTTGGTTCCACCCATGAGTTCCTTCTGCTTTGCTTTCGCGGCTTTTGCATCTTGGAATTCGATCAGCTTAGCAAGTCCACATTCAAGCTTCTCGAGCACATCTCGCTGAGAACGACTGCAGACTACCTCCTGCTGCTGCGACGCATCAGCAGCGTCAAGTAGAGTAGCTTCGAGAGTATTTTTAAGATCTCGAAGCGCTTTCATCTGAGAATCAATGTCAGTTGCATCGGCGACTGTTTTGCAAACTTTAGAACCCAGCTTTTCTACCGCAAACTTTACCAACTCGGAAAAAACCAGTTCAGCCATTTTTTCGCAAGGAAGATTGGATTGGGATTGTGATTGTGATCTGAGAGGATGAAATCAGTTGATCTAATTACTACTTTAGGCTGCATTATAGTAGTCAAAGTCTTTCTTGTAAGTGATGCTACTTGGAAGAAATGGTACGGATACAGAGTATTAGACTATTAATTAATCATAGTAAGCGCAATTACCGTTAAGTAACATGGATTATTACTGGATTTCAAAGAAAATATGTACGGCCTCCGTCTCAATAAAAAGTTTACTTTAGTAAAATTATCGTTAGTTTATAATAATTAATTAATAAAGCAAAAAGTGATCCGAAAATAACAAGAACGGAGTATCTAATTAGTCGTTTAGGAAATTATTACTCGGCAATTGTTTTCTTGGATTGACGCGACTCATTCCAAACTTTGTTATTGTAATAAACTCTCCTTAAATCGTTCTTCTGGAAGTGTGTAATCGCGTTTAACTCTGTTATCCTGATGAACTCTCGTTCTGTAACCGATGCGCCTACTTCAGTTTACAAATCCAGCATCATGAAGAAAACGGTATGATATTGCAGTGATTTGTGTATATTTTCTGTCAAGATTTGCAGCTCGGGCTTCTTGTTCAGTTCGTCATCGAAACAGAACACATACACATACTGAAAGAAAACGGTCTGATATCCTTGAGAAGAACAGAACAACAGGAAATCAAAACTGAAACGAATAGCACGACAATCAACACAAAATCCATACATAACACACATACAACAAGGACTGAAAACAGAACAAACGGAACACCGAACATTCAAATTGACAAAACCCAATCGTAAGAACGCCACAAGATAACCATGCCAATGACGGGCTCGTTTTAATCATCGAGGTCATATCAGAACATATTATCTCTTTTTATCTTCTCCCATTCGTCCCAGTTATCTTGATTCCTCATTATTTTTAGCTGGTTTGATGACGATGTTGGGAATGTGTTGAATTTTGGGCCAATCTTCACCTGATGGCTCTTGGCATCTCTCCGCGAGCTCCCACGAGCATCCTCTAAGTTGTAGCGTTGTCAAGGTGGATAGGTCGCTGATCTCCTTCGGCAATGATTTCAATCTCAGGCAGTTACACATGTAAAGGCTTTTGAGGGAGGTGAGGCTGTCAATCCAATCCGGAACTGCCTCTAATGCTTCACCGTCATTTATTTCTAGGCTTTCCAAAGATGACATACCTCGAAACTCTTCGGGAATAACCCTCATCTGGCTATCATCATTAAAAATATCAGTAAAAGATAGGTGATAGAGCATGGGGAAGTAGTTTTTGAGGAGGATGACATTATTTGAAGAAGAAGAAGAAGAAGAAGGACCACATGTTGTTTGCCCTGCTGATTCAACTCCATAAACATGGAGAGATTGTAGAGAAGAAATAGTTGGTAGAAACACTTTGGCCAATCTAATCACCAACTCCATGCCTATGTAAACTGACTCCAATTTGGGAAATGAAGCAAGTTTATTATTCAGTCTCTGATCTTGATCTTGAGGAGAGTCTGTAACACTACTCCGCCATCCTTTCAACTTAGGTATGTCTCTGAGGGTGAGATAGAGAAGGGATGGAAACAAGGGAGTGGAAGCTTGCTTATTAGCGAGGACCATCGTAGTATTGTCATTATTGTTGCTGTAATTATCACCATTTTCAATGTACTCCACCTTCCCCAAGTTCTCTAAGATGAGATATTGAAGATGGGGGAGTCCTCCAAAGGAACCTACATACACGCACTCTTGGCACCCAATTATCCTAATATCAACCAGATTCGGAAACCCTGAATGCATTCCTTCCCTCATCCAACTTGGTAACCTCTTCCCTCCATACTTCTTTATAGTTAGATATGTGAGATCAGAACTGGGTTTGAGGCTCTCTAGCACCATCTCGTCCTCCATTAAACTTCCTCTAAATTTTATATAAAACTTCGTAATCTTATTCATGCTCAGATTAGCAGCCCGAGCTTCCGAAACGATGTCCCTAGATCGATCATTTAGGACAACTTTCAAGATGCCTTTAAGATTGTTAAAGCAACTTAGGTCTGCCAAATTACAGGCTAAATCAGCCTTGGATCCACTCGGTTTCCCCACAACAAAACGGCCTAGTGTTACAAGATCTGCCAGCATCGTCAACTTCTTGGGCATATATCTCAAACTGGAACAATTTTCGAGGTAAAGGTGTCTTAGACTCACTAGCTTGTTTATGTCCAAAGGCAACTCTTCAAGGTCCGAACAGTAGGATAGGCTAAGTAAGTAAAGATGCACAAGCTTTGTGATTGAGTCGGGGAGTTTACGGATGGAATTGTCAGAAATATCGAGATATCTCAAGTGGATCAATTTGCCAACAGAACTTGGCATTTCACTCATTCCTAGTCCATGCATCCGCAACACTCTTAAAGATTTAAATGTGGATTCGTCATATGAAGCAATAACTCGAACCTTCTCGTGCGCAGGTGAATATATTCCTGGAAGAGGAAGAAGGATTGACTCCAAGCGCTTGATTTTAAGTAGAGATGGTAGGACTTCCCAAGATGAGTCAGGTAAGGACTTAAAAGACACATGACAAACTCTTTCATCAAATTCATTTGTATCAAAAGTTGCCATTTTATACTTAATTCCTGCAACCGAAAGTACAAGATCATGCATCATGTCGTGCATATTAAACTCGTATCCATCTTTGTCACGGTCGTGGAAAAATCCCCGTTCTAGTAAACGTAACACATAATTTTCTGCCGCATCTTCTATACTTTGGTTTGCATATTCTTCCTTTACGTATCCCATGGCAATCCAAAGATGAATGATCAAATTTTTTTTGAACATGAATCCCTTTGGGAACAAAGAGCAGTATGCAACACAAAGTTGTAGATTTCGACTTAAATGATCATAGCTGATTTTGAGTGTGTCTATGACGCTACGACCATAGGATGCAAAATTTTTAAACTCATCATTCCAAAAGTCGCTCCACTCTCGAACAGTGAATTGCGTGGCTAAAAAGCTTCCAATCACCAGTATAACAAGAGGTATGTTGTGACACATTTTTGCAATCTTTTTCCCGATGGCTTCCACTCCTGGCTCATGCGATTGTGTAATGGCATACAGTTTAAAGAGGTGCCAAGAATCATCATCTCCTAGTTCACCAACCATATATGGGACTTGGGTTCCAATACTTTTAGCAACGGCGTTGCTACGTGTGGTAATGAGAATTTGACTCCCTTCAGCCCCAACCCGAAGCAACCTTCTCAATCCTACAAACTTTGCTTTTAATATGTCTGCATCCCATACACCGTCCAAAATAAGCAAAAAGCGTTTTCCAGCGACTGCAACAGATAAGCGGTCTAGAAGATGATGTATGGTGCAATCACGACGTCCATCATCTGTAGGACCCCCTACTCCCACTAACTGCTCTAACAAATCCTTGACATCCAAGTCTTGGGTGGTGGAAGCCCAAAGGCGCAGATCAAAATATGTTGCAATCCTTTGATCCTTGAACACATATCTAGCTAGTGCAGTCTTCCCAATTCCACCCATCCCGACAATGGAAGCAACAGAGGGGATATCTTCATCAATAGGTGGGTTTAATAGAATGCTTACCATATTATTTCTATCTCCGTCTCGTCCAACAACCATTTCATTACACATATAAGAATCAGATTCATTGCTTAATGTACGAGTTTGGTTGAAAGTCGAGGGACTAATAATGCTTCCGAACAGGGCATGGTTTCTTACAATGCTACCCAATTCCCCGGTAATACCCCTGATTTTCCTAGCATCCTTGAACGGTGACACAAGTTGGTTTGATCTAGAAAAGAACAAGCGTACCTCTTTGGTGAACTTGGTTCCACCCATGAGCTCCTTCTGCTTGGCTTTCGCGGCCTTTTCATCTTGGAAATCGACTAGTTTGGCAAGTCCACGTTCAAGCTTTTCGAGCACATCTCGCTGAGAGTGAGTGCACACCTTTGCATCAAGAAGTGTAGCTTCAATGATAGCTTTGATATCCTGAAGCCCTTTTATCTGGGAATCAATATCGGTTGCATCAGCTACTGTTTTGCAAACTTCAGAACCCATTTTCACCGCGACAGTCTTAAGCAACTCAATCACTATCGCCTCCGCCATTTTTCCCGCCTCTTAATCTATCCTCTTAGCTTCAATGGTAGGTTTTGTATGTGTTGTGTTTGTGAGATCGATGTGAATAGATTGCTTGATTGGTAACGCTTTCGCTTTATAATCACTCTATTATTTCGGATTTCAAGCAGGAAATTTCACGGAAGTTAATTGGAGAGAAATGATAGGGGGAAGAAGGTAGTAGGACTAGTAATATGATCAATTATTGTACTATGACTATGACTACTCATTCATCTTTTTCTTTGCTAGAGTAGTACGTTGCATTCATGGCCACACCCACACACGCAAATAAAGGCTAATGTTTTCAACACATGGTCATTCTTGTCGACTTCTGAATCGATGCACTTCATTGCTACTCTACTTCGTTTGTGATTTAAGTGTAATTATCGGCTCATTTTAACGCTGCTGGTGCCAATCTGTTTACCTAAGTTTAACAGAATTCGATGGAAATTTTTAAAGAGACGCAACTCTTCAGAAATCAAAAATTCCTTTTAAGACACTTTCATATCTATAGAAATCGTTTAATAAAATGTCATGAAATCATAAAAAATAAAAGTCGAAAATTGTCGATTTTTAAGGTTATTATTCGTGTTTTTTTAATCCGATTAGGTCGCGAAATTAAATTTCATGGAATTGGCAACATAATGACTCCATAATATATCCATCATTCCCGTGAAAATAAAATGGAAAAATGGTTTAAAATAAAGACATTTAGAGGCCTTATAAATCATTTTCGAGTCGTGCAGAAATTTGATGAAACAAACTATATACTCGATTTTAAGTCGTCTTTCGATCCTTTGCAAACTATTAGTAGTCATTTAAATGAATATCGATTGTTTCTAAATGGTTTAAAAAGCATCATTTAAAACTCATAAAAATCGTCGAGAATTGTCGATTTCGTTGGTTATTATCCACGTTTTTTGTTCCGATTAGGTCCAGAAATTACATGTCATGAAATTCGCACCATAATTACTCCATGATATACACATCATTTCCGTGTTAATAAAATGGAAATATGGTTTAAAATAAAGACATTTAGAGGCCTTAAAAGTACTTTTCAATTCGTGTCGAAATTTGACAAAACAAGCTATATACATGATTTTAAGTCGTTTTCAATCCTTTACTAACTGTTAATAGTCATTTCAACGCATATCGTTTGTTTCTAAATAATTAAAACAAGCAGCACTTAAAACTCATAAAAATCGTCGAAATTATCGATTTCGAAGGTTATTATCCACGTTTTTTGGTCCGATTAGGTCCCGAAATTAAATGTCATGAAATTTGCGCCATAATTACTCCATATTATATACATCATTCTCGTGTTAATAAAATGGAAAAATGGTTTAAAACAAAGACATTTAGAGACCTTATAAGTACTTTTCGAGTCGTGGAGAAATTCAAAGAAACATGCTATGAACTCGATTTTAAGTCGTCTTCGATCGTTTGATAACTGTTAATAGTCATTTCAATGCATATAGGTTGTTTCTAAATGGTTTAAACAAGCAGGATTGAAAAGTCATAAAAATCGTCGAAAATCGATTTTGAAGGTTTTTTTTGTTTTTTTTTGGTAAAAGGTAAGTATGTATTAAAAAATGATGTTCACTGTACAAATGGACGGCTACAGCAAATTATGCAGCCATCTCGCATCTCTTGATCGTAATGGATATTTAATCATAGCCTTAATTCTATTCCGAACATCTAACTTAATCATCTTAACAACCTGTACGGGGCGCTGAACGGCGCCATCAATTCGACACAAGTTGCGTTGCCTCCAAACATGATAGATCATGGCGTTAAATAATGCCCGAATAATGTTGCATTGCAACTTAGAACCACGGACCTTGCAGGCCCAATGTAACGCACCCAAGGATGGGATTTGCTTCCTCGTCCACTCGCTCATGCTTCTAACAACCTTGGCACTCCACTCACAATCAAAGAAAAGGTGCTCCAAACTTTCTTCATGTGCTTCACATAAAAAACAACGGTCAGAGTCAGCAACACCAAATCTAACCAGATTAACCCTAGTGTTTAAAGCCCTCCTAAACACAAGCCACGAAATGAAGCTATGTTTAGGAATGCTCCAACCACTCCAGACAAGGCGGGCCCAAGGCATCTTCGGGCTGGGAACCCGAATACCCTCATAACCCTCCGAGATGTTATAACGAGGACGTGACCCATGCCACAGATCGTTCACATACATATGCTTAATTTTTTCCTTAGCCTGACAGATTTTCCTCCAGGCCCAGGTGACATCAGTGTTAGGCTGATACTCTCGCCAATCCCTCCCTTTCAGGTAAACAGCATTCACCCACCTAACCCATAAACGATCAGGTTGATCAAACACCCAGGAAGCTAACTTAGCCACCGCAGCCTGATTCCACAAAGTCAGGTCCCTCAGACCCAACCCACCTTCCAATTTAGGACAGCATAACTTCTCCCAACTTACCAGCGCCCGATTATTTCCTTCCACCCCGCCATTCCAAAGGAAATTGCGACATAAAGAAATAATTCTGGACATAACATAAGTCGGAATAATAAATACCATAGCCCAGTAATTGTGGAGCTGAGTCAACACAGACTGAACTAAAGTCAGTCTACCTGCATAGGAAAGCTTCCGCGCTCCAATACCCGAAATACGCGAGATGATTCGGGCAATTAGTGATTCACAATCACTCTTACCAATTCGGGTACATTGAATCGGAAGACCCAAATAACGAAAGGGTAACGTACCTTCAACACATCCCGAAAATTGAAGAATAGCATTTTTTTTACCTTCATCCACCCCCGCGAAATAGGCCTGAGATTTGCCTACGCTAATAATCAGCCCCGAGGCTCTGCTAAAACTAGCAAAGGCCCTCCACAGAAACTCCATTGAAGCCGTGTCCCCTTTGCAGAAAAGCAGGAGGTCATCCGCAAACATGAGATGAGTTAACCTCATCGGGGCACACTTCGGGTGGTACCTAAACTTCTTGTCAATTTTTCCAAAGCTAAGGATACGAGAAAAATATTCCATACAAATAGTAAAGAGCAAAGGTGACATAGGATCACCCTGCCTTAACCCTCTCTTCCCCTGAAAAAACCCGAAAGAATCACCATTAACACAGAGCGACTACGAGACTGAAGTGACACACTCCATGATCAGACGGCGGAAATGGTCCGGAAAATCCAAGGCTCGAAGCATCTGATCAAGAAAATCCCATTCCACACTATCATAGGCCTTATGTAAATCAACCTTGAATAAGCATCTAGGAGAAACGCGCCCTCTTCTGTACATCTTAACAAGGTCCTGACAGATCAAAACATTCTCAACAATACTCCGGCCCTCAATAAAACCTCCCTGAGTAGGAGAAATTATTTGGGGAAGAACCTTGGCCAATCTCGAACATATTAATTTAGCGATACATTTGTACACCACATTACAGCACGCGATAGGCCTAAATTCTTTGACAGATTGAGGCCTGCTCACTTTAGGAATTAACGTAATGATAGCACAGTTCAGCTGTTTCAGCAGCTTACCTGAAACGAAGAAGTCCTGAATAGCGCTAACCACATCCCCTCCAACAATGTCCCAGGCATCAATAAAAAATTGGCTCGTGAAACCATCCGGACCCGGAGCCTTGTCCCGATGAATATCATGAAGGGCCTTCTTGATTTCCGCCTCAGACACACAGGTCCAGAGCGAGGATTTATGTTCAGCAGAGCAAATATTCCCCAGCCGAACCGTATCCACACACACAGGCTCAACCGGCCTCGAGTCTCCTAATAGCGAGCGGTAATACCGCAGGAAAGCTGATTCAATCTCAGGTTTGCTCGAACACTCCAACCCCTCAGCATCAACCAATTTGGAGACCGAATTGTGAGCCCGTCGGGCTCTCAAAATGCCATGGAAGTACGCGGAGTTAACATCGCCTTCTTTAACCCATCTCTGTTTCGACTTTTGGGCCCAGAAATCAGCACGTGCAGCTTGAAGAACCCGCACAGCCTCATTAGCTTCCGCCTCTTCCCTTAAAAGCGCAGGCGAGCGGTCAGTCCGCAGGCGCAGCTGAAGGTCCGCGAGACCTGTTTCAGCCAGGCTGCAGCGATGCTCAATGTCAGAAAACGACGACCTATTCAGCAACTTCAAGGGCGCTTTAAGCTTCTATAGTTTCGACACCAACCTGAACATCTTGGTACCTGCAATAAGGCCATCCCAAGTTGTCCCAACACAGTTTAGAAAATCCGGAGATCGGCTCCACATGTTCATGTACTTGAAGGAACGATTCTTCCTACTCGGGGGTTCCCAAGTTGGACAATACACGGACAATGATCAAAGGTCCCTTCCGGAAGAAAATTAGCGAAACCATCCGGAAATAGCCTCACCATATCATCATTCACCAAACACCGATCGATTCGGCTAAAAACTCTAGTCTCCACTACTTTATGTTTATTATTCCAGGTGAACCAAGAGCCACTAGCCCGAAAATCACCAACTTCACAATTCGCAATGCAATCACGAAATTGGTTCATTTCTTCTTCCGACGAGTTTCCCCCGAGTCTCTCCCGGGCATCTATAACACAGTTGAAATCACCCATAATCATCCAAGGACCCATATGAGCATAAGATTCCAGTTTACGCCAAAGAACACTCCGCTCCGACACCGAATTAAAAGCATACACAACAGTCAACAAATAATTCTTCCCCGAAGCCGTAGTGACCTTGACATGGATACATTGGGCGGTATACTCCAAAATCAGCAAATCAACCTTGTCATGCTTCCAAAGAAGCCAAACACGGCCACCCTCACCACAGTGATTATTTGTAGTGATACTCCACTCAGAAAACACATTTTGATACACTTTCGCATACGCCTTATTCTTTATTTTAGTCTCGAGTAAGCCAAACACATCTACTTGTTGCTTTCTAATAAACTCACTAATAGCACGCTGCTTATTTATATTACACATGCCGCGTACATTCCAACACCCAATATTATGTATTTCCATGGACAACTACTTCCAACCCAACCCCTTCATTCGTCATGACCACCTCTTTTCTCGGGGAACCCATTATCATGTCAGCATAAGACACCCCAGGCTCTCTTTCTCTAGACGGTTTCGACACTTTAGGAACCGGTCCACCCGGTCTTTGTGAAGATGGCAAAACTTTAGCAGCGGACGTGCTACCCTCACCATTAACACTTTGTGGTCTGGTCGCCACAATCAACCTTGCCGGCTGCTGTTTTGAACCAGCCCCCCTTTCTATTTTCTTCTGTTTCAAGTCCTGCCTCGCCTTTCTCAACTCATCTTTCCTACATTCCTTGCTCTCATGGCCATACCCTTTACATTTCGTGCACCAAATAGGTTTCCACTCATATTTGACACAAATTTCAATAACGTTCTCCTTCTCATCTAGAACTTTGATTTCACTCCTAAATTTTTGGCCAACCTTTGCCAAGACCATGACTCTAGCATACCCAAGTCTAGACCGTTCTTCCGTAGCCAAGTCAGACTTGACATACGGACCCACTAGGGAGGCTATCCTGGGCAAACATCTACCCCAAAATTTCAAAGGTAGGTCAAGTAATTGAATCCAAATAGGCACTTCCTGAATATCATTTTTATCAAGCTTGGCATCCGGGGTCCATTCTCTCACAATCAGGGGTTTATTATCAAACATGTAAAGGCCATGGTCAAGAATTTTTACCTTAGCTGCTTTATCCTTGAACCGGACTAGGAAGATACCATTCGGGAGAAAGGATATCTTGTCAATTCCGTGTTCTTTCCAAATCCGTCTCACAAACCCTTCCACCACTTCCCAGGGCGGATTAGCACCCATGATGAAACAGAAAACAGCGGAGCTCCAAAATTCTATCTCGTCATCCACATCGTCCTCAGAAAAGCGTAGCATCTCTTCGTCGTCCTCCATGTCAACTATCCTCTTCCCTTCCCTCTGTTTCCAACCCCCTGCATTCTCTAAAAGCTCGGCCCCTGTTTCCGGCACAAAATCCGGCACCTCCTCATCCTCCAGATCAGAGATGTAATTAAGTCCTGGAATTTCGTTCACCGTGTTCTGCCTGATCTTCAGTTCGTCATCCAATTTTGAGTTTTTGACTACCTTTCGCAAAAGCTCCTCTTTTGCCTTCTTTGTAACAGGCTTCATAGCCCTAGCACCTCTCAATATAGCCGTTGCTTTTTTTCTCATCGTTACGTCGTGAGGGAGACGGCGTTGTCCAGCCTAGTCGGAGACAGGGCCAGAACCGCCACGAACTAAAGCCGCCGGAGATCGTAGAAATTGGTCGTCGGAAATCTCCAGAGGAACTCAAGGGTTTTTTGATTTTGAAGGTTATTATCCACATTTTTTTATCCAATTAGGTCCCGAAATTAATTGTCATGAAATTGGAATCATAATTACTCCGTAATATATACATCATTCCCGTGTAAATAAAATGGAAAAATAGTTTAAAATAAAGACATTTAGAGGCATTATAAGTCCTTTTTGAGTCGTGCAGAAATTTGATGAAACAAGCTATATATACTCGATTTTAAGTCATCTTCGATCCTTTGCTAACTATTAATAGTCATTTCAACACATATCGGTTGTTTCTAAATGGTTGAAACAATCGGGATTTAAAAGTCATAAAAATCGTAGAAAATTGCCGATTTTGAAGGTTATTATCCACATTTTTTGGTCCGATTAGGTCCCGAAATTAAATGTCATGAAATTCGCACCATAATTACTCCATATTATATACATCATGCACGTGTTAATAAAATAGAAAAATGGTTTAAAATAAAGACATTTAGAGGCTTTATAAAGACTTTTCGAGTCGTGCAGAAATTTGACGAAACAAATTATATATACATGATTTTATGTCGTTTTTGATCCGTTACTAACTGTTAATAGTCATTTCTACGCATATCGTTTGTTTCTAAATGATTAAAACAAGCCGCATTTAAAACTCATTAAAATCGTCGAATATTGTCGATTTTGAAGGTTATTATCCACGTTTTTTGGTCCGATTAGGTCCCGAAATTAAATGTTTTGAAATTCTCAATATAATTACTCCATAATATATACATCATTCCCGCATCAATAAAATGGAAAAATGGTTTAAAATAAAAACATTTAGAGGCGTTATAAGTACTTTTTGAGTCGTGCAAAAATTTGACGAAACAAGCTATATACTTGATTTTAAGTCGTCTTCGATCCTTTGTTAATGTTAACAGTCATTTCAACGCATATCGGTTGTTTCTAAATGGTTAAAACAAGCAGCATTTAAAACTCATTAAAATCGTCGAATATTGTCGATTTTGAAGGTTATTATCCACGTTTTTTGGTCCGATTAGGTCCCGAAATTAAATGTTTTGAAATTCTCAATATAATTACTCCATAATATATACACCATTCCCGCATCAATAAAATGGAAAAATGGTTTAAAATAAAAACATTTAGAGGCGTTATAAGTACTTTTCGAGTCGTGCAAAAATTTGACGAAACAAGCTATATACTTTATTTTAAGTCGTCTTCGATCCTTTGCTAACTGTTGATAGTCATTTTAACGCATATCGGTTGTTTCTAAATGGTTAGAACAAGCAGCATTTAAAACTCGTAAAAATTGTCAAAAATTGTCGATTTTGAAGGTTATTATCCACGTTTTTTGGTCTAAATAAGCCCCGAAATTAAATGTCACGAAATTCGCACCATAATTTCTCCATAATCTATACATCATTCCCGCGTCAATAAAATGGGAAAATGGTTTCAAATAAAGACATTTAGAGGCCTTATAATTACTTTTCGAGTCGTGCAAAAATTTGACGAAACCAGCTATATACTCGATTTCTTTTACAATAATCTCGAGGGTTAGTCTAGACAATAGTGTCGATTCTAGGATTTGGACCGAGAGGTGTAACAATACAATGACTCATGTGTCCCATATATCAACTTACTTTTGACACTTGAGTATGTGCTTCATTATTATTATGTTTGAATTATTGTACTCATTTGGTGTTTAGTCGAGCAAAGATATTTGTAGTGAAATCGTCGTTTTTTTAGAATGAAATTGAAATTGTTTTTCGGTATTAAATTTGAAGATGGCTCATTCTCGGATTTGTTGTTTTCAACTCCTTTTTTTCAGGGATATCAAAATTTGGGTAAAAAAAAACCTCGAGCTAATGAGAGACGTCTCTTCTCGCTCCGACTAGTGTTGGACACAGTGTGTCGTTTTTGCAAGCCAATTTTAATTTAGAGCTGATCGAGGATGATGATGACGACGATAGACAGCTAACTGGCTGCTAAATCCGACCAGGAGCCAAAGGGAAGCGACGACCAAAAATGATAAGAGTAACGAAGTCGTCGATGATTGATACAATAATCCTGCAGCAGGCGACGCCCTTCGAAGAACATACTCATAAACTTTCTCATCATTAATTTGTTTCCATTGATGAGTTCGGAATGAGAAAACATGAACCCAGATTCAACAATGGTGACACTAATTTAATTCATTCATTAATGAAGAATGTGAACAAATCAATCCATTAAATGAACTTATCAGAAAGATGTTATCTTAAAGCAATTCATCATAATCAATGTCCTCTGATTAAAATTCATCATCATAAGAGTAAATGAAGTAATCAATTCCAGATTATTGACATATTAGAAGAACACGATATGAAATCGAAATTGAAACAGATAGCACGACAATCTAAACAAGGTCCATACAGAACACACAAGAACGAAAAACCAAACATTCAAATCACAGAAATACCCGGTCGAAGGTACACCACTCACGAAATGACAGCCACTGGTTTTAATCATCGCACTCATCTAAGACGCTTACTTGTGTTATCTTGATGTTGGGAATGTGTTGAATTTTGGGCCAATCTTCACCTGATGGCTCTTGGCATCTCTCTGCAAACTCCAACGAGCATTCTCTAAGTGTTAGCGAAGTCAAGTTGGATAGGTTGCTGATCTCGTGCGGCAATGATTTCAATCTCTGGCATCCATACATATAAAGGCCTTTGAGGGAGGTGAGGCTGTCAATCCACTCCGGAACCGCCTCAAGTGCTTCACTGTAATGTATAAATAGTAATTCCAAAGACGACATACCTCGAAACTCTTCTGGAAGAACCCTCATTTGCTTATCACTAAAAATTAGTTTAAGGAGCATGGGGAAGTAGTTATTGAGGAGGATCACATTTGAAGAACGACCACATGTTGTTTGCCATGATTCAACTCCATAAACAGCGAGATAATATAGAGAAGAAATAGTTGGTAGAAACACTTTGGCCAATGTAATCACCAACTCCATGTCTATCTCAATTCGCTCCAATTTGGGAAATGCGGTAGATTTATGATTCGGTCTCTGATCTTGGGCACAGTCTGTAACACTCCGCCATCCTTTCAACTTAGGTATTTCTCTGAGGGTGAGATAGAGAAGAGACGGAAACAAGCGAGTGGAAGCGTGCTTATTATTAGCGAGGACCATCGTATTGTCACTGTTGTTGCCACAGTTATCACCATTTTCAATGTACTCCACCTTCTCCAAGCTTTCCAAGGTTAGAGATTTAAGATGGGGGAGTCCTCCAAAGGAACCTACATAGACGCACTCTTGGCACCCTGATATAATAATACTAACCAGATTCGGAAACCCTGAATGGATTCCTTCCCTCATCCAACTTGGTAACCTCCTCCCTCCATACTTCTCTATCGTCAGACGTGTGAGATCGGAACAGGGTTTGAGGTTCTCTAGTACCATTTCGTCCTCTATTAAGCTTCCTCTAAATACCATATGAAAGTCCGTGATCTTCTTCATGCTCAAATTAACAGCCTGAGCTTCCGAAACGATGTCCTTAGATCGATCGCCAAGGACAACTTTCAAGCTACCTTCAAGATTGTTAAAGCAACTTAGGTCTGCCAAATTACAGACTAAATCAGCCTTAGATCCACTTGGTTTCCCCACAACAAAGAGACCTAGTGTTACAAGATTTGAAAGTATCGACAACTTCTTGGGCATATATCTCAAGCTGCGACAACCTTTGAGGTTAAGGTGTCTTAGACTCGCTAGCTTGTTTATGTCCTCCGGCAACTCTTCAAGCCTCGAACAGAGGGATAGATCAAGTAAGTAAAGATGCACAAGCTTTGTGATTGAGACAGGAAGTTTATAGATGGGATTGTTAGAAAAATCAAGATATCTCAAGTGGATCAGTTTGCCAACAGAACTTGGCATTTCACACATTCCCAACTCAGAAAGCACGAGATCATGCATCAAGTTGTGCATCTTAAACTTGTGCCCATCTTTATTATAACCGTGGAAAAATCCTCGTTCTAGCAAACATAACACATAATTTTCTGCCACGTCTTCTATACTTTGGTTTGCATATTCTTCTTTTACATATCCCAATGCAATCCAAAGATGAATGAGAAAATCTTTTTTGAAACGGAATCCCTTTGGGAACAAAGAGCAATATGCAACACAAAGTTTTAGATTTGGACTCAGATGATCATAGCTGACTTTGAGTGTGTCTATGACGCTACGGCCATATGACGCAAATTTTGAAAACTCGTCATTCCAAAAGGCACTCCACTCTCGAACAGTGAATTTTCCAGCTAAAAGACTCCCTATCACCCTTATAACAAGAGGTACGTTGTGACACATCTTTGCAATCTTTCTCCCGACAGCTTCCATTCCTGGCTCATGCCATTGTGTAATGGCATACGACTCAAAGAGGAGCCAAGAATCATCATTTCCTAGATGACCAACCATATATGGGTCTTGGGTTCCAATCATTTTAGCAACGGTGTTGCTACGTGTGGTAAGGAGAATTTGACTCCCTTGAGCCCCAACCCGAAGCCACCCTCTCAATTCTACAAACCTTGCTTTCAATATGTCTGCATCCCATACACCATCCAAGACAAGTAGAAACCTTTTTCCAGCAACTGCTCCCAATAATCGGTTTAGAAGCTGACGTCCATCATCTGTAGGACCTCCCACTCCCACAATTTGTTGTAACATATCCTTAACATCAAAAGCTTGGGTGGTGAAAGCCCAAAGGCGCAGATCAAAATGTGTTACAATCCTTTGATCATCAAACACATATTTAGCCAGCGTGGTCTTTCCGATTCCACCCATCCCGACAATGGAAGCAACAGAGGGGATAGCATCGCCATTAGGGGGGTTTAATAACATGTTTACCATCTTATCTTTGTCCCCATCTCGTCCAACCACCATTCCGTTACACATATAAGAATCTGAATCATTGCTTAACGTACGAGTTTGGTTGAAAGTTGAGGAACTTACAATGCTTCCGAATTGGGCATGGTTGGCTGCAATGCGACTTAGCTCCCCTCGGATACCCTTGATTTTGCTGGCATCCTTGAAGGGGGTGACAAGTTGGTTTGAACCAGAAAAGAACATGCGCGCCTCTTTAGTGAATTTGCTTCCACCCATGAGTTCCTTTTGCTTGGCTTTCGCGGCTTTTGCATCTTGGAAATCGATTAGTTTGTCAAGTCCACGTTGAAGCTTCTCGAGCACATCTCGCTGAGAACGACTGCACACCTCGGACGAATCAGCGTCAAGAAGTGTAGCTTGAAGGGTAGGTTTGATATCCTCAAGCCCTTCTATCTGTGAACCAATGTCAGCTGCCCCGACTATAGTTTTCCAAACTTCGGAACCCACTTTATCCCCAATAGTTTTACCCAACTCAACCAACAACGATTCAGCCATCTTACTCTCAACTGACAGAAGGTTTTGTATTTGATATCGATGAGTGGACTACGAGTAATTTGGAAAGAAATGAGATCGAGTATAGTAAGATTTATTGGCATTGTATTATGAGAAAGATGAAGGGGTAGGAAATTTCCATGAATTGGGAAAGAAATGAGAGGTTCTTTACTAGAATGTTGAATATTCATGGTTTCATACTACCAGACCAATTTGCCTTCAACTCATCACTACCCACTTGCTTGAATTCTGTGGTTCACAGGATTACACTAATTGGAAAGGATAGGAGAGGTCACCAATTGCCCATTAGTAGCTCTTGATTGACTGATTGACTCATAAATCGATGTCGGTAACCGAGTTATTTTGCAACATTGTAGGCCAGGGTACAGGGCAGGTCTCGTGAGAGATCATCTTTCGTCAAGTACTTAATGAGAGACGTAGGTAGAAAAAAAAAAAAACGTACCCCCTCCAGCCTCCATTCAACTCCAATTTATCCATTTTTTTATTCACATTTGTCGATACACGTTTTAAATTGTTACTATTTTTCAGTAGGTATTAGTAAAAATTATAATTTTTTTTTATATTCTTATCCTACCCGTCAAGACAAATAAAACAAGATATCACATGATACATAGTAATATTTTGTCTTATAGATTATGTGGAAATTTGATGATTTTTTTGGTTTGTGAATAGTGTCGAAAACCCTCTAAGGGTAAATTGGAGTTGAATGGAGGAAGTAGTAATTATTTGGTAGGGTTCACCAGTACGTGAGAAGTCTCTCATTAACGCCAACGAGCGTCTGTCTTTTCTAGCCGGAACCATAAACTATCAACAAATGAAAGAAGATTATGATAATTTGAAGTTTCTATAGTGTGTGTCCTACAAAATGGTCATCACTCATTAGTAGTGATAAGTAATGTTTCTCAAACAAGAAAAACAATAGAGTAATGAAGCGGTCGAATCTAACCGAACCTACAAATGAATATCACGCGGGATAATGAGAAACTCAATGAGAAATACCGAACTTGTCTTAGCCTAGTGGTTAAAGAGTAGATACCATGGCGAGGAGTGAAGTGCCAAAAAAAGGAGAATGAAGAAGCAGTATTTGAGAACCCCCTCCTCCCGCTCGCCTCCTATGATGACGACTACGAACAACAGGAGGACAACAGGCGTCTCGCTCCCACTATTTGAAGAAGCAGTATTTGGGAAATTGATTTCACTAAGGTTAGCTTCGATGGTAGTTTTCAAATCTTTCAACTGGGAATCGATGTCAGCTGCACCACTATTCTATTCCAAACTTCGAGACCCAAATTTCCCGTAATTGGTTTACCCAACGCAATCAATAACGATTCAGCCATTTTTGTATCTCTTACAAGAATTATTGCCAACAAGATGATCGATTTGGGTTAGACCGACCTTCTCTTGAAATCAGTTCGATTACCAGGTAAAAGAACACTCAAGCATTTTTCATTCTTTTGTTCAGGCCATGAATTCTTCCACTCATCATGGCACAAGCCGATATAGTTACCGATTCACGATCAATTCATCAATTGATGTCATCGTGCAAAGATTTAGTCATACACTCCATCTTAATTAAATCATTAGTTGTTGTCTGATTAATTGGATTAGTATTATACATTTTGCGCGTGTCGTTGAGGAGGGTACTTCTCGTCATCAAATTTAGACGTGAACTCGTCAAAATACCCCTGAGTTATTTTCTTCGGTTAAACAAAATCGAAAAAATGATCGATAATTAATCATGAAAAACTAATTACATCATCAATTTCTCAGCCTCCGTTATCGTCTAAATATATATTCCGACGCGGACATCACGTTTAATTTCTAATCGTAAATCATGAAAATTATGTCTCGGAATATACCATATCATGATGATGCAGCTTGGCGCTAGCAGTACCATCGTCCAATAATAATGATCGATGATTATATCAGTAGCCAAAGGTCACGATTAATTTTCGATCCTTTTTTCGATTTTCGTATAACCTAAGAAAATAATTGAGGGGTATTTTACTATTTTGACTAGTTCACGTCTAATTCCGATGACAAGAAGTACAGTGGGACGACAAGGAGGGAAAGTGTTTTATATTTAGAGATGGTGACGGCATATGCGCAAAACGTAATACTAATTCAATTCAATTAATTAAGTGCAGTGTATGACTGAATCAATTGATGAATTGATTGTGAATCAGTAACTATATCGGCTTGTGCCATGAGTGGAAGAATTCATGGCTTGGAAAAAATCAAAATGCTTGATTGTTCTTTTACCTTGTAGTTGAACTGATTTCGAGAGAAGCTAGGCCGGTGTAGCCCAATCGATCATCTTCTTGAGGAATAATTATTCTTGGAAGAAGATACAAAAATGGCTGAATCGTTGTTGATCGAGTTGGGTAAAATAATTATGGAAAATTTGGGTCTCGAAGCTTGGAAAAAAATAATGGGTGCAGCGGATATTGATTCCCAGATGAGAGAGCTTCTCGATACCAAAACTACGATTGAAGCTACACTTCTTGACGCGGATTCATCTCAAGATTTAAGTCACTCTCAACGAGATGTGCTCGAGAAGCTTCAACGTGCACTTGCCGGCATAATCGATTTCCTTGATGCAAAAGAAGCAAAAGCAAAGCAGAAACGACGCTCGTTCTTTTCTAGCTCAAACCAACTTGTCTCCGCGTTCAGGGATGATAGGAAAATAAAGGCTATGACAAGGGAACTGAATCTCATTGAAAGCAATCATGTCCAATTTGGAAGCATAGTCGCATCGTCATCATCAAACCAAGCCCTAACATTGAGGAATGAATTGGATTCTTATATGTGTAAGGAAATGGTAGTTGGGCGAGATGGAGACAAAGATAAGTTGGTAAGCATGCTATTAAACCCACCTATTGATGATGATATCCCCTCTGTTGCTTCTATTGTGGGTATGGGTGGAATTGGGAAGACTGCACTGGCTAGATGTGTGTACGATGATGAAAGGATTGTAACGTATTTCAATTTGCGGCTTTGGGGTTTCGCCACCCAAGATTTTGACGTCGAGGATTTGTTATGGCAGATAGTGGGAGTGGGAGGTCCTACAGATGATCGTGACTGCACGTTACGTGACCTTCTAGACCGCTTATCGAGAGCAGTTGCTGGAAAAAGGTTTCTGCTTGTCTTGGATGGTGTATGGGATGCTAACATATTGAGAGCAAAGTTTTTAGAATTGAGAAGATGGCTTAGGGTTGGAGCTCAAGGGAGTCAAATTCTCATTACCACACGTAGCGACACCGTTGCTAAAATGATTGGAACCCAACAACCATATATGGTTGGTGATTTAGGAAATGATGATTCTTGGCTTCTCTTTAAATGGTATGCCATTACGCAATCGCATGATCCAAAAGTGGAAGCCATCGGAAAGGAGATTGCAAAGATGTGTCACAACGTACCTCTTGTTATACGAGCGATAGGGAGTCTCTTAGCCGGGAAGTTCACTGTTCGAGAGTGGAGCTCCTTTTGGAACGATAAGTTTTCATTATTTCCATCCTATGGTCGTAGCGTCATAGACATACTCAAACTTAGTTTTAATCAATTAAGTCCAAATCTAAAACTCTGTGTTGCATATTGCTCTTTATTTCCAAAGGGATTTCCGTTGGAAAAACGTAGTCTCATTCATCTTTGGATTGCCATGGGATATGTAAAGGTAGAATATACAAACCAAAGTATAGAAGATGCGGCAGAAGATTATGTGTCATGTTTGCTAGAACGAGGGTTTTTCCACAACTGCGACAAAGATGGATACGTATTTAAGATGCACAACTTGATGCATGATCTTGTGCTTTCGGTTGCAGGGTTTAAGTATAAAATGGCAGATTCTGATACGAATGAATTTGATGAAAGAGTTTGTCATGTGTCGTTTGTTTCAGCGCCAAACTCGTCTTGGAAAGCCCCGCCGTCACTATTCAAAATCAAGCGTTTGGAGTCAATTCTTCTTAATCTTCCAAGCTCTGGTATACGTCGCTTCAAGAAAATTCGAATGTTTCCTTTATATGATACATTTATATCCACATTTACATCTTTAAGAGTGTTGAGAATGCATGGGGTAGGAATTACTAAATTGACTTCGGTTGATAAACTTATCCACTTGAGATATCTCGATTTATCGTTTAATTCTATCCGTAAACTTCCTGGCTCAATCACACAACTCGTACATCTTTACTTACTTGACCTATCCTACTGTATGAAGCTTGAAGAGTTGCCTGAGGACATAAACAAGCTAGTGAGTCTGAGACATCTTAATCTTGAGGGTTGTTTCAGGTTGAGATATATGCCCAAGAAGTTGGCGATGCTTACGGATCTTGAAACACTAGGCTGTTTTGTTGTGGGAAAACCGAGTGCATCCAAGGCTGATTTAGCTTGTAATTTGGCAGACCTAAGTTGCTTTAAAAATCTTAAAGGTAGCTTGACAATTGTGCTAGGTGATCGATCCAAGGACACTGTTTCGGAAGCCCAAGCTGTTGATCTGATCAACAAGATGGAGATTGAGTCTTTTCGTATGGAATTTAGAGGGAGTGGAATAGAGGACGAGATGGTGCTAGAGAACTTGAAACCCTGTACTAATCTCAAGTATCTGAGTATACAAGATTATGGAGGGAAGAGGTTACCAAGTTGGATGAGGGAAGGAGTCCATTCAGGGTTTCCGAATCTGGTTAATATTATTATAAAAGGGTGCAAAGAGTGCATATATGTAGGTTCCTTTGGAGGACTCCCCCATCTTCAACATCTATGTTTAGAGAGGTTGGAGAAGGTGGAGTACATTGAAAATGGTGGCAACAATGACAACGCGCTGGTCCGCATTAAGAAGCACGCTTCTACTCCCTTATATCCATCACTTACACTTCTCCACCTCGTAGACATACCTGAGTTGAAGGGATGGTGGAGTGTTACAGACTCTGCTCAAGATCAGGGACTGAATAATAAACTTCTGGAATGGATTCCTGCATTTCCCAAATTGGAAAAAATAGACCTGGACATGGAGTTGGTGATTACATTGGCCAAAGTGTTTCTTCCAACTATTTCTTCTCTACAACATCTCACTGTTTATGGCAAGCCCAAGGCTGTAGTAGCCCAAACATTTGTTCCTTCAAATGTGGCTGCTGAGCACATCGACCTCAAAAACTACCTTCCCCTGCTCTGCAACCTAAGGTTCTTCCAGAATCAAATGAAAGTTATTCCTATAGAGTTTCGAGGTATGTCATCTTTGGAGAGCCTAACAATAAATAAATGTGAAGCATTAGAGGAAGTTCCGGAGTGGATTGACACCCTCACCTCCCTCAAAACCCTTACTATAGATATATGCCCGAGATTGAAATCATTGCCGCACGAGATCAGCAACCTATCCAACTTGACGTCGCTGACACTTAGAGAATGCTCGTGGGAGCTCGCAGAGAGATGCGAAGAGCCATCAGGTGAAGATTGGCCCAATATTCAACACATTCCCAACATCGTCATTGAAACAGCAGCTAACAACGAGTAATCAAGACAACGAGGAAGCTCATCGCTTCTTAGATGATTAAAACGAGGTGTTGTGATTGGCATGATTATCTTGCCTGGTGTACTTTCGACCACATATTTCGTGTGATTTGAATGTTTGGTATTTCGTTCTTGTGTGTTCCGATTGGACCCTGTTTAGATTGTCGTGCTACTATTTGTTTCAATTTCGATTTCATATCGTGTTCTTCAAATATGTAAATAATGTATAACAAAAGACTAAAAAAATCTCCAAATAAATATACGATTGTTAGATGATTGTAATCACTGTATAATATACTCTTGTACATACACTTTGTACATTAACAAAAAAAAATATTATCAATAATACAATAAACTTTTGTAATTAGCTGTTGTTGTTGTTACAGTTTTGTCTTAGTTCAATCAATTTCTCAGCCTCCATTATCGTCTAACGCGGGTATCACGTTTAATCTCTACCCGTTAATCCTGAAAATTAATTATGTCTCGGTAAACACCCTGATGATATTAGGAGTACCGTCACGAATTGATCTCTATAGTGTTTGTCATTTACAGTATGTGTTTTCGCCCCTCGCTCACCTCTTGTTCTACTGATCACGGAGTTGAAGATATTGATCTGCCTAGTCGTTCTAATGACAAACTTTGTACTAAAACTCGAGCGATACAATCCACTTACGAAATAGAGCAATATGTGGCTTTCGTGAATCGTTTCAATGTGCACGTAATTCAGCCAGTTGAGTCTCGATCAATTGACAGAATGAAGGTTTCGTATTTGGAATCAATCACTCGATTTATGTATGTGTATTTGGAGGATGGAGAATAAGTGCAAAAATGCAAGCTACAAATCTCAGTAAAAGGTTCGCTTGATAACAGTCATTGGCATTCTATTGAATTAAGTTGCTCGAAAGGGTTCGTTTTTGGCTGGATGATTAGGCCTAGCGACTCTTGTCTGATTACGACTCTTGTGTGGTGTTGAATGGTTGTAGTCGAGTTTGAGTAACATATGGTATTGATTATGGCATGTTTTTTGTTGATGCAACACGGATTGTGATGACTATGTTAAGAATTATATCCGAGTTTGAGCAACATAGGTCAACAACGGCAACTAAATGAGTCCGAGCAACGTAGATTTAGACCGTAATGGAGAACTAAGAGGAGAAAACAACTGAAGCAACTTACATACATATACTAGAGAGTCTCAACAAGTGAAGGCACCCGTACCCGCAAAAGCGCTCACCACCACTCGGCGGATGTACAGGTGTGGAGAGGGTAAAATGTTACAACCACCTCCGCCCCATTACCCATTGCGGGTAGCATTTTTATTCCTCTATTTGCCCCGCCACCCACATAACCAACTCCCGCATCCGCTCCAAGCGGTGCGGGTGCGGGTGCGGGGCGGTATCTGCCTCTTACCGGCCCCACTGATGTCGATGTTGGGAATGTGTTGAATTTTGGGCCAATCTTCACCTGATGGCTCTTGGCGGCATCTCTCGGTGAGCTCCCACGAGCATCCCGTAAGTATTAGCGAGGTCAAGTTGGGTAGGTTGCTAATCTCGTGCGGCAATGATGTCAATCTCCGGCATTCATGGATAATAAGGGTTTTGAGGGAGGTGAGGGTGTCAATCCACTCCGGAACTCCCTCTAATGCTTCACCTTTATACATTGTTAGGATTTCCAAAGACGACATACCTCGAAACTCTTCAGGAAGAATCCTTGTTGAAGAAGATATTCCACGGAGCATGGGGAAGTAGTTTTTGAGGAGGATCACATTATTTGAAGAAGAAGAAGAAGAAGAAGAAGGACCACTTGTTGTTTGCCCTGCTGATTCAACTCCATAAACATAGAGATATTGTAGAGAAGAAATAGTTGGTAGAAACACTTTGGCCAATGTAATCACCAACTCCATCTCTATCTCAAGTACCTCCAATTTGGGAAATACAGTAGGTTTATTATTCAGTCTCTGATCTTGAGAAGAGTCTGTAACATTCCGCCATCCTTTCAACTTAGGCATGTCTGTGAGGTGGAGACGGATAAGAGACGGAAACAGGGGAGTGGAAGCAGGCTTATTAGCGAGGACCATCGTAGTATTGTAATTATTGTTGCCGCAATTATCACCATTTTCAATGTACTCCACCTTCTCCAACCTCTCTAAGGATAGAGATTTAAGATGGGGGAGTCCTCCAAAGGAACCTACATATATGCACTCTTTGCACCTATCTATCTTAATATCAACCAGATTCGGAAACCCTGAATGGATTCCTTCCCTCATCCAACTTGGTAACCTCCTCCCTCCATAGTTATGTATGTCCAGATGTGTGAGATCAGAACAGGGTTTAAGGATCTCTAGCACCATCTCGTCCTCTATTAAGCTTCCTGTAAACTCCATACGAAAGTCTGTAATCTTCTTCATGCTCATATTAACAGCCTGAGCTTCGGAAACGATGTCCCTAGATCGATCGCGTAGGACAACTGTCAATTGACCTTTAAGATTTTGAAAGCAACTTAGGTCTGCCAAATTACAGGCTAAATCAGCCTTGGATCCACTCGGTTTCCCCACAACAAAACGGTCCAATGTTACAAGATCCGCAAGCATCGTCAACTTCTTGGGCATATATCTCAAACTGACACAATGGTTGAGGATAAGGTGTCTTAGACTCGCTAGCTTGTTTATATCCTCAGGCAACTCTTCAAGCCGCCGACACTTGGATAGGTCAAGTAAGTAAAGATGCACAAGCTTTGTGATTGAGTCGGGGAGTTTACGAATGGGATTGTTAGAAAAATCGAGATATCTCAAGTGGATCAGTTTATCTACAGAACTTGGCATTTCACTCATTCCTAAATCATGCATCCGCAACACTCTTAAAGATTTAAACGTGGATTCGTCATATGAAGCTATAACTCGAACCCTGTTCTGCTCATAAAAATGTGGTCCTGGAAGAGGAAGAAGGATTGACTCCAAGCGCTTGATTTTAAATAGTGATGGTAGCACTTTCCAAGATGAGTTTGGATCTAACACAAAAGACACATGACAAACTCTTTCATCAAATGTATTTGTATTAGAATCTGCCATTTTATACTTGAACCCTGCAACCGGAAGTACAAGATCATGCATCAAGTTGTGCATCTCAAACTTGTATCCATCTTCGTCACATTGGAAAAATCCCCGTTCTAGCAAACATAACACATAATTTTCTGCCGCATCTTCTATACTTTGGTTTGCATATTCTTCCTTTACATATCCCATGGCAATCCAAAGATGAATGAGACAATTTATGTAAAACGTGAATCCCTTTGGGAACAAAGAGCAGTATGCAACACAAAGTTTTAGATTTGGACTTAAATGATCGTAGCTGACTTTGAGAGTGTCTATGACGCTACGACCATAGGATGCAAAATTTTTAAACTCATCATTCCAAAAGGCGCTCCACTCTCGAACACGGAATTTCCCAGCTAAAACACTCCCTATCACCTGTATAACAAGGGGTACGTTGTGACACATCTTTACAATCTTTCTCCCGAAAGCTTCGACTCCTGGCTCATGCCACTGTGTGATGGCATACCTTTTAAAGAGGAGCCAAGAATCATCATCTACTAGATCATCAACCTTATATGGGATTAGGGTTCCAATCATTTTAGCAACGGTGTCACTACGTGTGGTAAGAAGAATCTGACTCCCAGGAGCCCCCACCCGAAGCCACATTCTCAATTTTACAAACTTTGCTCTTAGTAGGTTTGCATCCCACACACCATCCAAAACAAGCAGAAACCTTTTTTCCAGCAACTACTCCTGATAAGCGGTCTAGGAGCTTATGTAACGTCCACTCAAGGCGTTCATCATCTGCAGGACCTCCCACTCCCACTATTTGCCGTAACAAATCATTTACATCGAAATCTTGGGTGGTTGAAGCCCAAAGGCGCATATCAAAATACGTTACAACCCTTTGATCATGGAACACATATTTAGCCAGTGTCGTCTTCCCAATTCCACCTATCCCAACCATGGAAGCAACGGAGATATGATCATCGCCGCCACTAGCAGGGGGGTTCAATAACATGCTTACCATATTATCTTTGTCTCCGTCTCGTCCAACAACCATTTCGTTACACATATAAGAATCAGATTCATTGCTTAACGTACGAGTTTGGTTCAAAGTTGAGGAACTTACAATGCTTCCAAATTGGGCATGGTTGGCTGCAATGCGACTCAGTTCCCCCGTGATTCCCTTGATTTTCCTGGCATCCTTGAAGGGGGTGACAACTTGGTTTGAACCAGAAAAGAACAAGCGCGCCTCTTTAGTGACCTTGCTTCCACCCATGAGCTCCTTCTGCTTGGCTTTCGCGTCTTTTGCATCTTGGAAATCGATCAGCTTGGCAAGTACACAATCAAGCTTCTCGAACACATCTCTCTGAGAATCAGTGCACAGCTGAGGTGAATATGCATCACGAAAAGTAGCTTCAAGGGTAGTTTTGATATCCTGAAGCCCTTTTATCTGTGAATCGATGTCAGCTGCATCAACTATATTTTTCCAAACTTCGGAACCCACTTTTTCCACAATAGTTTTACCCAACTCAACCAACAACGATTCAGCCATTTTAGTCTCGATTACTATAACGAAGGTTTTGTGTGTAATTTCGAAGGAGGATAATTAACTGCAAGAATGCAAGGCAGAGTATGTATATAGCTCAAGAATGCAAGGCAGAGTATGGAGGAAGTTTCCAGGAATTAATGCTCAAAGTTGAATGAATATTCATAGTTGGTTCACAGGATCGCACTAATTGGAAAGGATATGAATGGAAGGACACCAAACGACTTCTTTTTCAACAATGGAGGCCATTCACGAAATGATCTATTTAACGATAATGGCACACCGTCTCATCTATGTTTTTGTGCTACGACTTCATTCGACACTATTTTTGCAACCAAATTTTTAACTTCCAAAATACAGACACTACTTCCTCCGATTTTCTTTTATCTTCCCGTATTCCATTTTGGTCCGTCTTTTTTTTATCTTCTCATTTCGTTTCTTTCCATTTGAGCCTATTTACAACACTTTACAGCTCTATTCTTTCCTATTACAATCGGTTACTATTCTACCCTCAATATTTCTTAAATTTATCATTTTATATTCATTAAATAAAATCTTGTATCAAAAACAAACGGAAAGATAAATAAAATAAAACTCGGAGGAAGTATTATATTTATATCCTATTAGTAATATTTAATTAATTCTAGGGAAAAAAAAGCTTCACTATATTCCTACTTTGCTACCTAAAATATACACTCATCTTACTTGCATTACGTCACATAACATTAATAAAAAAATCGTTTCTATATTTTTGTGATAATATATAAAATAATGAAAGAAGAAAAACACAAATTATATATACATATTCTTTGATCAAAACTAACTCAAATCTAAAGACTCTCTTGTCCTCTGAATTTCCCTCATCGCGATATTACCCTCGCGCGTGTTCCCAGATCTAGATCCAGACCCCGACTCATCTGAATCACCGGATCTTCTTTCTCGTTCGTTTCTATTATTATTAGAAACGTCGTTCGTCGTATTTTCCTTATTATCATTTTGTAACATCTTGATTATCGACATTATGGCACGTGACGTTGACGCCCGATTAGAGATCATTATCTCACTAATCGCGGCCGCCGGGCTAATTAATCTCGACCCGCCTTGCAACAACTCCTCGACCCGCCCGAACAATTTGTGCTCCGTTATACCCAAATGACTCAACGCCAACACCTTAAACCCGTTATAATCATAAAACGGAAAATAATCCATGATCAAACCCGAAACTGACCCGAATGTTTAGATTGTTGAATGTTCATACTAGAAGCAAGGCCACTAAGTCACCCACTAAGGGAACATCTCATCACTTTTGAATGCATTATATTCAAAATAATCATCTCTCTATTTGAAAACAATGGCGATACACGCAAAATACACATATACTGTTCAATCACTCATCCATTGATGTCGTTAAAAGTACTGTGAGAGTCCGTCATTCGCTAAAATAACAGTAATGAGATATACCGTCTCTTCAGCTCTTCTAAGTTTTTGTGTTACAATTCAACTTCGACTATTGTTCGTGTTCGACACTGCTTTTACAAGCAAATTTTAACTTCCAAAGTACGACACACTGCTTTTTAAAAAATCGTCTACACTAACTAAAATCTAATAAATATGTACGGACGGTCTGATTATTTGGGCCTAAGGACACGAGAACATCCCCTGAGTTCGAGCCCTGGCAGCCCCCAATATCTCGAACTCTCAAGTGGAATCTCCGTAATAGAATTTTGATTACTGAAGTGTAGAAGGTTGAATATTCATAGTTCATACTACAATTTAAGGAAGTCACCCCTTCACATGATGACAAGATATATGATCATATGAGAGACCACTACCACCAATAATTGATGTCGGGTCACTTTCATGTACGACCTGCTCATTTCGCATTGGGACTCATTCTCGGGTTTGTTGTTTTCAACTTCTTCTTTTTTTTCAGGGATATCAAAATTTGAGTAATAAACAACCTCGCGCTAATGAGATAAGTCTCTTCCAAATTTTTGTGTTAAAACTTCGATTAGTGTTGTGCCGATACATAATCGTTGTCTAGTAAATCGACAATGTTGAATCGCGTTCCAATATAATGAATGCTAAATCGAAAGCTAACACATCCTTCTCATACTTGCCTATATATACACAATACAATACAATGTCTGATGATCAATCGACAATCCTGCAGCGAGTGACACCCCTCGAAGAACGGACTCATCATCAACCTTCTCATCAGAAATTTGTTTCCTACCAAAACAATACGATACGGACATATTTATATGGGCACGCTAATTATTCCTTCAAGAACAAAACAACATACCAATCTCGACAAGCTAAGTCTCATATATTTAGAGATTCGTTGAGTCTTTTGTTATACATTATTCACATATTTGAAGAACACGATGTGACATCGAAATTGAAACAATATAGCACGACAATCTAAACAAGGTCCAAACAGAACACACACGAACGAATGAAATGAGAGCAAACAAAACACCAAACATTCAAATCACAGAAATACCCGGTTGAAGATACACCACGGACGAAATAACCATGTCAATGACAGATGCTCGTTTTAATCAACGCGATCATCTCAGAAGCATCCTCGGTATGTTTTCTTGACTAAACATTCTTAGCTGGTCTAATGACAATGTTGGGAATGTGTTGAATTTTGGGCCAATCTTCACCTGATGGCGCTTGGCATCTCTCTGCAAGCTCCCACGAGCATCCTCTAAGTTTTAGTGACCTCAAATTGGGTAGGTTGGTGATCTCCTGCGGCAGTGATTTCAATCTCCGGCATTCATTTATATCAAGGCTATTGAGGGAGGTGAGGGTGTCAATCCACTCCGGAACTGCCTCTAATGCATCACCGTCATATATTGTTAGGCTTTCCAAAGACAACATACCTCGAAACTCTTTGGGAAGAAACTTCATATGTTGGGTACCTTTAAAACATAGTTGACAGAGCATGGGGAAGTAGTTTTTGAGGAGGATCACATTATTTGAAGAAGGACCGCATGTTCGTTGCCCTGTTACAACTCCTCCATAAACAGTGAGATATTTTAGAGAAGAAATAGTTGGTAGAAACACTTTGGCC
Source organism: Agrostemma githago (assembly GCA_958450325.1). NCBI lineage: Eukaryota > Viridiplantae > Streptophyta > Magnoliopsida > Caryophyllales > Caryophyllaceae > Agrostemma > Agrostemma githago. Next base: position 76,344,656 of record OY288244.1, read on the forward strand.
AATGTTATCACCAACTCCATGTCGATTGTCATTCGCTCCAATTTGGGAAATGCGGTAGATTTATGATTCAGTCTCTGATCTTGAGAAGAGTCTGTAACACTCCGCCATCCTTTCAACTTCGGTATGTCTCTGAGGTGGAGATAGAGAAGAGACGGAAACAAGGGAGTGGAAGCTTGCTTATTATTTGCGAGGACCATCGTAGTATTGTCATTATTATCACCATTTTCAATGTACTCCACCTTCTCCAAACTTTCTAACGATAGACGCTTAAGATTGGAGAGTCCTCCAAAGGAACCCACATATATGCACTCTTGGCACCCAACTATATCAATATGAACCAGATTCGGAAACTCTGAATGGATTCCTTCCCTCATCCAACTTGGTAACCTCTTCCCTCCATAGTCCTGTATCATCAGATCTGTGAGATCGGAACCGGGTTTGAGGTTCTCTAGCACCATCTCATCCTGGATTGAACTTCGTCTAAATTCCACACAAAAATCCTTAATCTTCATCATGTGATAAACAGGCTGAGCTTCCGAAACGATGTCCTTAGATCGATCATCTAGGACAACTGTCAAGTCACCTTTAAGATTTTGAAAGCAACTTAGGTCTGCCAAATTACAGGCTAAATCAGCCTTGGATCCACTCGGTTTCCCCACAACAAAACGGCCTAGTGTTTCAAGATCTCCAAGCATCGCCAACTTCTTGGGCATATATCTCAAACTCTCACAACCTTCGAGGTTAAGGTGACTTAGACTCGCTAGCTTGTTTATGTCCTCAGGCAACTCTTCAAGCTCCCTACAGAGGAATAGGTCAAGTAAGTAAAGATGCACAAGCTTTGTGATTGAGTTGGGGAGTTTACGGATGGGATTGTTAGAAAAATCGAGATATCTCAAGTGGATCAGTTTGCCAACAGAACTTGGCATTTCACTCATTCCCAACCAATGCATCCGCAACACTCTTAAAGATTTAAACACGGATTCATCATATGAAGCTATAACTCGAACCTTGTTCTGCTTAAAATGTGGTCCTGGAAGAGGAAGAAGGATTGACTCCAAGCGCTTGATTTTAAAGAGTGATGGTAGCACTTTCCAAGATGAGTCTGGTAAGGACTCAAAAGACACATGACAAACTCTTTCATCAAATTCATTTGTATTAGAATCTGCCATTTTATACTTAACCCCTGCAACCGAAAGCACGAGATCATGCATCAAGTTGTGCATCTTAAACCCATTGTATCCATATTGGCTACCGAAGTTGTAGAAAAATCCTCGTTCTAGCAAACATAAAATATAATTTTCTGCCGCATCTTCTATACTTTGGTTTGCATATTCTTCCTTTACATATCCCATGGCAATCCAAAGATGAATGAGAACATATTTTCCGAATATGAATCCCTTTGGGAACAAAGAGCAGTATGCAACACAAAGTTGTAGATTTCGACTTAAATGATCATAGCTGACTTTGAGAGTGTCTATGATGCTACGACCATAGGACGCAAATTTTGAGAATTCATCGTTCCAAAAGGCGCTCCACTCTCGAATAGTGAATTTCGTGGCTAAAAGGCTTCCAATCACCCGTATAACAAGAGGTACATTGTGACACATTTTTACTATCTTTCTCCCAACAGCTTCGACTCCTGGCTCATGCCATTGTGTAATGGCATATCGTTTAAAAAGGAGCCAAGAATCATCATCTCCTAGATCACCAACCATATATGGGGTTTGGGTTCCAATCATTTTAGCAACGGTGTCACTGCGTGTGGTAAGGAGAATTTGACTCCCTGGATCCCCAACACGAAGCCACCCTCTCAAATCTCGAAACCTTGCTCTCAATATGTCTGCATCCCATACACCATCCAAGACAAGCAGAAACCTTTTTCCAACCACTACTCCCGATAAGCGGTCTAGAAGCTGATGTATGGTGCAGTCACGACCTTCCACTCCCACTATCTGTTCTAACAAATCCTTGACATCAAAATCTTCGGTGGTGGAAGCCCAAAGACGCAGATCAAAATATGTTGCAACCCTTTGATCATGGAACACATATTTAGCCAGTGTCGTCTTCCCAATTCCACCTATCCCAACCATGGAAGCAACAGAGATATGATCATCGCCGCCACTAGCAGGGGGGTTTAATAGCATGCTTACTATATTATCTCTATCTCCCTCTCGTCCAACAACCATTTCGTTACACATATAAGAATCAGATTCATTGCTTAACGTACGAGTTTGGTTGAAAGTTGAGGAACTTACAATGCTTCCGAATTGGGCATGGTTGGCTGCAATGCGGCTCAGTTCCCCCGTGATACCCTTGATTTTCCTGGCATCCCTGAAGGGGGTGGCAATTTGGTTTGAACTAGAAAAGAACAAGCGCGCCTCTTTAGTGAATTTGTTTCCACCCATGAGCTCCTTCTGCTTGGCTTTCGCAGCTTTGGCATCTTGGAAATCGATCAATTTCGCAAGTCCACGTTCAAGCTTCTCGAGCACATCTCGTTGAGAACGACTGCACACCTCTGATGAACCTGCATCAAGAAGAACAGCTTCAATTGTAGTTTTGATATCTTGAAGCCCTTTTATCTGTGAATCGATGTCAGCTGCACCGACTACTGTTTTCCAAACTTCGGAACCCACTTTATCCCCAATAGTTTTACCCAACTCAACCAACAACGATTCAGCCATCTTACTCTCAACTGACAGAAGTTTTGTATTTGATATCGATTAGTGGATTACGAGTAATTTGGAAAGAAATGAGATATCGAGTATAGTATTACGAGTAAGATTTATTGGCATTGTATTATGAGAAAGATGGAAGGGAGTAGGAAATTTCCATGAATTGTGAAAGAAATGAGAGGTTAGTTCTTTGCTAAAATGTTGAATAATATTCATGGTTTCATACTATCTACCCACTTGCTTGAATTCTGTGGTTCACAGGATTACACTAATTGGAAAGGATAGAAGAGTTATTTTGCAACATTGTAGGCCAGGTTACATGGCAGGTCCCGTGACAGATAGTACTTAATGAGAAACGTATGTAGCAAATGCGTTATTGCTTGAATGCTGTAGGTTCACAGGATGATACACTACTCCGTACAATTACTCAATTCGAGTCGGGTATGGATCCTCCTAAAAATTTATGGTCCGGGTCTTATAGGTAAGACTCGGTCCTGACCCAGACCCTTAACGAGTCCGAGTAGGGTCTGGATCCAACCCATGAAACACCGGGTCGAGTCCTGGTCCTACAGAACCCTACCCATTAACTTACTCATAAATTGATGTCAGAAAACGAGTTATATTATTGCAACAGTGTGCCGTGTGCGCCAATTGAAGAGCTAAGCTAAGTTTGACTCCTAATCTGAATTAATCCATGGTCAAACTCGAAACTAACCAGAATGTTATCGTGAAATGTAATAATGCTCTTGGCCTCATTATGAGTAGAGTGTTGAATATTCATACTAGAAGGCCACTAAGTCACCCACTAAGGGAGCATCCATCTCGATCTCTTTTTGAGAACACACAAAAAGCACATATACGTTTCCTCCATTATAACCCGACTTACATCGATCCTTTGTTAACTACTGACAGTAATTTCAACGCGTTTTGGTTGTTTCAAAATGATTTCAACAAACAATATCGCATAAATAGAATAACGTCGAAATCTTGTCATTTTGAAGGTTATTATATTATCCAAGATTTTTGATTTGATTAGGATACAAAATTAAATGAGATGAAATTCGTACCATAATTACTCCATATACTGTGATAATAGACATCAATATTGGGGTAATAATAAGAGGGTAATTAATATGGTTTAAATACAACAAAAATTTAGAGGTCCTACGAGTAGTTCTCGAGTCAGCGTTGAAAATTGGCGAAACAAGCTAAATACTCGATTAAAGCAAACTTTTAGATTCTTTGTTGACCACTTATAGTTATTTCAACGCATATCAGTTGTTTCTAAATAATTTCAACGAACAATATTGCAGATTCAGAAAGTTGTCAAAATTTGTCGAGTTTGAAGGTTATTATCCATGTTTTTTTTATCCAACTGAGTCCCGGAATTGAATCAAATGTCTTTGAAATTCACAAAATAATCACTCGATATCATATACATCAATCCAAGGGTAATAAAAGCATAATAAGTTTTGAAATAAAGACATTTAGATGCCTTAATATATACTCCGTAATACTTTACAAAACTTGAGAAAATTAGACGAAACAAGGTACAATATATTACAACGATTGAGTCATTTTACTCTCATCGACTAACAGAAGGTTTCGTATTATTTGCAAAATTATTTATCGTTTTGGTGTTCGATTCAAAGTAGAAGGTAACGCTTTCGCTTTATAATCAATGTATTATTTCGGGTTTCAAGCAGGAAATTTCAGGGAAGTTAGACAGAAATGATAGGGGAACAAGGTAGTACTAGTACTATTTTGATGAATGATTGTATCCCTCTTTTTCTTTGTTGCATTCTTGGCCACACCCATCTTTTCAAAACATAATGGTCAATCTTGCCGACTCCTGAATCGATGCAATTTAACCGGTTTTCGTTGCTGATTCAAGTGTAATTACCTGTTCATTTTAACGTACTTAGATTAATTGATTCATAAATGAGTAAGTTCATACAAGTATTATTATTTTTTTTGGTTCTTTTTTAAAGGAATAACAATTTGTTGGCCAATAGCCGAATTCTATGGGTAGTTATCAACAAATTCTATCATATCTTTACTGTTCATCTGAATCATCTCAAATTCTATCATATCTTTTATGTTTGATTATGGCATGTTTTGTTGATGCAACATGGATTGTGATGACTACGTTAAGGACTATATCTGAGTTTGAGCAACATAGGTCAACAACGACTACTAAATGAGTCCGAGCAACATAGATTTAGACCGTAATGGAGAACTAATAGAAAACTGAAACAACATGCATACATCATAGTAGCATATGTACACTAGTCACAACAAGTTTCGTATATGTAGAGATTCGTTGAGCCTTTTGTTCTATACAATATGAAATCGAATTGAAATTGAAAGAAATAGCACGACAATCTAATAAAAAAGGTCCAAATCACAGAACAACCGCTCGTTTTAATCATCGCGGTCATCTCAGAAGCTTCCTTGTTGTATTATCTTGATTAAACATCGTTAGCTGGTTCAATGCGAATGTGGGGAATGTGTTGAATTTTGGGCCAATCTTCACCTGATGGCGCTTGGCATCTCTCCGCAAGTTCCCACGAGCATCCTTCAAGTCTTAGCGATGTCAAGTTGGATAGGTTGCTGATCTCGTGCGGCAATGATTTCAAGCTCGGGCATCCATCTATTCGAAGGCGTTGGAGGGAGGTGAGGGTGTCAATCCACTCCGGAACTCCCTCTAATGCTTCACATTTATTTATTTCTAGGCTTTCCAAAGACGACATGCCTTGAAACTCTTCTGGAAGAATCCTTGTTTGGTACTTATCTTTAAAATATAGGTGACGGAGCATGGGGAAGTAGTTTTTGAGGAGGATCACATTATTTGAAGAAGGGCTGCATGTTATTTGCCCTGCTGATGCAACTCCATAAACACGGAGATGTCGTAGAGAAGAAATAGTTGGTAGAAACACTTTGGCCAATGTAATCATCAACTCCATGTCTATGTGAAGTATCTCCAATTTGGGAAATACAGTAGGTTTATTATTCAGTCTCTGATCTTGAGCAGAGTCTGTAACACTCCGCCATCCTTTCAAATTTGGTATGTCTCTGAGGGAGAGAAAGAGAAGAGATGGAAACAAGGGAGTGGAAGCGTGCTTATTATTAGCGAGGACAATTGTATTGTCATTATTGTTGTTGCCGCAGTCATTACCATTTTCAATGTACTCCACCTTCTCCAACCTCTCTAAGTATAGCCGTTCAAGATGGGGGAGTCGTCCAAAGGAACCTACATATATGCACTCTCGACACCCATCTATCGTAATTTGAACCAGATTCGGAAACCCTGAATGGATTCCTTCCCTCATCCAACTTGGTAACCTCCTCCCTCCATAGTTCTCTATTGTCAGACGTGTGAGATCAGAACAGAGTTTTAGGTTCTCTAGCACCATCTCGTCTTCTATTAAACTTTCTCTAAACTCCATATAAAACTTCGTAATCTTCTTCATGCTCAGATTAGCAGCCCGTGCTTCCGAAACAATGTCCCTAGATCGATCCTGTAGGACAACTTTCAAGTAACCTTTAAGATTTTGAAAGCAAGTTAGGTCTGCCAAATTACAGGCTAAATCAGCCTTTGATCCACTTATTGGTTTCCCCACAACAAAGAGACCTAGTGTTTCAAGATTATCTCCAAGCATCGCCAACTTCTTGGGCATATATCTCAAACTCTCACAACCTTGGAGGTTAAGGTGTCTTAAACTCGCTAGCTTGTTTATGTCCTCAGGCAACTCTTCAAGCTTCTCACAGAAGGATAGGTCAAGTAAGTAAAGATGCACAAGCTTTGTGATTGAGTCGGGGAGTTTACGGATGGGATTGTTAGAAAAATCAAGATATCTCAAGTGGATCAGTTTGCCAACAGAACTTGGCATTTCACTCATCCCTACCCCACTCATCTCCAACACTCTTAAAGATTTAAACGTGGATTCGTCATATGAAGCAATAACTCGAACCTTCTCGTACCCACTTGAATATGATCCAAAAAGAGAAATAAGGATCGACTCCAAGCGCTTGATTTTAAATAGTGATTGTTGGACTTTCCAAGATGAGTTTGGTACTGACTCAAAAGACACATGACGAACCCTTTCATCAAATTCATTTGTATTAGAATCTGCCATTTTATACTTAACCCCTGCAACCGAAAGCAGAAGATCATACATCAAGTTGTGCATCTTAAGCTCGTATCCATCTTCGTCACAATGGAAAAATCCCCGTTCTAGCAAACGTAACACATAAATTTCTGCCGCATCTTCTATACTTTGGTTTGCATATTCTTCCTTCACATATCCCAAGGCAATCCAACGATGAATGAGACGGCTTTTTCCTAATGTGAATCCCTTCGGGAACAACAAGCAGTATGCAACACAAAGTTGTAGATTTCGACTTAAATGATCATAGCTGATTTTGAGTGTGTCTATGACGCTACGACCATAGGATGCAAAATTTTTAAACTCATCATTCCAAAAGTCGCTCCACTCTCGAACAGTGAATTTCGTGGCTAAAAGGCTTCCAATCACCCGTATAACAAGAGGTACGTTGTGGCACATCTTTACAATCTTTCTCCCGACTGCTTCGACTCCTGGCTCATGCCATTGTGTAATGGCATAACGTTTAAAGAGGAGCCAAGAATCATCATCTCCTAGATCACCAACCTTATATGGGTCTTGGGTTCCAATCAATTTAGCAACAGTGTCGCTACGTGTGGTAACGAGAATTTGACTCCCTTGAGCCCCAACCCGAAGCCACCCTTTCAAATCTCGAAAACTTGCTCTCAGTAAGTCTGCATCCCACACACCATCCAAGACAAGCAGAAACCTTTTTCCAGCAACTGCTCCAGATAAGCGGTCTAGAAGCTGACGTATGGTGGAGTCACGATGTCCATCATACGTAGGACCCTCCGCTCCCACTAACTGCTCTAACAAATCCTTGATATCAAAATCTTGGGTGGTGGAAGCCCAAAGACGCAGATCAAAATATGTTGCAATCCTTTGATCCTTGAACACATATCTAGCCAGTGTGCTCTTCCCAATTCCACCCATCCCAACAATGGAAGCAACGGAGATATTATCATCGCTTCCACTAGCGGGGTTTAATAGCATGCTTACCATATTATCTCTATCTCCGTCTCGTCCAACAACCATTTCGTTACACATATAAGAACCAGATTCATTGCTTAATGTACGAGTTTGGTTGAAAGTCGAGGAACTAATAATGCTTCCGAACAGGGCATGGTTTCTTACAATGCTACCCAGTTCCCCGGTAATACCCCTGATTTTCCTAGCATCCTTGAACGGTGACACAATTTGATTTGATCTAGAAAAGAACAAACGTACCTCTTTGGTGAACTTGGTTCCACCCATGAGCTCCTTCTGCTTGGCTTTCGCGGCCTTTTCATCTTGGAAATCGACTAGTTTGGCAAGTCCACATTCAAGCTTTTCGAGCACCTCTCGCTGAGAGTGAGTGCACACCTTTGCATCAAGAAGTGTAGCTTCAATGGCAGTTTTGATATCATGAAGCCCTTTAATCTGGGAATCAATGTCGGTTGCATCAGCTACCGTTTTGCAAACTTCAGAACCCACTTTCACCGCAACAGTCTTAAGCAACTCAATCACTATCGCCTCCGCCATTTTTGCTCTTAGTACCAATGCAAGGTTTTGTGTTGTGTTGTGTTTGTGAGATCGATGTGAATAGATTGGTTGATTGGTAACGCTTTCGCTTTATAATCAGTGTATTATTTCGGATTTCGATCAAGCAGGAAATTTCAGGGAAGTTGGACAGAAATGATAGGGGAAAAAGATAGTGCTAGTACTATCATGATGAATTATTGTATCCCTCTTTTTTCTTTGTTGCATTCTTGGCCACACCTATCTTTGTCGGCAATATGAATGAATGAGAGGACAGCAAACGAGTTATTTTTCAACAATGTAGGCCATTGACGTCGATAGGACTCAACATCATACGATGATGGCTCGAAATCTCTTGGTAACGTTATGCAGATACCGTCTTTTCCATGTTTTTGTGTTACAACTTTGACTGTTGTTTGACACTAATTTTGCAAGAAAATTCTAACTTTCAAAATACGGATTATAATTTGTTACATGAATAATCGGGGTGATCTTTTTTTTATTTTTGGAATTTGTCAGGATTCATACCATGGTAGATAAACATCTCAATCAAAATATTAAGGCACTAGTAATATTTACATACTCTGTAATTCTTTAAAAAAAAAAAAATCTATTACTCCCTCCGATTACCTATGTTTTTCCCGCTTTCCTTTTTGGGTTGAGTTGGATTTTCTCCCCTCTCTCCATTTAAGAAAAGTTTTATCATCTTCATTAATTAATATAATATTCTTCTCTCCTACTTTTCCACCACACTTTTTCTCATTTAATTAATATAATATTCATTTCTCCTACTTTTTCATTCTACTTTTTCTCATTTAATTAATATAATACTCCCTCCGATTTTTTATTATCTTCCCTATTTTCTTATTGGGCTGAAACACTCTTTCTTCCTATTTCCATTTTAGGCCATCAATATGTGGTCTAGAATCACCCTTACATTTCTCTCTCTTACTTCTTTTATTTTGAACCACACATTCCTACACCCTTATTTTCTTTCCCAAAACTAAAGGGGAAGATAATAAAAAATCGAAGGGAGTATTTCTTTCTCTTACTTTTTCATTCCACCCTTCATATTCTATTAATATAATTACTCCCTCCTTATTTTCTTCTCCAAAAAGAAAAGGGAAGAACACAGGTAATCAGTAATCGGTAATCGGTAATCGGATGGAGTAGTATATATTGAATTACTATCAAAAAAAATTCAATATCAAAACATCATTTGAGTATTTACATCTTCCTATATTATATTCCTACTTTGTAAGCTAAAATATACACTCATCTTACTTATATCATGTCACGTAACGTTAATTAAAAACCGTCTTTTCTAACTTTTTATGATAATACATAAAATAATGAAAAAATAAACGCAATATAAATCTAAAGACTCTCTTGTCTTCTACTATTCCTCAACTTCATAATCCCATATAATTTCTGAATTTCCCTCATCGCGATATTGCCCTCGCGCTTGTTCCCAGATCCAGATCCAGATCCAGACCCATCTGAATCACCGGATCCTCTTTCTCGTTCGTTTCCATTATTGTTAGAAACGTCGTTCGTCGTATTTTCCTTATTACTATCATTTTGTAACGTCTTGATTATCGACTTTATGGCACGTGACGCTGACGTCCGATTAGAGATCATTATCTCACTAATCGCGGCCGGGCTAATTAATCTCGACCCGCCTTGCAACAACTCCTCGACCCGCCCGAACAACTTATGCTCCGTTACACCCAAATGACTCATCGCCAACGCCTTAAACCCGTTATAATCACAAAACGGGAAATAAATATGAACGTCAACCCGACCCGGCCGTAACACAATCGGGTCAATATGGTTTTTACAATTCATAGTAAAAACCATGACCCGTTCGTCACCACAACCCGACACGACCCCGTCCATGTAATCCATCACCGCGGTCAAACTCACGCTACTCGAATCACCCATCAAAAACAAATCCAAATTCTCAACCAAAACAACCGATTTCCGACCCGTTTTCATCAAAAGAGTCTTCAAATCCGACCCGTTTACCACATTCGACAAATCAAGATCGTATAAATCATAAGACAACATTTTAGCCATCGCGGCTACAAAACTCGACTTACCCGTCCCTGACCCGCCATAAAGCAAGTAACTCCTCCTCCAAACCCGACCCGTTTTACCATAATACTGCTTAGACTTCAAATACAGCTCAAGATCGTTCCTAACCCGGTTTTTAACCTCGTTATCCAACCAAACGGTCTCAAAACTCGATGGATGAACAAAAGGAAACGATTCCCACTTCCCATTTCGAGAATTATTCAAATAAATCCTTAATTCTTTCTTTCTGAGCTCGATTTCATCGACGACTTTGTATATATGTTGAATATAGGGTGCTAAGACCCTCTTCTTGTCACGTGACTTGACACGAAGAATAATCTCGGCTCCTTGACCGTGATTTTGGTACGTCCACGTGACACGGACGTCTAGGAACGTGTCGGTCACGGTCTGATTAGGGCCTAAGGACACGAGAACATCACCCGATTTATCACCAGAATAAAGAGCGGCGTAGTCTGAATCTTCGACAGAAGGCAATGATTTTAAATACGTTGAAATTTTTCGAAATAAAAGATTTTCTTGCGAAAATTCGTTGTATTGTGGGATTTTGTAGATGTTGTGTGTGTGAAATCGGTCTTGAACGTACGTAAACCAATTTTTTGAGATATTTACTATCGAGGTTTGATATAAAATACGAATAATTAGATATATTAATACTAATAATAATGTTATTAATACTATGATCATTATTTTGCAACTTCAGCTCAAATCGAGCTTAAGTTTAATTAAACACGGGACGTGATTTGTATAGATATAGATATAGATATGAAGACGGATTAATGGTATTAAAATTGAAATGTATTTATAGGATGAACAATGGTCAAGAAAGGCAGTAATATGGTCGTATATATGGAGATGTATTGACATTTTAGAAAGAAAGTAGCAGCATAAGTACGACTAGAATGAAGAAGTAAAAAAAAGATGTGTTATTGAATGACGTAGATTGATAAAATTATAAAAAATATTTAGAGGAATATTATGCTTGTAAAAAAAATGGGTTTCTAGAAAAAAAAATGATTATTATATCGAGTTTGAATTGGTAAAGGGTGTTTGTTTAGATTAAAACAAAACGGTTATCCATCTTAAGATTATACCGAGTCAAATAATACTCACTTTAATCTCGTCTAATTTAATGATGATACATTCGTTATTTATAAACTCAATTTTTCGAAGATTTTTATCCTACTGGTTAAGAAGATGTACCCTTGAATAATAGGTTTCAGATTCAAATCCTCTATAATAATGCGTCTAATTAGTATGCTCTTCGTTGAACCATAAAAAAAAAATCGACATCAACTATACATAATCAGATTGAAAGATAAACTACGTATGACAGAATTATAACGAATCAAATTGAAAGAATAAATTTTTAGTTATTTTTTATACTTTTCGCTTTCATTTGACTCGTTATAAAATTAAGAGGTTTGATGCAGGCTTCAAAGGGGTGTTGTCTCTAGTGGAGGAACGAGTCATGGATGTGTGTGTTTGACAACACACGTTTTGTTAGGAGTATAATGTTAGACTAGTTGACTTTATTCGATGAATACGTGAGATTTTCCAAAAGTTTTTTTTTTTTTTTTTACAAGAAATTTTGGATAATTGTATGTTGTTTTTACGTGTCGTGCCGCCAATCGTGTCGTGTATTGTGCCTACTAAAAAATTGGGACGTGTTGTGTTGTATCGTGCCTGATTTTTCGGAGGGTGTTGCAGCGTGTGAACCGATTTGGTGGTCTATCATAGTTGGGTCATGCTGCCATGGTCCAAAGGCCCCAAATATTGGATCATTGATTCGGTTCTTAATAGAAAAACTGTAAATTTATGATTATAAAGGGTCTCAGTCGCAGCTCTCGAACTCAAGTAAACCCGAGAATGGACCCATTTTTTGGTGGATGTTTCTTGATTAGTTGGGCTGATTAAACTAAGTGAATGGCGTTCGAACACTACAAGAACTCGACTTCAATGAAGCTCGGGATCAAATGGCCTTCATCTTGATTCACTTTCTCTGATATTATGAGAGAATTACACACATCGACACCGTCCTCAAAATCAGAGCAACTTCCTTGCCAAATTCAAGTGAAACCTCGTGTGTATCGACTTTCACTTGCTACAATCAAGTATTTAACCCCTCCAAGCAATCAAATATACCGTCCACAATATCGAGTTATTCATGCACAACACGGTACCACAACATAATATCATCTTACAAACCTCAATTTTTCGTCCAAAACACTGCCTCAACCACGAGTCGCATCAATCTCAACAATACCATCCAATAACAATTCGCGAGAAGACCAAGCAAGAAAACATTCAATGTTTCTGACTCGTACATAAACTAGACTGTATTCACGCATCATCAACAGACATTTATCATTAGTACTTCATTTCAATCGGACGGTTTGCATCATCTTCAACCAAATCACCAAATAAACAATTCAAATATCCATCTTAAACATCAGCTGAAACAACCCGTCATATCCAAGCAAGAAAACATTCAACATTTTTGACTCGTAGACAAACTAGACTGTATTCACGCATCATCAACAGACATTTTTCATTGGTACTTCATTTGATTCTGGCGGTTTGCATTATCCTCAACCAAATCACCAAATAACAAATTCAAATATCCATCTTAAACACCAGCTAAAATGACCCGTCATGAAAACATTCTACATTTCCAGCTCGTCCACAAACTAGACTGTATTCACACATCATAAACAGACATTTATCAACTGACAGTTTGGATCCTAAGTCATAACCCAACAATTATCACAATGTAGATGACAAAATAGCTCCTTCGATCTCAGACAACTTACCACAGCTAAACTTATCAGAGTAATCACAACCGCTTTGCACAGAGCAATCAAACAACGCCCTAGTGACTGAATTAGAAGACGGGACATCATGAGATCGAACCAAGCACCCAACTAGACCAAGTTTACTCAAGACGACATACAAAACACGACACAAAATATGCATATGATGCTTGATCAAGCTCTCTATAACAGAGATCATTGAGCTGACGAAGTGACGATAATACCAGTCACTTCTTGAACAAGTCGAGAGCTCATCTTCAAGAAAACAACACAAAATATGCATAAGATATTAAAATCCCATGTTTCTGTTTCTCTCAGTTTTCCCGTTTCTTGTTTTACGGTTTCACTAGGTAATCAATCACCATAATAGATTGCTCATCAAGATTCAAGGGGGATGAATCGAACAAGAAGAGAGTTTGGTTACGGATTTATTAGGGTTTTTTTACGAGCAGAGATTGAAAGATTACGACTTTCTACACAATCATAAACAACCTTATATCTCAAAATCGATTTGAAATTGAATACAATTCAACAAAATCGAATCGAATTCAAATTTCACAATCATAAATTCATACTAGCAGACATATGACAAACAATGAAACAATGCAGCTAGCTATTGTTATAACGAGTCAAATATTATCGTCACAAACAAGAAGCTGAGAAACCGAAACGATAGGATACAGGTGACAAACAATCAAATCAATCAAATCCATACTGTATAATATAATCATAATTTGTCGAATTCCGAAATCCACACAAATCACAATCAATCAAATTATTCATAACAAAATCAACAAACAAACAAAAAAAACATACAAATTTCTTGAATTTCTTCCTTAGATTATACGGAGTAACATTAAAGTATATACCATAGATAAACCGGCGTCGATCGATCGATCAAACGGGGAGAGAATCGACAGACGAAGCAGGAGGAGGAGCAGGAAGAGCGTGCGTGGGATCATCATGGCGAGCGGAATTGACGAACATGAGGAGGCGATCATCGTCGTCTTCATCGGCGTCGGAGGTGGTGAGATTGATACAAGAGCACCGCTCGAGGGAGGCGAAGAAGGCGGCGACCACGCTGCCACCGACGTAATTCGCCGCCGTGAAGATGATTGATGTCGACGGAGCAATCGCCGTGTTGTTGTCCTCCATTGTTGTAGGTGAAATTAGGGATTTGGATGATTTGGGGATTTTATGGGGAGAGGAAAGAAGGGGGGACGGAATTGGTCAAAGTTTGATTATCTTATTCACAAATTCTCAAATGAGACGGTCTCACAATAAGTTTATTGTGAGACCTCTCACATGATGGCGGTTATCGTTTTGAGTTTTAGTGGGCTATAGACTATGTCTCACAATAAACGTATGTGAGACGGTCTTACAAGAGACTTACTATATCTTATTAGGATTTTCTTTTTATAGATGAAAATTCTCGTTTGTTACGAAAATAGTTGTTGTTACTTCGTCACGTTGTATAACTCAGATATTCAAATTTACATAGAAAACGACACAGACCGACGACATAGGGATTAAAAACGTGTTTTTATCGGTTTCAGATATTTGATTGTTTTGGCAAAAAACAAGTTTAACTATGATCATCACGGCGATTAATTTCTACTCCCTCCTAGTTGATTTTATCCTCCCTCTTTTTTTTGGCACAAAAATTAAGAAGAAAATAAAGAATTGATTAAATTAAGAAAATGTGGGGTATAAAGTAAAAATATGGTGGAGTTTGTGAGTAAAGGAAATAATAAAGAAAGTTCATCTTTTTGGAGACTATTTCATTAGATCTATAGATTCCTTTACGAAATGCTGTGTCAATAAACAGCGATATATAGAAGGCTATGCAGAAGCGCTTTATTCTAATAGCGATCTTTGTCTCAAAGGTGTTCTTTATTTATTTTTTACAAATTTGTATTCAGTTCAATTTGACATCGTTTGTAGATGCCGGATGACCTTATTATTAATGATATTGATATTTCACTTCAAAAAAAAAAGGAAAGAATAAAAAATTGAAGGAAGAATAAAAAAACTGATTAAATTACAACCCATAAATGGAAAGAGGGAAGATTGTTGAACTAGAGCAAAAAAAAAAAAAAAAAGAGGAAAGATAAAAAAAAACTAGGAGGGAGTATTAAATACTCTGTATATACGATTTAAATATTCGATGGAACGAAAAAAGTAATACGACATAGTTTTCATCGCGTACCTTATTAAAAATTCTAGCGTCTCGAAGCAAGCAATTCCAGAACTTCTCGAGATTTCCGATATAAAATATGTGAGTATTATAAGCTCATACGCCTATATAGAGTATAAAAAATACCGATAATATAATACTCGTTTTTTTGTTTTTTTTTTTTGTTGATGATGAAGAATCTGCAGCCGCTATCTTTGGTGCAGTGCTCGTATAGTTATTGTTTCACCTATTTCCACAATATTGCTTGCTAAAATGAGCATCTCAATCGAAAGTTTCTCTTTTGATCGCTTCGCTCTATTAACTTATTTTTGAAACTTCGCCTCACGAAATAAATAAAACAAAGTGATTAATAAGTTAATTGAGCGAAAAGAACGAGGTAACGATTCTCTCAATTGAATTTAATTTCTCCAATGACACGTAAATACTACAGAGTACTTCGTATCTTGGTTGGAATACTCATTTGAGCAAGAAACATTATGAAATAGGCCTTAACTTTGGCTAATGATTCTCTATTTCATCCATGAGAACTCTATATATATAGGGGAATGGTACACGTGAAATGACGATATTACCCTTAGCAATGCATAGTCAAATTTGTTAGATTATTGTAGATTTGTAGGGTAGTTGATTTGTGTAAGACACGTATATATCCTTTTGAACCTGCAACGAATCAAGTAGCTGAGATAAAGATCAATAAAATGAAAAAAAATTACATAAACTTAAACGATTATGCCTTATTTTGATCTGTGTATCGTGGGTGTTATCTGATGCATTATATATAATTTTAAAACGGATAACCCGTTTTATAGTTTGGTGATGATGCATGGTATTTTGAAAGTAAGTTAGTTAGGTGTTAGTTTAGAGTTGTAAAACTTAGAATGGCAGGTCTACGTAACTTAATTAAAGGACATCGTCCCTCCATGCATCACCCACCACCCTATAATCGTGAAAAAACTACTCAACTCATGCAACACGAATAATACACGATGTACTTAGGACTGTGCATCGGTCCACGACTGGACCGGGATGGACCGGGATCACAATGATTATGGACCTTTTGGACCTCTTGGTTTGGACCAGTACGTACCCGAAACCAGACCCTAGAGAAGAGACAATTGGACTAGGGTTTGGACCGAAATTCTTTATTATTGGTCCAGTCAGGACCGATCATTGACCACTTCTAAACGTGACACGTATAAGTAGAAGTACTTCGTTGATGTATTAGGAATATTTTAAAGTACGAAACTATAACCAGTCATTATTGTTGGTCTGTATTATAGTTGTGTTATGTATATCTGGACATCTGATTTACATTTGCGATGATATACAGTAAGTTTTATGATTCTTCGAAGTAATTTTTATAAAATAAAAGCATAAAGGAGGGGTATTTTTTAATTTTTAATGATATTGAACACAAGTACTTGTACCACAAAAAAAATGAGCATTTTTTCTAGTTTCTACCATTCTATGCAAAGTCTTTGTCATGGGAAATTTATGGCTTGTGAAATTAGATGTGTTGACTTCAAGGTATGATCACAAATAACAAAAATTAAGCTACGAGTAATTTGAATTTGAACGGAGGAAGTAAAAACTTGTGTTATACATCGAGATTCGAATTTCAAACCCTTCAAATCTTTAATATAAGACGGTCCTATCAAAAATATAGCTCAACGGGTGAATGTGAACAACTTCATCCTCCATCCGTGGCGAAAACGTTGTTCGAAAGTCGAATTTTGTGCCAAAAAAAAAAGTGATACGGAGTAAAAATAAAATGAAATTTTAAACTACATGTGTTTCAATTGATAAACCGTCGAAATAAATCCTATACAACGTCTCTCAAAAATTTGAACTCTCATTTTAGGTTTCGACATAACTCTAAACCCTAACTTTTTTTTTGTTTCGCGACAAAAAAACCCGTCTCACATCTAGAGCTCATCATGTTCATGTCCGTCCTCAGAATCCTCAGTCTCTTCGCTACCAGCTGATGCCGCGCCACCAGATCTCTGGTACACGGCACTGATGATCGGATTACAAACAGCCTCGACTTCCTTGAGTTTCTCATCATAGTCTTCCTTCTCAGCACTTTGGTTGTCGTCTAACCATTCGAGTGCGTCCTTGACTGCACCCTCGATCTTCTCCTTCTCATCTGACTCAAGCTTGTCGGCTAACTTGTCCTTGTCGGTCACTTGATTCTTCATGTTGTAGACGTAAGTCTCGAGGCTGTTTCTTGCGTCGATTCTTTCTTTGACCTTTTTGTCTTCTTCTGCGAACTCTTCTGCTTCTTTGACCATTCTCTCGATGTCTTCTTGGCTTAGACGACCTTTGTCGTTTGTGATTGTGATTTTCTCGGATTTTCCTGAGGCTTTGTCTTCTGCTCTTACGTTGAGGATACCGTTTGCATCTACCTCGAAGGTGACCTCGATCTGTGGGGTTCCCCTGTGTATATATACCATGACAAAATATCAGCAAACTGTGAACAATACAAACCCAGACCGGACCGGACCGGACTGAACCGCATAGACCCAAAGATCGGTCACTCCAAAAATACAAACCCGGAAACTGAACCAGTTAGAAGGCGACCCGGATAGGGTTTGGACCGGGAAAATAGACTAATTTTGAAAAAAAAAAAATGGACTGGATCGGACCAGAGACGGTGACCTTTTTTTTTGAGACCCGAATACTGAACCGGTATGTGTTCATGTGGGTCCAGTTTACCGGTCCGGACCACTTTTTGAACACCCCTCTGAACATGAAACTATGACAGGATCGAGAGAGTGAGAGAGAGAGGGAGTATGAGTTAACCTTGGAGCTGGGGCGATTCCGGTCAGGTCGAACTTTCCGAGAAGTCTGCAGTCCTTGGTCAGACTCCTTTCACCTTCAAAGACCTGTCAATTAATTTAAAGATACTTAGATTAGACCATATTAATGTATTGTATTCCTTCACGATGCAACCATTGATGCAAAGGAATCATTTGGAAGCGAAATTATGAAAGCGGTTTTGTGCATGATGTGCAGATAGATTATTACCTGAATGGTGACAGTGGTCTGCTGGTCCTGGTAAGTGGAAAAAACCTGCGATTTCTTGGTTGGGATAACCGTGTTCCTTGGAATCAATTTGGTCATGACTCCACCAACGGTCTCAATACCAAGGGTAAGTGGCGTAACATCCAACAGAAGAAGATCTGAACACGAAACAAAAGAAATTCCATCAGTCGGATGTTTTAATCATATCATATGCTTTAAATGAGGCATGTCTTAAAGATTTGGGATTTGGGTTATTAGTTTATTACCCTTGGTTTCTTGACCGCCTTCTCCACTGAGAATGCTACCCTGTACAGCGGCACCAAAAGCGACAGCTTCATCGGGGTTGACTCCCTTGTTGGGCTCCTTGCCATTGAAGTATTCCTTCAAGAGCTGTTGAACCTTGGGAATCCTAGTACTTCCACCAACAAGTACAATCTCGTCGATCTGGTTCTTCTGCAAACCAGCGTCGTCCATGGCTTTCTTGACGGGTCCCATGGTCTTCCTGAACAGATCGTTGTTCAACTCCTCGAAACGAGCCCTGGTGAGTGGCTCTGAGAAGTCAATACCGTCAAATAGAGACTCAATCTCAACACGGATTTGATGTTGGCTACTCAATGCTCTCTTCGCACGCTCACACTCTCTCCTCAATTTACTAAGAGCCCTGTTGTCCTTGCTGATGTCCTTGCTGTGCTTCTTCTTGATCAACTTGATGAAGTAATCCATCAGCCTCTGGTCAAAGTCCTCACCTACACAAACGACCAAAAGTCGTTAAGGCCCTGCTCTTTCCAACTTATTTTATTGCATGAAGGAAATACTGACGAGTATGTGAAGGACGAGAGTTTTACCTCCCAAGTGAGTGTCACCATTGGTAGAAAGAACCTCGAAAACACCATTGTCGATTGTCAAGATACTGACATCAAAGGTACCACCACCAAGGTCAAAGACAAGGATGTTCTTCTCACCACCCTTCTTGTCCAAACCGTAAGCAATGGCTGCAGCGGTTGGCTCGTTAATGATCCTAGCAACATTCAAACCAGCGATAACTCCTGCATCCTTGGTCGCTTGCCTCTGGGCATCATTAAAGTAAGCTGCACAATTCACAGTCACAGTAAGACTTTATCCACTCATCATATTCGCAAGGTAATAGTTTCGACAAATTACCAGGAACAGTGACGACAGCATCCTTAATTTTCTTCCCAAGGAAAACTTCAGCAGTCTCCTTCATCTTGGTAAGAATCATAGCACTGATCTCCTCGGGGCTGAAAACCTTGGTCTCGCCTTCTTGGATCTTGACTTGAATGTACGGTTTTCCATCCTTGTTAACGATCTTGTAAGGAACAAGCTTCATGTCCCTTTGGACTTCCTTATCATCGAATTTCCGTCCAATAAGACGCTTCACATCGAAGATTGTCCTCTCAGAGTTAGCAGCTGCCTGGTTCTTGGCAGCCTCACCGATCAGCCTTTCACTGTCGGTGAAAGCAACCCACGATGGGGTGATACGGTTACCCTGATCATTGGCTATAATTTCAACCTTGCCATCTTTGTACACACCCACACAAGAGCAGGTTGTTCCGAGATCAATACCTATGACTGTTCCTAGCTTTGGGGCTTCGTCTTTTGCGATTGAGAAGGCAAATAGACTTCCTGAGAATTCGAAGAATAAAGTAATAAGCATTTGTTTAAATGTACATTACAGTAATGGATATGTCTGCACTCTGCAGTGAGACCGTCTCATCGATGTAGGCATAGCAAACATCGCCTGAAGAACTAGAAAACAACTCATGATTACCTAACTAAATCGATATTTGATCTACATTGTGCCGATTTAACTTCAAACCCTAGCTCTGGCGCTTCTAAAATCTCGATTAAACTCTTAAATTACGAGTCATGTTTTCTCAGTTACTAAAATAAATTATCGAATTTCATCATCTTGAATCACCGATATTTACATTTCGCTCGATTTAACTTCAAATCCTAATTCTGCAGCTACTAAAATTTCAATCACACTCTGAAACCCTAACGATTCGTAAAATTTATGCACAAATCATCCTCTCAGGCTTTCGCTCAACAATTCAAACACCAAAAAAATCGAAAAAAAATACCAAAAAAATGCAAAAAAAAATCTGAGAAAATCAAATAACATGAATTAAGAATTCATCCTCTAAATTGCCGATTCAACTTCAAATCCTAGCTCTGCCGCTACTAAAATCTCAATCACACTCTGAAATCGTAACGATTCGTAAAAAATTTGCACAAATCATCCTCTCACTCATCAATTCACACAAAAAATTCAAAAAAAAACACCGAGAAAATGCATATCTGAGAAAATCAAACAGTAACATAGAATTTAGTAATTCTCTTGTGAGACCGTCTTACGATTATAATTTATAATGAGACATACTAATAGAATTAAAATATATTATCGAAATTCATCCTCTAAACTTGCCTATTCAAGTTCAAATCCTAGCTCCACCGCTACAAAAATCTCAATTAACACTCTGAAATACTAACGATCAGCGAAAATCATGCACAAATCATCAATTCAAACACCAAAAAATTCAAAAAAAAAACACCGAAAAAATGCATAAAATCTGAGAAAATCAAATATATTATCGAAATTAATCCTTAAAAATTGCCGATTGAACTTCAAATCCTAGCTCCGCCACTACTAAAATCTCAATCACACTCTAAAATACTAACGATCAGCGAAAATCATGCACAAATCATCAATTCAAACACCAAAAAATTCAAAAAAAAACGCATAATATCTGAGAAAATCAACGTAAACTAAGAAAAAGTACCGCATAAAATGATCGCTAGAACAAATGTAGTAGAAGCGCGTGAACTCCACGCTCCGGCCATTTCCACCTGCAAAATTTCACAACTTAGTTTTTTTTCCCTCTTTTTTTTTTTGTTGTTGTTTCTAGTTTGTTCGTATTTTCCGACTCGAGAAGTGCGCCGATGCGAATTGGGTGGGAAAATGAGAGAGGGAAAGTGTTTATATAGGGGAGAAGATTTAGAGAGATGAAAGGTGTGTGACGTGGCAAAGTAGATGACGTGGACCAGTGAGATTGAGGGGATGAGTGTATTAGCCAATCAGAAATGAGGGGGTTTTGTGTTTGCGTCGACGTGGTTGGGTTTTCGTGGGTTTATTGCGTTACGTCATGGTATGTGACGTGGACCAATGGATATACTACTTAGATCTGGCAAGACGGGTTGGGGTCGGGCCGGATCAATTTTGAGGCGGGTCACTTTCGAGTTATTAAAATCAGGTTGACTTCATGTTGGGCCGAATCATTTTTGGTACGGTCATTTTTGGATTCGCTATTTCCAATTTTTTTTTGGGATATCGACTCGTTTTCTATAATAATAGTCGCGTCAGTTTCGGGTTAGCCCGGTTCAATTCAGGTTTCGGGTCGGTTTCGGGTTGACTTATTCGGGTCAAGTCAGTTTTATCGGGGCTAGATATACGGGATGACGAAGTAGACGGGATTAAAAATTGAAAAACAAGTTACGTAAATGATATTTTCGAGAAAAAAATAGTACGGAGTACTATACCACTAGTTGTATATACAACCACCTCAAACTTGTTGAGTTTTTGTGTATGTTACTGAGTTTATACAAGTTTCTGAGGTGAGCGGTAAGTTTTTAGGCTTAAATATTTATGTGATTTAAATCGACAACTTTACATTAAATTTCAAAAAGTTTAAACAAAATTCGAAAATTTTGTGATAACACTCAAAATCATGAAACCGATTGTACATAGAGTTATGTATATATAATCTACTCATTGAATTAGGTCGAACATAACGACGTGTCCCCTTTAAAATTATTCATTTGTTTAAAACTATTCTAGTATATATGAAGTATATATCACATGCAATTGCATGGTTTAAAAAAAATGGTATTATTAATAATAATTAAATATTAAAATTAAAATATTAATAATTTATTTCAGTTTCGTGTTGAACATGAAAATATGTTATTAATATTAGTACTCCGTATTCAATAATGAGGTTGATAAATGGGCCGGAAAACTTGCTCTTTTATTATCTAATATAATATAATTGTTTGACTACTTTTTTAATTAAACTAAGTCATACGGAGTAATATTTAAATAAATATTTGCAGGAATTTTTATATTTATCAAAAAAAAATTATTATAAAAAGTTATTGATTATATATAATGAAATTTTTTTGAATATGAATTAATTATTGATTTATACCATTAGTTATTTGTTTCCCCGAATGAAGATGAATGCTTTTTTAGGGACAAAATTTCAATGCGAGCATGCCTCAACATTTAAATTAAAGCTATATAATGTACCAAAAAAACATTTAAAGCTATATCGCTTATTACCTTGCAAGGCTACAACTCACGGGCAAGGCGGCAAATACAGATACTCCCTCCGGTTTGGAGTGATTGTTTCGTTTCAATATAATACTCCTCACACACACACATATGTGAGACAATCAACATATCTATATGTTTCGTTTCAATGAATAGTGACAAGTGGAGTTGAATGGAGGGAGTATTATCTAAATGAGACAATCAACATTTCGCAATTAGTAGATATAGAACCAGTTGTACATAGCTCTATGTACAACTGGTTTTAAGATTTTGAACTTTATCACAAGTATTTCGAGTTTTGCTGTAAACTTTCTGAACTTTAGTGTAAAGTGCGCCGAGTTAAATCACATAAATGTTTAAGTTAAAAAACTTACAACTCAGCTCAGAAACTTTTATAAGCTCGATAAATATACACAAAAGTTCAACAATTTGACCTTGTCTATTGTACAGCCAGGTGTATAATCCTATTTTCTCAATCAGATTAGTTTAACGTATAAATGAATATGTATGTTGCTTCAATATACTGACATGTCATCGGAATATGTACTTCACCAAGTACATGCCAATAGACTGACAACAATCTACAATTCAAGTCGAAATTAGCTTATTTCCACTCAGTACTCTTTTTAGAAACATGTTCAATTTATTTCGGACTAATACGCGCTTTTGACTAAGAGCCGTTGTTCGTTAATTCCTGAAACAGTAAGTCGGTAAACAACATACTTATCAATTTACGAAATTTGGAAACAACGGTGATTTAACTCTGTAATTTTTGTTATTATGTCAACTTTTCACGGTCTATACGAATAGTTTTCTAGCTAGTTTTCAAGATACATTGTATTTGTTGTAAGCATATTTATTTTCAATTTGTTTTCTAAAATGATAAAATAAAAAAATACTCTACTGATCACAAATTCTTATTTGTGACAGAGATATCCGTCATTTTGTTATAACAGATCAAATACCAACCATTTATGTAGAAAATGACAATATGAGACAACCATGAAAACAACAATGTTTTGTGCTTATCTATCTAAATGATTAATACTTAACCCGTTTTAAGTCTTTTAACAATGCGACAGATATTGACCGTTATAAAGGTGACTAATCGACTAATGATTTAACCAAGGTACAAAATCCTAAACCGATTTTGTTCTCCAACTTAAGTTATCTGAATTATGAAGCAAAGGTCGACCTCAAATCGATCAACTCAATTACAATCAAAATATTCCTAGCCATCGAAACTCATACTCCCTCTGTTCAAGACCAAACTACCTTTTTGTTTTTTTTTCCACATTTTCAGCACGCATTTTGCGTCCCTAACATCTTTCGTAACATATTAGTAAAAATCATGGAAATTCAATATATTTTTTGTGATAGATTGCCGTGAATATCGAAAGTTCTCTGAAAATAGTATGTAAATAGTATCAAAAAGAGAAAAGAGCGACGTACAAAACCTTCATTTTTGTTATAACAGATCAAATACCAACCATATATTAATACAGAGTAATGAAGTTCTAAAGACGAATCAAACAAGAATCTACGTAGATATTTTTTCTCTAATAGATTGTCGTGAATATCAAAAGATCTTTTGACCATGAATACGAGCCTACAAAATCGTGACACACCCATGTATACGAACCCAACTTATATTTGAGTAAGTCTCCTGAGAGACAGTCTCTCATTAACTTTACTGAGCTACTAAGTACAAATGTAAGTAACAGTGGTACACTTCTTATAAAAATAGGTACAAAACAAAGTTGTCATTTAAGGGTACGAACATGACATAGAATGGTACAGAGTGGTCTCTCAATAACTTATTGAGAAACCGTCTCTCTCAAGAATTTGTGCTTATATTTTTTCTAATAGATTATCGTAAATATCGAAGATTATTCCGACAGTGAATACGAGCCTACAAAACCGTGACACACCCGCGTATACGAACCCAACTTACACTCCCTTCTCTCACTTTCTCTCTCTCTATATCCACCTTGTCGTCTTTCATCCCCTTTCTTCAAATCCTAGGGTTTGTCATCTGTGGTGTTAATCGATCTAAAACCCCCCCCCTTTTCCCCCATTTTTCAAAATCCCCAAAGTTTTGAATCTTTTCGGAAATCGAAATCCAATCACTTTCAGCAGCTCATGAACCTCTCTGATTGTTGATTGTTTTCTTTGTTTTGAATTGATTTTGGGTACAATGATTTTCCCCAAATGTGTATTGATGTTCTAATCATTACCCATGTAGCACATTTTTCTGGGATCTCATTGTTTTTTTTTTTCCAAAGGACCCAATCAATTTTGTGCCCAGATTAGAAAGAAACAAAACCCTAATTTTGTTATTACTGTGATTAAATAGGTAGAATTACTGCTTAATTTAGGTTTTTTTGGACAAAAAATTGAGGTGGGTTAGTGTGTTTTGATCATGGATAGGTCTAGATCTAAGAGAAGTTACTATTATGATCACCAAGACTATGATATGGAACCCTTTTCAAGGACTAGACCTAGGTACAATAATAACAACTCTTTCCCTTCACAACATCACTACCCGAATAATCGACACCGTGGCGGTGGAGGTGGTGGTGGAGGTGGGTTTGGTGGTGGTGGTGGTGGAGGTGGAGGTGGAGGTGGAGGTGGTGTGAGGATGGGTGGGAAGACGGGTGATTCGTCGGTTATGGTTACGACTAGTTATAGGATACTTTGCCATGATGCTAAGGTGGGTGGGGTAATTGGGAAGTCGGGTAGTATTATAAAGGCGATACGACAACATACTGGAGCTTGGATCAATGTCCATGAGTTAATGCAGGGTGATGATGAGAGGATTATTGAGATTACTGATACTAGGAGGAGAGACCCTGATGGGAGAATGCCCGCGTTTTCGCCTGCACAAGAGGCATTGTTTTTGATTCATGAGAGGGTGCTTGAGAGCGAGGCGTTCGGGGAGGAGGAGGGTGATTATGGTGGTGCTCGTGGTGGCGGTGGTGGTGGTGGTGGTGGCGGCGGTGGTGGGGTTAATAATGGGAGAGTGGTGACTAGGTTGGTTGTGTCTAAGATGCATGTAGGTAGTTTGTTGGGTAAAGGAGGGAAGATTATTGAGCAAATGAGGATGGAAACTAAGACTCACATTCGGATTTTGCCTCGTGATCATACTTTGCCTCGTTGTGTGTCGATGGGGGAGGAGATTGTTCAGGTTCATCTTCCGATTCCTGTGACATATAATAGAACTTGTTTATGCTGCCTGTTGTTAAGTTTATTTTGGACTGCCTGGAGTTTCGAGTTTTTGTTTGGACTGGTGTTTGAATTAGCTTCATTTTTCTTGTTTTCGGATGACTTGAACATGGAACTTGACAATTTGACATCTCCTTTACATTTCTAGGCACAATGGAACTTGTTTATTTTGCCTGTTGTTGAGTGTTTTTTGGACTGCCTGGAGTTTTGAGTTTTGTTTGGACCGGTGTGTGAGTTAGCTTTGTTTTTCTTGTTTTCGGATGACTTGAACACAGAACTTGACAATTTGACATCCCCTTTACATTTCCTGGGATAATGGAACTTGTTTATTTTGCCTGTTTTTAAGTGTTTTTTGGACTGCCTGGAGTTTCGAGTTTTGTTTGGACCGGTGTGTGAATTAGCGTTGTTTTTCTTGTTCTTGGATGACTTGAACGCTGAACTTGACACCCCCGTTACATTTATAGGGATAATTGAACTGTTTCTACCTTAAATCGGAAGCGTTTAGTTGACAAACTATTAGTTGTTCAGTGCATCATACTATATGAGTATCTCTCAAGTGCATTTGATGTCTTGTACATATATAAATATTTGAGTTAATTTTGACCTAGTTTAACCTGTGCAATCGTTGAATATGAAAGACTCGGTGTTAGAATGTCAATCATTGCTCAATGATTGATGTCAAGTACACATTTGTAGGCGACGAAGTGTGGATATTGTAGCTGAATGACTGACTTGAGTTTATCGCTCTGCATATTTTGACTGAAATTGTTTGTCATAAGATTAGCTGTGTTGACGATAATTGAACTTTCAAGTTTCGACTGGCATTTTTCAAGTGTCTGACTCCTTGTTTGGCTGGCTGGATTTTGAGAGTAATGGAGGGGACGGAAGGGAAAGGAAGAAGGTCAAAGTAAACCTTCGTCTCCCTCCCATTTCTTTGCTCCGTTCCCTCCCCTTCCTTCATACAATTGCATGCAACCAAGTCTAACTGTTATAGTAGAGCCTTGTAACATGATATGTGTACTTTTGAAACAATTCCATCTTCATCCGAACTAAATGCGCTTACGAACTATTTGTGCAAGTGTGCACTTGGTCCCTTTTACTTCAGTTATGTCTATGTAACGGAACCGTGTTCTGTCTAATACTCAACCTGCATTTCTGTCACAGATTGTTGGTGATTCCAATGCTGTGAAGAATGCCATATCGATCATTTCTTCACGTTTGAGAGAGAGCCAACATCGTGACCGAGGCAATTTTCAGGGTCGACATCACTCTGAAGATCGTTTTGAGGACGACTCCATTTCTCGCAGGGATGGTGGTCCTTACAACTCACGAATGTCTAATTCTTTCAATAACAGAAACAATTATCCATCTCGCTCCGGGGGTTTTCCATATGATTCGGAGGCTGCCCCTCGTTCTCAAAATGGTCAAACCTCTTTTGAAGACCTTATTTTTCGGATACTTTGTCCTAATGACAGGGTTGACGGCGTGGTAGGGGAGTCTAGTGGGATTTTGGATCTTCTTCAGAATGATATTGGTGTGGATGTCAAAGTTTCTGACCCGGTTGATGGTTCAGAGGAACGCATAATAACTGTTTCTTCCGATGAGGTATCACTCCCATGATGGAATTTCATGTGTGGTTTTAACAGACTTTGAGTTTCCTTGGCCTTTTCGCATTTTAACCCATTCATCTTCTCCTTTGAACATGTTACTTTGACTCTTCACTTGTAGGGTCACAGTGCCACACATGACACAAGGTTAAACATGCCAATTGGGTTCGTTTGGTCGGGTTTGGTCGCATCAAGTCATATAGGGTTTGGGTCATGATTACCTTTGGGTTGGGTTCGATTACTTCTGGGTCGAGTTGGTCTGGTCAATTCTTATCCTGTGTTCTAGTTTTTGTCGGGTTGGGTCAGGTTGGTCCAGGTTATTCAAATAATTTCTCGTATCTGATCGGGAGGTTTTGGTTGGTTTGGATAATTATTGGGTTAGGTTATTCAGTTAATTTATCAGGTTAGGTTTTACCTGGTCTAGGTTGTTAATTCATTATTGGGTTGATTTTTTTTTTTATCAATTTACAAGTTCGAGTAGAATTTGGGTTATTTAAGGGGAAGTTATAAGGCTGATGTTTAATACTTTTATTAATATCGTTCATAATATTTGAAAATGAAATAATTTTCGTTTAATAACAGCCAATGATTACTTATAAAACAATGGTTAGCAATGTTTTATATTGCAAAGAAACCTCTACTAATGTGAGTATCAGCCAAATCGATCAGGCTTTATCGCCTTTCACTTTTTTTTATTCATTTTTCTTTAGTTTCTTGAAGTTATCTTATGGTCTTTATCGACTTGACTTTTCAATATATCATCAGTGCGGGTTATATGGCCGGGTTTGGTTATGGGTTTACCCAAATCGGGTTGTTTCAGGTTATGGGTCATCATGGGGTTTGGTAGCTCGGCTTCGGCTTGCAATGTTTTCAGGATCTATCGGTTCAATTGCCTGAACGTGTTTGAATTTTGCTTCTACTTAGGGCCCCGAAGATGAGTTATTTCCAGCGCAAGAAGCGTTGCTACATATTCAGACTCGTATTGTGGATTTAATACCAGACAAAGAAAACATTGTGACTACAAGGCTGCTAGTTACATCCGGTGAAACAAAATGCTTCAACGAAGACGGGTCACTGTCGGAGATGAAAAAATTAACTGGTGCAGACATCGAGATCATGCCCAGGGAAAAAATCCCCGCCTTCATATCAGCTAACGATACCCTTGTCCAGGTGTGCATAAAAAAGCTACACGTGTTTCTGAAACCTTTATGCTTGAGCTTTGTGTTGACTATTGAGCTGCTCTGTGTGCGATGAATGGTTTATGTTCTTGCGTTCAATGGCCATTTCTTTCGCTTTTACGATACATGATGCAATATACTGTCATAGTAAATGTTCGAAAAATGTGTAGATATTAGTAAATGTTCAACATATGTTTGTAAGACATGCAGCATGCTCATGTTTTACTCAAAATTTCACGATGAGCTTTTATTCAATGTTTTTACAGCATCTCTGCTTCTTACCATGCTTATTTACAGATTGTTGGGGAGATAAAACTAGCGCGTGAAGCTCTTGTTGAGGTGACGGCCAAAATAAGGAGTTATTTACACCAAGAGTTTTTGCAAAGGGATATGCTACCACCATCGGATTCAGCTCCACCTTCACTAGGAAACGGCCCGTCTAGGCAAGAATCCGTAAATAAGCCCCGAGTAGCCAATGAACCATTGGAAAGTGGATCTCCTGCCGTAGTATCTCAGGGTGCACCTGTGCAACCACCCAAGGTAACCGACTTTTAATTTTTTTTTTGTTTTCCACTACCTTAGTTTTCTTTATTTTTGTTCAATTACTACTTATTTTCTGGAATTGACCATACGCGTGTCTGAGGTAACTTTTATTTCTAATTTCCTTTATATTATTTTTTCCTCTTCTTTCCCCGAAATTACTTGCATCTTCTCCATCAATCTGATGTCAAAGTCCCAAACAGGTTGCGTCGGGTTTCAGCTGGGGTGGGGCGGGGTTAGTCGAGTCAGGTCAAGCTTGTCACTCTAACTAGAACTATGCATACTTTACGTAATTTATTTTATTATATATCCTGGATGGATTTTTTTAACCTGTTATAGTACACTTCAGGTAGTGAAACTTGTCGTGTTTGTCGAGTGAAGTCAAGTGCTGCCACTATATTTTTAGTCAATTTTACGAGATTTCTTTGTAGGAAACTGGAATGTCGAGTAGTGAAACATCAAAACAGAATGAAAATGATCGCCGTGAAGATAGTGTTAACAGTCGTCGTGAAGATATGCCAACTACCTTGAACAGGTCTGAAACTCACGTCTTACAGCACTATAATTCAGCTATTTAATCATTGATTTTGAACTTTTCACAACAAATTGAGACAAATAATTGATTTTTTCCTCATTTTTCTGCACTAGGATTCAAGTACCGATGGTCACAAGGAGCACTCTCGAAGTTGTCATACCAGAATATGCAGTTGCAAGGCTTCTCGCAAAATCGAAAAACAAACTCGCTCAAATTAGTGAGGTGACTTACTGACTTGACACTCCGTATTCAGAAAAACTTATTTGAGACGATCTTACATGACTTAGGCACCGTTCTTTGTGGCTGAAGTGGGCTTATCCGTTGTTTCATTATTTTATTCATCGTATTTGGTTTAATGTGCCGTGTTTTACCAGTTTTTAACTCTAGTTACCTATCGTTGTCGTGCAGCTATCAGGAGCCAAGGTGACATTGATGGAAGATGAACCCGACTCATCTGAGAAAGTAATTAGAATAGCGGGCACTCCCGAGCAGGCAGAACGAGCACAAAGCTTACTCCAGGGTTTCTTCTTGAGCAGTGAGTTCCTCTCTTCAACAACTCGTGTTTTACTTTACTTTATACATCAAATGACGGTTTCAAATGATCATCTACTCCTACTCTCTATATACTAATTGAGAAACCATTAAAAAAGTGGATGCACGTGTCACGATGTGGTGAAATTTTTTCCCGCCTAAAAAACTTGAATTTGTTAGCTTTGAACCTTCACTTGGCCCAAAATATGAATAACTTGCAATCAGTCCAATAAGTATGTGCAAAACATCTTCGTATAGAAATTTTATACTCCGTAATACAGTAATTTTATTTTATTGTTAAGGCTTAAAAACGACGTGCTAAATTAAATAATTTGAGATGTAATAAAAAAGTATATTCACTATATGAAGAGTGTCAAGTAAAATTTTATTTTAACATATGACATTATAATTATCTTAGATAAATATGAATTTTTTTTACATAAATTGATATGCAAATTTAATTAAAATCTATGACAATATTATTATTATTATTTTATTTACTAATAAATTTATTTCTAATATAAGCCTGCATGGTATCTAAACTAGTTTATTTTAAAACACCCCTAATCCTTTCGGGATTAAGGCACTATACTAACTTAGTATTCCAAACGCGAGCAGTTCAAGAAGACGGGTGAGAGTTGATTACAAAAGACTAACCAGGAAGCTTGCTATAATAGAGCTCCAGTTTTCAAACGGGTTGCGTTCGGTAACCTTTTTTTCTATTTAGTTGCGCGTTTACAGTCCACTGAGCATCGTTAGGCCAAATCCTCAACTTCAAGAGACATTTAGCATCGAGTTATATTGAGGTTAGGGAAGCGAGGAGATGGCGGGTTTGACTGTATATACATGTATGAGAATGCTCTTTAGAATTTTTCAGTTTTGTACTCTACAAGTTGTATTTGCTTGTTACTTGCCATTTATGTAATGCATCTTTTGTCATTCATGGGTGTTTTTTTTCCTTTTCTTTTACCGATCTTACTCCCGACTCACTATATCTGGCTTCTTGGTGTCGGAAACACCATTTCCTAGACGATATGGATTTGTAGCCGGTTTCATTTTACAGTTGCTGAAGATCGCCATCGTGGTGTGAAAGTTGGATAGGTTTTGCCTACTGAGGTTGTTCTTTTCGGCTGAAGTTGGTTGGCGGAACTAAATTGAACTATAGTGGGTTTAACTGAATTGAATTGGGCCCGAGCATTGTGCTTGAGTTTTAACAAATTTAACTTTGGTGACTCGAACTTGCTTGATAATCCGACTATTGCCTTTTTTCTTTTTTTTGGTTAAACGGAGCGCGCACTTAGTCGCATTACAATATTAGGGGAGGGGGGTTTTGAACCTGGGACCTATAGTCCACGGTACATAGTCTTAACCACTAGGCCAAGACATCTGTCCTATTTGTAACTATATCAACGAAATGAGTTGTTTAATGAGATACTTCGTATTTTGAAATGTTTGTAATCGAATTAGTTCGAAAGTTATTATAAGGTCGGGTCTCAGATCGATAATTATTTTATTTTCGAGCATTATTTTGAAAAAGTAGAGAACACTCCCTTGCTCCCCATACCTCAATTCACACTCATGAGTGGTGCACCAAAATTATGTATCCCTACATTGAATGAAAACCCCCAAATCATTTTGAATTGAGATTTGAGAATTGAGACCCACCCTTAATTTTAAGGGGTCCCCATATTATCCTCATTTAATATTCAAAGATTCATTCTTGTTGAAGAAAACACCACAAAACTCAAAAAGAGATGGGTGACATTCCACAAGTGCCCTCATTCCCAAGGAGGGATCTCATCTTACAAACAACTATACCTTTGTACTCCCTCCGGTCATTATTTATCATCCCGTTTACTTTTACACGTAAAATAAGGAATGAATATAAAATGGTAAAGAAATGATGGTGTGGTAGTGAAAAATGAATATAAAATTGTAAAGAAATGAATGGTGGGTCTTAAGTGTAAAATTCGATGACATTTTTGGTAAATAAAGGATAGAAAGAAGGATAATATGGTAAAAGTGTAAGATATAAAAGGAAAGTGGAGAAGTGGGGCAAAAAATAAAAACCTTCCAAATAAGGAAAGTGGGGCGAAAAATAGTGACCGGAGGGAGTACTATTTACGAAAAACGATAAATACAGCCTTCAGACTTATATTAACTGCATCGATATATATATGTATTCCGTAATTTATTAAATTTGGAGGAAATTAGATACGTAAATACAGATCTTAGGGTTGTATTACCGTTTTATTATTTGATTGATTGATAATACATTCTAATAATTAGCAAATGTTGCACCTTTGTCCAACAAAATTCCTGCTTTACAGGTTTTGAGCCAAAGTTTAAGTCTTTTTCTAACTTCACTACCTCAATATATTTTCTAATGGGCCATTCTTTCTTAGTTGGATTCATCATATTTGTAATAATCATTAAACAAAAATAATGGGTTTTTATATATTTTTCGTGGTAAACCATTCGATACAGTCCAGATTCAATCCAAGTAGGATCAAATATTCAAACCAGTAAAGTCCTCCTTCGTGAATTTTACCATTGCTGTATTTGTAAGGTTCAAACTCGATATCTAAAATCTGTCAGTTGATCTGAGTGTTTATCGATAATGTAATGATGGGTTTTTATGTAATGTTATCTATTTAATTATTATGCTGTCAACTGTTGCAGCTTTCTTGTACAATTAACAGGTATTAATATGTGTCATTAATTAATTTAATTAGTGTCCAAATCATAAGATTAGGTGTACTTGTTTTAGCTAATCTTTCCCCTTTAGTGGTATTGACAAAATACACTTGAATTCTTATGTTTATTAATTGCTTGTATATTTTGTGTACATTTTTGATTGAATTTTCCTCTTAACATGTGTTTGTGGTCCATCTTACATATATCCTCTCTACTTGTATAAAAAAAAAACTGGTGAGCATTGAATTAGTTTATCACAAATTCTGGTCTGATCTGTAACGAATATATCTGTTATAATTTGTAATGATCGAATCAGATATTATTGATACGGATTTGTACCCCGTTGCTTCCTTAATATATACGGAGTATTATGATTTCTCTTATTTAACAATGTGAGTGATATTTGATCTGTTATAAATTTGTAACGGATATGTATACCAGTCTGAAGGGAGACCAAGATTATTGGAATAGGTAGGTTAAGTGTTGTAATCAATTGTTTGCAAATTTAATTAAGGTTGAGATTTTTCCACATGGGTTTTCTTTGTCCCTTATATAGTCAAATAATTTCAAGATAGGGTAGTTATTTGATTGTATAGAACATTTCCTATTTTGTAAGTGATGTGTGGAGTTGTAATTACAATATGGTATCAGAATTTCTCGATTTCGATCTTTTTATCTGTAATGAAATGTTTAAAGTGAAGTGTTGAAGTAACATAGATTACAACTGGAACTATGGAAGAACATGCTATATTCTACACTTTAGAAAAGAAGATATTGTGTGACTAAAACAATTAAGTCCCTATAGTTTAAGGTATTTTATTAAGTACAGTGTCTAGGACTGTATTTATAGAGTTATTTTTTTTAAAAAAAAAAATTGTATTAATATATAGGAATTGGTGACAAAAATTGCGAAAATTTGATGCAATTAGCGACAATATTATGTATTAATTTTCGCTTTTAACTCGTTAAATAGAGCTTATCATAGTTCCCTTGTTATGAAGGTAGTTTAATTAAGTTTTAAGACACTCTGGAAGTGTAAATGGTTGCTGTCCCTTTACTACTCCTTTCACATTTATTTATTTATTTATAATTAATTAATTATCCAATGAAATAATGGTGACAAAAACCCCAGGAATCAAGTCCCCTTTTCAGTCTTTATGAAATTAAGATATTTTAAGAGCTGTAGTAGAAAAGGATGGCTCATAAAAAAGTGGGTTCAAAAGAAAAGTGCAACTTGAATTTTATTAACTAATGTTGAAGATAGATATATCCGTTTTAAGTTTATAACCGATCAAATAATAACATTGTATTGTATGTGTTTTGAACAGATAAACATTTTTTGCTATTCTCTATGCATTCTGCCTGCTTTTGTGCCATACACGTTGGTCTAGGTACAACGGTACTTCTAAGTTGTAACACATACGGAGTATATCCGCTTTAAGTTCACACCAAGCTAAGTCAAATATCATCCGATATGGTTAGATCAAATAGACGTTATTTTTGCTATTCTATATGCATTCTGCATGCTTTTGTGACATACATGTTTGTCTTCCTTGAGACTGATATTTTCACTTTAAGTTCACACCAAGTCAAATTACATCTGATATGGTTAGATCAAATAGACGTTATTTTTGCTATTCTATATGCATTCTGCATGCTTCTGTGACATACATACATGTTGGTCTTCCTTGAAACTGATATTTCCACTTTTAACTTCACAACAAGTCAAATAACATCGATCCTAATGTATTCTGTATATGTTTAGATCAGATAAACTTCTCGCTATTCTCTATGCATTCCGTTAGAAATATGCTTTTGTGTAATACATGTTGACTCACCCGTTATAAGATTACGACATATATTTACTTGGTCACAAACCTTGTGTTGTTAAGAAAGAGTATAAGTAAGAAATCATTGAGTAGAAACTTGCATTGCATGTTACAGTATATTGCAGTAGTCAATCATGCATTTTCTTTAATGCAACCCTGTAAGTTCTTTTCTTTTTTTTACTGGTGTTTTGCAGACTTACACGTGTAAAGCTTATATTGTTGGCATTCTCTTGGTATTTAATGTCAGTTCATTATACCTTAGAAGTTAGAAGTTAGAAGAACATACATACAACTCTGATCCACTTGTGTCTTAGATAATACTGTTGTTTTCCTGTTTCTCTTCTTCTTCCTGTTTCTTTTTTCCTGATCAAACTCTACAGTAGTTAGTTCTAGCTACTGTCTACATTTCAAGGAAGCTGAGATTCATAAGTTCTTGGGTTAAACGGTAAGTTTTTACTGTTTACTGTATCTTTTGTTTCTGCATTTCCTGAAATTATCATGTTTAGTAGATTCCTGCACCTCATTTGGGTATCCGATTCGATCTTTCTGTTCATTAGTAATTATATGAGTTTTTGTTGTTGTTGTGTGTGAAGGGTTTGAATACTTTGAACAATTTGATGCAAACGGGTTTCAAATCCTAGTCATGAGTATCGTTCATACAGTTACGTTTTTGACTTTGTGTATAGTAAAACATTGTAATGGAACATAAGGGTGTTTTTTTGTTGTGGTTGTCGTTGTCGTTGTGTGTGAAGGGTTTGTAACAATTTGATGCAAACGGGTTTTAAATCAAAGTCATGAGTATCGTCTATAAATGACTTTAATTATCGATTAATTCAGCTGACATTTACATTTTTGACTTTTTGTAAGGTGAAAGTAAAACATAAGGGTGTCTTTTTTTTTTTCCTTGTTGTGTGTGAATTGAATGGTTTATAACGATTTGATGCAAACGGGTTCCAAATCCAAGTCATGAAGTATCGTCCATAAGTGACTTTACCGGTTAATTCAGTTGACATTTTTTACTTTTTCTATGGTGAAGGAAGCAAAACATTCTAATGGAACATAAGGGTGTCTTTTTGTTGTTGTTGTTGTTGTGTGAAGGGTTTATAACGATTTGATGCAGACGGGTTTCAAATCCAGATCCAAGTCATTAGTATCGTCCATAAGTGACTTCACCAGTTAATTCAGCTGACATTTACATTTTTGACTTTTCTAAGGTGAAGGAAGCAAAACATTGTAATGGAACATAAGGGTGTCTCAAAACCATGTCGAATTCTGTCTGAGGCGAAAGACGACAGTCTATGTGCAATGTATTTTGGTATTTCCTGCGCGATTTTCGCTCTGAAAAACCTATCGGAACAATCATCAAAACTTCAAAAGTGTTCGGAGATGACTCGTGATAAGATGCTCCTAGGGAGTGCTCATCTCTTAGGATTGTTAGTCTGGAGGGTGCAAAGAAGTGACCTCAGTTGTAAACTCGAGTCCTGCGAACAAGAACTCGTTGAGCTGAAAAAAATGCGACGTGAAGATGCTAAGGCGAATGACAAAGTTGCCAGCATCTATGCATCACAGGAGCAAAGCTGGTTTGTCGAAAGAAGACAGCTTAGGCATCAAATCGGGACTCTCCTGAACGACATGCGTGTACTTGACAGACGAAAGACTGAGGCCATTTCGGAGTTGAATGGAAAACTTGAGAAGATGGAGTTTGCATTGAAGTCGAAGGATAAGGTTTTGGAGGAAGCGGAGAGGAAGAGGGGCGAGTTGGATTCAAAAGTGAAGTCGATGGAAGATGGTTTGGAGGAATTGAGGGAGAAAACGAAGCGTGAAGCTGAACAACATTCGTCTGAGCTTTTGAAGCAAAAGACAGCTTTCATTGAGCTTGTGTCGAATCAAAGACAGCTCGAGGCTGAGTTAGGTAGAGCGATCAGACAAGGGGAGGTTGCTAAGGAACAGGTTGAGTACTTGTTTGAGGAGAAGGAAGAGGCGGTTTTGATGGTGCACGAACTGTCGGTGGCTGTTGAGAGACTGCGTAAAGAGTCGGAACAGAAGGACAGGATTTTGGTTACGATGATGAGGAAATCGAAATTGGATGGCAAGTTGACGAAATCAAGAAGGAATAAAGACGATTCTGAAATCGATAAATGGAGGGCAGTTCCTGAATCAAGAGTCGGGAGAAGAACATTGAGGAATATGCTGTCTAGACAGATTAGTTCCAGGTTTGATGTTTTTCCTGATGAAAAAGAGGATGAATATGCATCCATTCGGGTTTTAGACGTTGATCATTCCAAATTGGATCCTGTCAATGATATTTTGGAAGATTTTGGTGTCGCTGGCAGAAACCAACTCGAAGATTACTGTCTGCCTTACGACAAAACCTTTCATGACAAATACTGTAATCACGGTAAGTTTCTGCCTTGACAAATGCTGTCACAGTTGCTGTTGCTGTTGCTGTTGCTGTATTCGTCATTGTTTTATTTATTACTGTATTATTTTCAGATGAAGCGATACAGTTAGACGAATGGATTCAGTTAGAGGCGGAAATGTACCGTGATGCATTTGAAAAGAGACATCAACTCGAGTTAGATTCGATTGCTGAGCAAATGCATTTGAAAGACGATAAGCTGGAAGTTTGTCGTTGGAGGCTACTAAGTGCAGAACTGAAATCAAAGAAATTACAGTCTAAGCTTGAAGGCCTTAACAAAGATCTGTCCAAGCTTCGGCATGATAACTTCAAACTTGAAACATTATTGCTAGATCGAGAAGCAGAACTAAAAGCCTTGAAAGATCAACTGTCTTTGCAGTTGAGCCAGTTGAATGTCGAGAAAGCGAAGTCACGTCCTTCTTCCAGGTCCAATGTGAAGCTGGTAAAGAAAAACTCGTTTGAATCGAAGGACAGTTCTTCAACATTCCTGTCTCCTGCTGAAAGTATCGATGAAAAAGAAGCATTGCAGGAATTACGCTCATCAGTCATAGAAGTTTCAAGTCTTGGAGTCCTGAAAACTGGGAAAAGAGAAGCCGAGAAGCTGTCATTGAATAGGAGAGACGGGCCGACTTGGAAAGTGGATATTCACGCATTAGGCGTTTCTTACAAGATCAAGCGGCTGAATCAACAGCTTCTTATGCTCGAGAGGCTAACAGGAAGGCAAGAAAGCGGTGAAATTCAGGAAAACGATGAACGACCTGAGGATTTAAGGACACCGAGTTTTAGCCTGTTGTTGTCGTTGCTTAATAAACAAGTCGGCAGGTATCAGTCCCTCCAAGAGAAGACCGATGACCTTAGCAAGCGGATGGTAAGGACAGTCTTAGTCTTTCGGCTTTACAGTATATATATTTTGTGCATTCCTGCTGTTATTCTGAACTGTACAGTCATTTGATGCAATTGTCGACAAAACTGTCATGATATTCTTCTGACTGACAAAATTCTCGTGTTTTTTCCGTTTACAGTATATATTTTGTGCATTCCTGCTGTTATTCTGTAGTGTACAGTCATTTGATGCAATTGTTGACGAAACTGTCATGATATTCTTCTGACTGACGAAATTCTCATGTTTTTTTCCGTTTACAGTATATATTCTGTGCATTCCTGCTGTTATTCTGAAGTGTCCACTGTACAGTCATTTGATGCAATTGTCGATAAAACTGTCATATGTTATTCTTCCGACTGATGAAATTCTCGTGTTTTTGTCATATTTAGGGCGAGAAAGAGTTGAACTTACAGCAAAGAGGATCAAACTCAAAGAGAACAAAGGAGGAGACAAGAAAACTCGAACACTTCCTAGAGGAAACATTTCAGTTACAGCGAATAATGGTAGCATCAGGACAGAAACTGATAGAAATACAGTCCAAAATCGCTTCAGGGTTAGACACCATTATATCCCATGAACTCTCGGATTCTGCCAGTTTCGACATGAAGCGATTTGCTGATACAATTCAGTCTCTTTTTAAGGATGTTCAAAGAGGTCTTGAAGTTCGGATCTCCAAGATCATCGGAGATCTTGGAGGTACACTGACTTGTGACGGAATTCACTTCCGAAAGTAATATAACTCCATTTTTTCGGATTGTTTCGAGTATATGCATATAGGATGAATCATGAATGTTTATGTATGTAAATATCATTGAAAAAATAATGTGTATAGATTTGTTACTATGATTTTAATAGTTTATATCATATCATATGGTTTGACTTCTAATGATTTCTGAATAAACTGGTTGCTGCAGCTGCTGTCAGAACATTCTCTGTACAACCTGACCTAAATCTGAATATTTGATTCAAAAAAAACCATGATCAGGTCTTTGTCAGTGTTTCAATCATGAAATGTCTTGTTTGGTAAAGACCTGGCAAACGGGTCGGGTTATAAAAATCCGGTTGACTTCGGGTCTAGTCATTTTCGAGTTTGTTATTTTTAATTTTTTTCTGGGATATCGACCCGTTTGCCATAATAACATTCGGGGTTATGAGTCAAAAGTTGGATCTCCAGTTCAAGTATCGGGTTGGGT
This sequence comes from Agrostemma githago, assembly GCA_958450325.1. NCBI lineage: Eukaryota > Viridiplantae > Streptophyta > Magnoliopsida > Caryophyllales > Caryophyllaceae > Agrostemma > Agrostemma githago. The sequence continues at coordinate 76,384,089 of OY288244.1, forward strand.
TATTCGGGTCGGGTCAGCCAAATTTTGACCGCGGTTAACCAAATCGAACCCGAATTATACGACTCCCCAGTTTGGTGGTTTCACCTTACCGACAGAGGACCATTTACCTTTTTTACCTCAAACAAGAAAATGATGAGACAATTTACCCATCACAATTGAATTAAGGTTGACTATCTAACACCAACTTAAATGTGGTGTGGGTTAAAGGGTCACATCAAGCTCGGTTCACTTTAATTCAGTCCAACCCCGATTTAATTCAGTTAAATGAGATTTTTTTTCTGTCTCGGCTACTTCAGTTACGTTCAATTCATTTCAGTCTACTTTCGTTTCAATCAGTCAACTTATATAGATAGACCGGTCAAAACTAACCCGACCCAATACCTCAATTTTAGATCCGAGTTTGACTCAACCTACCAGTTCAGGTCCGCAGTTCAGTCCGATTTAATTCAGTTCAACGTGATCTTTCTTTCTGTCTCAGCTACTCTGGTTACGTTCAATTCAATTCAGTCTATTCCCGTTTCAATCAGTCAACTTATAGATGGACCGGTCAAAACTAACACGACCCAAGTTTGACTCAGCCTAACTGATGGACGCAAACTTCTATCGTGAAAACGAGTTGATATCCCTGAAAAAATCGAAACCAACCAACCTGAATATAACGTGAACCTAAGTCTTCTAACCCAAAATTGACCCGACTCAGTTGACCACTTGACCCATTTATCATATTCAGTTGTATAGTGTGAAACCATGATTAATTAAACTCATCAGTCACTCCGGATTCCATGCTAGAAAGTAGCAGAAAGCTATCTCATCATCTTCCGACGTGCTCTCCTCTACTCTTCTACACTCCCCACTCTTTTTAGTTTCTCCATCATTTAATTTTTTCTTCAAATTTCACAATTTCACAACAATACCCAATTCTCAATCAGAGTTCTTTGTTTTTAATTTCGATTTTTTTTCATGGCACTCTGTAATTCATGTGATTTTAGAATTACCCAGTTTTTGTTTTCATTTTTGATCAATTTTCTTGCATAAAGTTATAATCTTTGTGTGTAAAAGGTGATATAATTCAAATTCAAGAACTGGAAATATAATCCAATCCAGGTTTGTTTCTTTACTAAATTAAAAATATCGAATTTTTATAATTTTGTTAAGTTAAAACTAAAGATATTGACGGTGTAAAATGTGTATCGGCAATGGTGAAAAAGCAAACGTACTCTTTGTATTTGAATGGAGTGAGTATGGTTTATGTTGTTTGTTTTGAACTTTTGATGTTGAATTTTGGTGGATTTTTTGAATTTTTTTGAATTGAGTTGGTAATTGTGATTAGATTTTATTCCCAATTTGTATAAAATTATATGAAAAAATTGATTTTTTGGTGCAGGGTTTTGTATGATCATGTCAAATAATGTTATTCTGTAAAAAAATTCCAATTTATTATAGTTTTTTCAGGAAGTAATTTGAATATACTGATCAAAGTTCATAGCTTTTCAGTTGGAGATTGTGTTTTTATATTTCCGTAAAAGTCTCCCTTGTCACGTATATACCAGTTACCACTTTACTCATGGATCATGCTTTTTTTGGGCCCATGTAAACTACTTGACCCGTCATATGTATTTGACTGATACTCTCGTCACAAAAATCTGCTTGACTGATAGATTGTTATGGAAAAATGAGATTATGGTCACAAGAATAACAACATTTTGTGGTTTCCTATGCATTCTATGTCGAAGTCATATTATTTGATCCATTGTAATGTTAAAACGTACTACGGAATATTTCATAACATCTCACATGCTAGATTGAACATACATTTTGTCGTGGACATGCACTTTGACCCGTTATAATGCTAAGACGGAATTTGTGGCAGTAGTGTAGTAGTATGTACTATGTCTTGTCTTTTAGAAATGTGTGTTGGTGAAGAAATTGAAGATTTGAACAAAGTGGGGAGACAAATCAATGGAAAGTTAAAGTTTTCATGTTTGCTACTATGACTTTCTTTTGTAGTGGATAGTACATCAAAATATGGAACCTTATGCCTATAATGCAACCTTTTTAAGCATGTCCCCCTGAAAATGAGTGATTGTATCCATTATGTTGTGTTACTCCGACTTTTCTAATTATCTCACGTACCCATGACCGACACTTGACATTCACACCTGTTTAACTGAAGAGCGGTTTTTGCAGCGCAAAGAATCGTGGAAAAAGGTCTACTGCCTACCTGACCGCCTAAATGGTGACCCGGGCTGCTACCACCACTGTTCCTGTTCATCCTCGACCATCCACCTACGATGAAGCATCTATGCAGGAAAGCTTGCTCTTTGCAGACAGTCTTAAGGCAATTCTTTCTTCTTAGCTCGGAATTTGCATATTGTTTTGCATTCGTTATTTTTGGTGTACTAGGCCGCCTTCTTTTGGACTTGTCGATGGTCTTAGATTAGCCTGTTAATGATGTTCAATTTGTTCATTTTTGGCGGTGTTTAGGACCTGAAGAATTTGCGAACGCAACTCTATTCTGCAGCGGAGTATTTTGAGTCATCCTACACAAACGACGACCAAAAACAATTGTGAGACCGACTTTACTACTTAAACACATTCATTCATTCATTCCTCGTTTTTATTTCATTTTTGTGTATTGATGGTTGTTAGTATGTGTCCATCAATTCAGAGTGGTTAATGCATTGAAGGATTATACGATTAAAGCTTTGGTAAACACAGTCGACCACCTGGGTTCCGTAACCTATAAAGTCAACGACTTTCTTGATGAAAAGGTCGAACAAGTGTCTGCAACGGAATTGCGTCTATCCTGCATTGAACAGGTGAATGAATCATGTGACATCCGATTAGTACAGTTGTTCTGATGTCCGACCAGTACTTTCTGACCTGTATCTTTGCTTCTGTTTTTAATCACAGAGATTAGGTACGTGCCAAGAGTACGTCGACAGGGAAGGCGTAGCACAGCAATGTTCAGTCATTGATACACCAAGATACCATAAACGATATGTTTTGCCAGGCAAGCAGATAATTCCAATTGCACTTACATTGACCTGTAAGGCTGTAACCCAAGTGACCCGAACAGACTCCAAAATGGGTTGACTCGACCCGAACTTGACCCGCTTCGTAATGACCCAACCCGGTTAACCCATTTGCGAGGTCTAGGCATTAGTGCCTAAAAATTTATTTTCCTGGCAACCATAATGGTAGATGCGAGGTCTAGGCATTAGGCCGATTTGAGGTTTTGTAAGCCTGTTATAGCATAGTGCAGCTGTGCAGCGGAAGAAGAGCTGATTTCTCTATTTGTTTGCAGCGGGACAGACGATGGACCGAACCAATCTAGCGAATCTAAAATACCGTGATTGTGGCTTAGATGAAGATGATTGGTTTCAATTCCGAAGTGGTAGGTTTCACCCCCCTTTTTTGCCTGCTGTGTTTAATGCTAAAATTTACTGCCCTAAAATGTAACTAATCATGGATTCCTTTTTTAGCTGTTAGAGCCACCATCAGAGACACCCCGTCTAAATTCCGAGAAACCCCTCCCTCCATCAGAGAATCACCTTCCTTTACAAGGTAATTCCGTCTCAAAACTTTGTAAAACCGCTTGTTATTTAGTTATTTACTAGCTACCTCATATAAGATATCTTTTCTGTCAAAAAAAACTATGTTTTCTGTCGGAAATCATGATATAGACGGAGTATTTTGTGTTGAACAGGAGAGGACGATCTGTTTCACCTTCTCGGGCTTCTAAGTCGCCTGGATTGTTCTCTTTTACGGGATCCAACATAAAGAAAGGTCAGATCTTTAGAACAAATACTGTACATTGTTATGTTCATGCATGGTTTGTACTTACTCTTAAGTTTGTCGTATGTAATGATCAGAAAAATGGTCAGTGTCACCACCTCGGTTCCCTCTTCTGCGTTCTGGTTCCGTTGCTTCAAGGGCATCTACCCCTAAATCCAGTCGAACAACCACTCCGAGTCCTTCCAACGAAAGACAACGGGTAAGCTAAGCAAATCATTTCTACATAAAGTACATAACTACATACACCTTTTTTTCGAGGTCATGGATCTGAAAGTATGAGTTTATGTGCACTGTCATTTCAACAGTATCTTCCTGAATCGTGGAAATCGGTTTCAATGAGAGTTCACGACGAGAAGGAGAAGGTAAAGGACATAGAGCGATACCCAAGCAAAAGCAAGGGTCATGGTCTGCTCAAGACGTTGCTCAGCAGACGCAAGTCAAAGAAAGACGATACACTATTTACATATTTGGATGAATACTGAATACTGAATACTCCCCATTACAAGCATCAGTTTCCAGCATCAAGCATTGCTAATCGTAAAATTCATACTCCGTACTCACTAACCATATTATATGAGTTACTTAAGGCTAATGTATTCTTCTAAGTTCTAACTAACACGGTTTTACACAGTTAGCGTAAACTTGTAAAGCGGCTTTATACTTGTTTCGATGTTTTTAGGTACAGTACAGTATGTTTTTGGAGACCGTCTCTTGTAAGTTTTTTTGGTACTATCAGTAGGCCTTGTGCCATTTTGATTCCAAAGATTTCGATTTCGATTTCATTTGGTTTTCTGTCGAATATTAAACCGTCTTATACATGGCTGAAACCCGCCAATTTGTTGAACCGGTTCTGTCTAGAAACTGGAAAACTAAGCACCCGAAGAAGCGGGGGTGCATGCGGTAATGCATTGTATTGAAGAAGACTCACAAATACTCAGATTTTCCGGTAGGGATTGAGCTTCGACTCGAACCTCATTATCCAAGCTCTAGTTCTACTATTCTCCGAATTTATAAGATTTTTTTCTTGAAAATTATCGACAATTTAGGTCACTTTGGAAGTACTTTTCTCACGTTTCATTTTTATTAAACATTGCCTAGAGTCTTGTCGATATCATAGCCTTTGAACTACATTTGGCACCGAAGATGTCTTAGCCTAGTGGTTAACACTAGGTGCTTTGTGACAGTAGGTTCCAGGTTCGAATCTCCCTCCCCTATATTGTAATGCGACTAAGTGCGCTCTTCGATGAACCAAAAAAAACTACATTTGGCAAAACGGGTCGGGTTGGTTCAACTTCGGGTCAAGTCACTTTCGGGTTATTAGAATTGTGTTGACTTCGGGTTGGACTGGGCCGGGTTATTTCGGGTTCAGGTCATTATCAGTGTGCTATTTTCAACCTTTGTAGCCATATCGACTCGTTTTCTATAATAATATCCGGATCAGTTCGGGTCTAGCCGGGTCAATTGGGTTACGGGTCAAATTCAGGTCTTTTATTCGGGTTCGGATCGGGTCAGGTCAGGTCAATTTTGCTTGTTAAAATGCACGTAAAGTTACTTGGTACAATCGCGGATGAAAATCGAGACCCGACAAACGACCCGACCCTTTAGTCGGCGAAATCAGTTTAAAAGAAGGTCGGTTTCTCACATTTTCCCGCCAATGCGTCTATTTGTCTCTCAATTCACAAAATTCAAACCTCACTTCACTTCACTTTCCCCAATTTCAAACCTAAAAAAAAAATGGGGATCGAAATCGAAATTGAAACCGAAATCCCGACGGAATTCACAACACCAATGGCGTCTGACTCTAATCAATCGAGTTCTCGACCTCCGAGACTCTTCATTCAGGAAATGGTGATGAGGAATTTCAAGTCGTATGCCGGTGAACAGCGTGTTGGCCCTTTTCACAAGGTTAGGGTTAGGGTTAGGGTTTTGAATTTGGGGATTTCTTTCGTTTTTTAATGATATTTGATTCAATTGTGTTTCGACATTGATTTTGTGATGACTGATGACAGAGTTTTTCTGCTGTTGTTGGTCCGAATGGAAGTGGGAAGAGTAATGTGATTGATGCTATGCTTTTCGTGTTTGGAAAGCGAGCTAAGCAGGTAATTTTAGCTAGTTTTATGAGTATCGTTGTTATAAGTTTGATTATACTTGGTTGAATTTGATGTCGAAGTTCAGTTCAATCAATCTGGATGTAGTGAAATTTTACCTTGTTTTACGAGTATCGTTGTTATAAGTTTGATTATACTTGGTTGAATTCGATGACGAAGTTAATTTCACTCAATCTGGAGTATAATTAGTTGATTAGTCTTTCCCATTGTAGTGAAAAAATTGGATTAGTGTTTCCCATTGTAGTCTTATAGGGTTGATTAGTAGCTACTCGTATTACGGAGTATTATCCACTGAATTCTTTGTGATTCCATATGTCCATTTCTAGTGGTGTCAATGAATCGTAGACCTTGTTTGGATTGCGGGATTTGGAGTGAAAGGGAGGGGAGGAAGAGAAGGGATGTGAAATCCGTTGTTTGGATGGATAACTAATGACTAAACAAGGGTGGAGGAAAATGGAGGACGATTTGATTGCGTAGTGAATGTGCTTTCTAATGTTTGGGTAAAGCTAATTGATTTGGTTTTGGGGTGTGCAGATGAGATTGAACAAAGTTTCGGAGCTGATTCATAATTCAACTAATCACCAGAACTTAGATAGTGCTGGTGTTTCGGTGCATTTTCAAGAGATTATTGATCTGGTAATAAAAAAAAACTTTTTTACTTTGCGTTTTTATTTGTGTAGATAGAGTACGAGCTTGCTGGTTTAATTTGTGAATGCCTGCGACATTGTTCTGTACAGGATGATGGGGGATATGAAGTTGTCCCAGGTAGTGAGTTTGTTATAACAAGGGTTGCGTTCCGTGATAACTCTTCAAAATATTACATTAACAATAGGACGAGTAATTTTACTGAGGTTACGACTAAGTTAAAGGCAAAAGGAGTCGACTTGGATAACAATCGGTTTCTGATCCTTCAGGTTCAACAGTTTCATTTCCATGGCTTCTGTGCTTCTCCCAGTATATGTTTGTTTCATTGATATGTTACTTATATAGATTTGGTTATTGGTGTTGGCTATTACCAGGGTGAGGTTGAGCAAATTTCTTTAATGAAGCCAAAAGCTCAAGGGCCTCATGATGAGGGATTTCTTGAATACCTTGAGGATATAATCGGAACCGACAAATATGTGGAGAAGATAGAAGAGGCCTCTAAGCAGTAAGTGTTTGCTTGCTCTCTTGTGAGGTTCTAATCTGATTTGAGGTGAAATTCTCCCAGGCAGGCACAATTTCACTTCGCCATAAACAATGTCATCAGCACTTTGCTTTCAATCTAATGTTTCACATGGTAGATACAAAATTATGTTTCTTAATTAAAGTCCGCAAGGATTTGGTTAGCTCCAAAATTGCCTATCATTGAAACAGTTAACATGACAACTTTATCCTCTTTCGTTGGAATATTATTTTCTTAATTAATCATTTCATTGTTGTTACTTGTAATCCCCAACAAATTCTAGTGATAGTGTAGTTTTTAAGCAAATGGTTTTTATTTGACAGGTTAGAATCTCTAAATGAGAAGAGATCGGGGGTCGTGCAGATGGTCAAGTTGGCCGAGAAAGAAAGAGATAGTCTTGAGGTATGTATTTGTTGTAAATGGGCTAGGAGAGAGTTGTTTCTTAATCAGCTAAATCCTTCCCTATTCTTCTTACTCACAGGACGTGAAGAACGAAGCAGAAGCGTACATGCTAAAGGAATTGTCACTGCTGAAATGGCAGGAAAAAGCTTCAAAACTTGCTGCTGAAGAGAACAATGGTAAAATGACTGAGCTGCAAACTAATCTTTCGAGCTTGGAGGAAAGTTTGAAGTCCAAAAGGTGTTTCCTGGAGCATTTTTTTTCAGAAAGTTTTGTTCTTTAATGCTTGCACATTCTAACTTTCATCACCACCATTGTCTTAGAGATGAGATTCGGGGGAACAGTGCTGCTTTAAAGGAGCTTGAGACTCTGCACAACAAGCATCTCAAGACACATGAGGTTCTGATTTCAACATTGTACATCTATTGTACTTATTAAACTGATAGAATAGTTCCGTAATTTGTTGTTTGACTACATTGTTTGCTAGAGTTTAATCCCTGATTGTTTTTTTAATTATGTATTATACTTTGTGATGGAAATGTAGGAACTCGATAATGACCTAAGAAAATGTAAGGAGGACTTTAAGGAATTTGAAAGGCAAGATGTCAAACATAGAGAAGATTCGAAGCACATCAAGCAGAAGATTAAAAAACTTGAAGATAAAGCTGAAAAGGTAAAGCTAATGGCGGTTGGCAGGAGTACTTAACTTTTGGTCTGTTTCTAACGTTTGTATTGAAACAGGATGCAGCAAAGATCACCGATTTCACAAGAGAGTCTGAGAATGCAACTATTTTGATTCCCAAGTTGGAGGGAGAGATACCTGAACTACAGAAGTGCTTACTGGATGAAGAGAAAGTATTAGAAGAAATAAAGGAAAGATCTAAAGGTGACTTTTTCACTGCTCATGGCCCTCTTTTCTCATGGTTGTTCATGCAACTGCTTCAATGATTCAATTATCTCACATTCTCTATTTTTCCAAGTGGGGATCTTCATGGTTTGTAACTGTCATATACTTGGTGAATCTTCATATTTCTTCCTTTACAGGATCTTCCTATATTGTAAATATTTTTATTAGTTTGGAGGAGGGAAAATGGATCTCTCATCTTCTCTCCTCCATTTCCTTCCTATTCTGTTTGCTTGGGGAAGAAAAAACTTTGTATTTCTCCTTCTACCTTCCCTCCTTTTCTCTCCATCGATTTATTCATGTATATTACTAAAACTAGAAAGCTTAAGCTTACCTTTTTTTGATGACGGCCCCCTTTCTTTCCCCGGATTCATGTCTTTGTTGCTCACACTATGGCCTCTACTTATAACAGGTGAAACTGAAAAATTCCGTGCTGAGTTGGCCAAGGTTCGGGCTGAACTGGAGCCATGGGAGAATCAGCTGATGGATCACAAGGGAAAACTTGAAGTTGCATCCACTGAACACAAGCTTCTAAAGGAAAAGGTATTACCTGAAACAAATTTCTAATTGGAATTTAACCACGTGGCTTTGCTCCATTCATTGCACATACCAAATTGGTATGCTGATCTTCCCTTTAAGGTCATGATGTTTGTGTTCATTTCTTCAGCATGAAGGTGCACATAAAGCGTATGAGGATGCACAAAAGCAAATAAATGATATAAGTGTGAAGATAAAATCCAAGACTGAAGCTACGACAAATATTGAAAAGGAACTAGAAAAAAACAAGTTGGATGCTTCTAATGCGCGTAAAGTGGAGCAAGTAAGTGTCAAATTTGTCATGCTTTTGCAGCTTACATAGGTCTTCTTCTTAACCCTTAATCCACGTTTCTATCTATTATTGGCTTAGCTGAGTATGCCCTTGTGACTCACCAGGAATGCATCAAAGAACAAGAAGCTCTAATTCCTCTTGAACAAACGGCTAGACAAAAAGTCATGGAACTTGTATCTGTTATGGAGTCCGAAAAGAGTCAAGGTTCTGTGCTAAAAGAAATTCTACGGGCGAAAGAAACAAATCGGATAAAGGGAATTCATGGACGCATGGGCGATTTAGGTGCTATTGATGGTGGGTAGCCTATGAAATACTTTGAATTAATGGTTTTTGAGGCTTGTATGTCTAGATATAGCCTCTTGTGAGACTCTCACTTATAAGCATTGTTGGACATATAATTATAAAGGGCTGTGTCGAACGATTAATGGATAGTTAGTGGCAAATAGAGAGGTTGCACAATAAAATAATTACTACCTCCGTCCCAAAAAGATTGTCCCATTTCCTCATTATATGTGAGGGATATTTTAATGAAACGTGACAATCTTAGTGGGACGGAGGGAGTACTTGAGAGGTCTTCTCATTTGAAAACTGCGGTGTTTCTATGATTGTAAGTTGTACCCTGTTTTCTAATCTATTTTTGTGGCTTACGCAGCTAAATATGATGTTGCCATATCAACTGCATGCCCTGGACTTGATTATATACTTGTTGAGACTGCTGAAGCGGCACAGCAATGTGTAGACTTGTTACGAGAGAAAAATCTTGGTGTTGCCACGTTCATGATACTGGTACAAACTTATACTTACTGTTCGAAATGAATAATTTCATATACATGTCTCCCTAGCTTGCATGCCTGACATCATTAAATTTCGGTGTAAATTTTCTGGGGAACATAGCCAGACTCCTAATATCAGAGTGTAAAACAACTTTCATCAGTTGATCAATAAGTAACAGTGCAATTGAGTTGTAAACAAACCACATACTAGGATGGATCAAAGCTTCCAAGCCATCCATTAAGGTGGGTTCACAAATCACTTGGCTAATAACATAAAAACAGTGTTGCATATGGATTCGTCGCTTCCAATGCTTTGGCCTAATGAGTGCTGTTTCCCTACATGCTGTACGCACAAGAATTCAGTGTGGAAGATATACTCCAACTGTTTCTTTGATATTTTCCACAAAAAATAGTGGCATATGATTAAAAAAAATGACAAGGTCTTAGGGTACACTAATACCCTTTTTAAAAGTATTCTCTCCTAATATTATATGGTGTTGAACGGTAGTTGATAATTTATGTTCAAAGTAGTTAACCAAAAATGTTACTGTTACTGCCTTACTGGAAGATATAAAAGACACAACTAAAACTGGCGATTGGGTGATTCAAATTTTGTTTTACTTTTCTTTGTGCAGGAGAAACAAGAAAGACACCGTGATCAATTAAAGAGAAAAGTAAATACACCGGAGGGAGTTCCTCGTCTCTTTGACTTAATAAAAGTAAAGGATGAAAGATTAAAGCTAGGATTCTATGAATTAATGAGGAATACTGTTGTGGCTAGAGACCTCGAGCAGGTACCTTTTTTTCCCCCATTTTATTTTTTTCATGCCAGCTTCTTTCTAGCACGTGCGAGGTGCGACCTGTTTTGTAACAGGCTGCTGCTTTCAAACTTCCTTTTTTCTTTTGGTGAGTACCGTCCCCAATAGCCTAAATTCTAAGAACGTGCTTTTATAACAAGCATTCAAGTGGTGTGCAAAACGAGTCTATTGATTGCAAGGAGTAATAAATTACGGATGAATATTCCTATTGCATATATGCTGGTTTACAAAAGGCTGCATTTGAGATTAGTTCGTCTCAATAGTCTGGCACATCCAATGATTTATTTAGAGGAGAACACCACCATGCCTATTATCTGGTGAGTTTAATAATCTCCCTTTTTGTAGGCTTCACGCATCGCATATGGCAGTAACCAAGATTTCAAACGAGTTGTTACTTTGGAAGGTGCTCTATTCGAAAGATCAGGAACCATGAGTGGCGGAGGAAGCAAACCACGAGGTGGAAAAATGGGAACATCTATTCGAGCAGACACTGTCTCTAGAGAAGCTGTCGCTGATGCTGAAAAGGAACTCTCAGCTTTGGTCGATAAGCTAAATGCAGTACGGAAAAAAATTGCTGATTCTGTTCAAATTTACCAATCATTGGACAAGGCTATTCAGCAATTAGAGATGGAATTAGCTCGGAGTAAGAAAGAGGTAATGCCAAGTTTCAAGTTATTTCAAAATCACTTCAAATGATCTGTTATGCCATATTCAGATATTTGTATTTTATTTTTGTGCAGATTGACAGCTATAATACACAACACGACTACCTTAAGAATCAGCTCAAATCCCTGAAGTCTGCTGCACAACCGAAGAAAGAGGAGGTTGCTAGGCTTACAGAGCTCCAGAAGATCATAGAAACAGAAGAGAAAGAGATTACCCAATTAACTCAGGGCTCTATAAAATTAAAAAACAAGGTGAGTACGCAATTTTTATATATGTGAGCCTGTGACATGAGTATCCCAAATTGATTAGAGAGGTGAGCATCATTCGATTTATCAAACCATGGAGTCACTCTTTACAATACTAATCCGTTCTACATAAACCTCATTGGAGCTTATAAAATTGAGTAACTCCTCTTGTGGGTTTAACACATGCCCATTATACGCAGGATATCACAGATTTTTTCACTGGAAACAGAAGCATGCTTGGCACTTACTTTACATCTAATTATGTATGTATTGCATCATTCTTTTTCTGTTTCAGGCATCAGAGCTTCAAAATAAAATTGAGAATGCAGGAGGCGAGAAACTTAAAAATCAAAAGGCAAAGGTCGAAAGGATGCAATCAGTAAGTGTGTCATATGTTGCATTGTTCCAATGTACAAAATCAAAGTTTTGGCTAGTGGGAATGTGATTCTTATTATTCTGCTTATTCTCAGGATATAGACAAGCATGGAACAGAAATTAACCGCCACAAGGTTCGAATTGATACCGGTGAAAAAATGATAAAAAAGTTAACAAAAGCAATCGAGGATTCGAAAAAAGAGAAAGATTTGCTCGTTCAAGAGAGAGGAAAGCTGGAATCAACATTTAAAGAAATAACAGAGAAGGCATTTGAAGTTCAAGAGAATTACAAAAAGACCCAACAGGTCTTTTGCAGTCATTTGATGTTTAGTACACATCCACAAACCCTGCCTGCTTATGATGTGATTACTTATACACTTGCGTTTCACACAGTTGATTGAACAACACAGAGCTGTTCTGGATAAAGCAAAATCAGAGTATGAGAGCTTGAAGAGGAAAATGGATGAGCTGCGGACAACTGAGGTTAGAATTTTATTTTATTTTCTGTAGCTTTGTTCATTTTCTTCTTCCCTCATTTCGTAACATTTGTTGATCATATACAGGTTGATGCTGAATTTAAACTTAAAGATATGAAGAAAGTTTGCAAAGAGATGGAAATTAAAGAAAAGGGTTTTAGGAAAAAACTTGATGATTTGCAAAATGCAATTGGGAAGCATATGGAACAGTACGATCCCTTGACCCTTGTTAATTTTCAATTCAGATAGGCTAACCATTCAACCTGGTTTCAGCCAAACAAACGATTGAAGTGACTCAATTTAGGCAAACAATAAATCGTAGAAGGTTAACCTGAAAAGGGAAATGTTGTCATTTTAAATCAAAAAGGTTTATGGGTTATATATCAGACGGAGTACATGTTATGAATTTATGATAGCACATTGACAACATGTAATGGATGCAGAATCGCACAAGATTCTGTGGACCCCGAAAAGCTTCAAGCAGCCTTGGCAGATGAGAGTCTTACTATGTCTTGTGATCTTAAAAGAGGAATGGAGATGGTGGCATTGCTCGAAGCACAACTGAAAGAGATGAATCCCAATCTTGATTCTATTGCTGAGTACATCTCTTTCTATAATAACATAAGTTTATTGAAAACTAGTTTGTGCAGATTGGCTAATACTTTGCTACCACTGTTTCTCACATTAGATACCGGAATAAAGTGGCATCATACAATGAGCGAGTTGACGAGCTTAATGCAGTAACACAGGAGCGTGATGACTTGAAGAAGCAGTACGATGAATGGCGAAAGAGAAGGCTAGCAAACATTTTTCCCTTGTCTCTTTTCTCCATACCTTTTCATCATATGACTTGAACTAATACTTTGCGAACACGCAATTTCAGGTTGGATGAGTTCATGGCTGGGTTTAATACCATTTCTCTGAAGCTGAAAGAGATGTATCAGGTCTGCAAGTTTTATCATTGTTGTCTGAATAGTTATTCATTTCTTTGATTTGGGCTACGCGTGTCAAATAAAGCACTTCGCCACAAGGGTATACTATGTTGACATGCTGCCCTTGAGTAGTGATCAGTGTCGACTTTGAAGGCTAGTATGGTAGCACATCTATATGGAAGTTATTTTAGGGAAAAAAAGTTGCTCCAGGAATTGATTTTCTTGCTATTTGTTGAGAATAACCTGACCTGAACCCCGTGTATAAATGCCTTTAAGTGAGATTGTGTGTTTCTCATAGACCCAAACTATGCAGATAGGTATGCGGTAGTAATTGCCAACTGATTTTAGAATGAAGTCTTTTCTGGACTAATGACATCGACTCTTTTTTCTAGTGGGTGCGGGTCTAGATCCTTAATTAGAGTACAATTTTATTTACTCAGCTGAGTAATTTATCTCTCTATGGATTAATGCAGATGATTACACTCGGTGGGGATGCCGAGCTTGAATTGGTGGACTCTCTGGATCCTTTCTCTGAAGGAGTTGTTTTTAGTGTCCGACCACCTAAGAAGAGTTGGAAGAATATCGCAAATTTATCGGGTGGTGAAAAGGTGATCAATCATTAACAAGTCCAAATTTTCCGTTCAATTTTTTTTTAATCACAAGTTGTTAGGAGTTTTTTAAGCCTGACCAAAATATCTTTTTCGCCAGACTCTCAGCTCTCTCGCTCTGGTTTTCGCGCTTCATCACTACAAACCCACACCTCTTTATGTCATGGATGAGATTGATGCTGCCTTGGGTATTTTCCATTATACTCTGATTTCATATACCTTAACCAATCCTACACTTAACCGCTTCTTAATCGATATTCACCCATTTCTAACACCTGCAGATTTTAAGAACGTCTCAATTGTCGGGCATTATGTCAAGGATCGAACAAAGAATGCACAATTCATAATCATAAGGTCGATGTCTATCACATTAGTTTCCATTTCAATACCTACTACTTATATGATTTAGTCTTGAAATTAATTCTCATTCTTGTATTTCATGCAGTCTTAGGAATAACATGTTCGAGCTGGCTGACCGTCTTGTTGGCATATATAAGACCGATAACTGCACCAAGAGTATAACAATTAACCCTGGTAGCTTTGTTGTTTGCCAAAATAGTGCTTAAGCCTCAAGGATGGATCCTGTTCAGAAGGGATATTTACATTGTGTATGTATATATGAATATTAATATATGATCAGTTTGTGACGTATATCGCTGTCAGAAACAAGAATTTGTGATATATGCAGGCATCTTTGTACATACTGCAGATATTGCTGCTGAAACTTTTGACATGGTCTAGATTCTGTATTTTCTTGGCTCGGTTTTTTTGCAAAGTACCCCCTTGTCCGGAAAAAATTATGTGCATTTCTTTTCGTCCTGTTCACCTGTTTTTCATTGATTACAATACTCTTCAGGTGACAGACGGAAAGAGCAACTGCTAGATGCCGATGAAATAGAAGACTACAGTGTGGAATTTGACTACATATACATACATGCAAGATCATAGTGACTATAGTAATTACATGACCAATTGACCATGAAGCTCTTGCTTTGTGATCTCAGACCAATCAGACAAAAAAATGAGATATTTTCCGTGTTATTCCGTTTCTTGTTCATTATCTCCAGCTCTAACTTCTTCGTGTTTTCTCTTCTATAATACTCTTGACGGTTTTCAGGGGACTTGGTCTTGTCATCAACAGTAGGGTGGATCAGTTAAGGCCCATCCAAAAACCTGTTCGTACTGAGCTGCAGCACTGTCCCATGTCGAGTCCCGGTCCATGCCTCTCTTCATCAACCCTAACCATGCAGGTTTGTGTTCCCTGTATGTTTTCAGTGCTTCTCTTATAGCCTGCCCATGCCAACAAAGTTGGAATGCTGTCGTTATAAATATGTTTGAGATCAAAGTCGGAAGCACAAGTTTGAAGGGTTGACCTTGATAACTCGTAAGCTAGGTTTTAATAGCTATGGTATCAGTAAATAACACTACCAGTCGTATTTCACAGTATATTTAGTAGTAGCTGAAAAGCTATGGATGGTCAGCCTAATCATCCATTTGAAGAGTCGAGGAAGAAATAATAGACGTAAACTCACCGCCAACATACTCTCTTTTGTCAAGGGAGCGAATGCCCATCTGTCAAAACAATGGAACAATGATATGTGAGTTTTTAGAAGTCACGGGTGATAACAAATGAATCACCCAAAATAGGTTTCTAAATCTCGGTTTTAGCCGATGATCTTAGAATAGCCTTATGGTCATACCCAGTCCCGGTACCGCTGCCATCAGGCCCTTTTGAGAATGAGTTGTATGTTTCGACAGTATCCTGAGGAGATCATTGAAGTCGCAAACAAAGTTAAGAATATTCAGAACCCAAAAAACAAGGGAAAAAAAATTCTCGGTCAGTACTCACCCGAAGTCCTCCAGTGCAGTGAACGACTGGTATGGTCCCATATCTCATTGCGTAGAGTTGATTTAGTCCACACGGTTCAAATCTCGAAGGCATCAAAAGGATGTCACACCTGTTCATGTTACTCTAGTCAGCTGAAGAGTGTTTTAAATGCAGGATTTTACTTAATGGAAAAATCGGAATCAAACTACAAGAGTTCAATTCACGTTACCCTGCAGTTATTCGATGAGATATTGGGACATTAAATCCAACCCATCCTCGGTACTTGTCTTTATATGCTGCTTCTGTCGCTCTCATCCAACTCTCATATTTTGAGTCCCCTGAGCCCAACATAACCTGAAGCAGAATACATAAATCTACCAGAAACTTATGAAACTGACTTCATGTGAGATCAGCCAAAGTTATCAACTTACAAACTGCACATCGTCTTGAATAAGCTCTGGCAATGCTGCTTGAATAATATCAATACCTTTCTGGAAGTCGAGCCTTCCTATAAATCCAATCTAAAAGAAACAAAAAAACAGGTCAGTTCCATCCGTAACTTGCATTGAAGAAAGAAGTGAAATCGACTGTTTAACGTATGAAAGAATCTGTCTTACTAATGGGCAGTCAGGTTTTACAGGAAGACCAAACTCCTTCTGCAAAGCCATCTTGCACTGAGCCTGAAAGAGGCAGTTGACTTATTAACAAACTTGGTCGTTCATAGCAACGCTGTCAGACTATATGACCTAGCAGGCTAGCATACAAGAGACATGAAAGAACACGAAACCTTTCCAGAGAGATCGTCAATGGAGTAATGAACTGGGAGATGAGTATCAGTAGATGGGTCCCATTCAGAAACATCGATACCATTTATAATTCCTGATCAAAAGAAAAACGGGAATTTTTTTAGCAGAAGATAGTTGAACTGTTGAAGTATAAGCATCACGGTATCTCCACATCATGCATGTATCAAACCGAACTGAGCATTCTTACGTATGGAGTATGTATTACAGCATAAGGAATGCATAATTACCATTCAGAATGGATTTCCGGCTGGTTAGTAACTCGTTCAAACCGTATCCACCCTCCACGGTTGTTATTTCCCACGCATATCCCTGTTTCATTATATAAAGAAGAATTCAACCTAACCAACATCGATAACTATTGAGAAAGATGGAAGGAGTATGTTGCATTACCTCACTAACTGTAAGTATTCGATCAGATGTCACAATCGCACTCTTGAGAATATTGACAGCTTCACCTTTGTCAAGTGCATGTGCTCTTGCAGATTCCGGAAATACCCACTCAAGTGCCCCGTACCACTGAGGCGGCATCCCTAAGTTACTGTAAGTCACTGCAGGCTCCACACCCTGGCAAAACTCGAAAAATTCCACATCAATCCCGATATAATGTAAACGAAGAGTCGGAAATGAGGGGAAAACCAGAAGTCCATAACTCCATAAGCCACCTACTTGATGAGCCATGTTATGTATAACAAGTACGCTCCGTGCATCCTTGTAAACTCCATAAGAACGATATTTAGATGCCAAAAGTCTACATTGCAGAGGAAGTCGAATAACCTAAGTCGTCATAGTATGTATACCCATGTCATTAAAACGACGAGAGTTTATAATTGAACATACATTGGTACAAGGCCTGCGTGCCAGTCGTTGGCAAGAAACAAGCATTTCTCGCCGTAGGTGTAGCCTCCTAGTGGAAGGACGAGAGGTGCTTCACAGGCTGCATGACAAAGCAAGGTGAACCGGAACTGTTCATCAAAAGAACAGTTACTATAAGTTAATTTGCTCCAAGGGAACAAACCCGACAGTCCAACCAAACTCTAAAGAGTAATGATTCATCGAAAGCTACCTGATTATCACCAAAGGCACCAAAGCTGTCACCGTAGGGGTTTCCAGGGCGATGATACGATGGATGATCGACAAACACCTACAGCATTGAATGAAGGGAATGATTCAGAGACATAAACAGACGAAAATATCCATCATAATATGGTAACGGGTCAAGTATTGACCCACTTTAAGGAACAATGCTGCATACGAGGGATAATCTGTCACAAGGGAGACTAACGGTAAGAAGACAGGCCGTGACATTTCCTTACCCAATCCACACCAGCTCGATACTCATGGAAAAAGGCTACCTCTTGTTCCCCTCCAAAACAACTGACCTTGATGCGACAGTTAGCATCAAAGGCGCCAGCGTAGATTTTATCAGCCGGGGTACCATGGATATATCTCGGAGAAACAACCATGACACGATGTCCACGTGCAGCGAGAGAAATAGGCAAAGAACCGCATACGTCCCCCAAACCACCAGTCTTGGAATACGGTGCTGCCTCTGAAGTAACAAAGACGATGTTGTAAGTCACTTCGCTATGTGTTATTACATGGCCTTTCTCTACACTTCCTTCCTCTACATCTTCACTGCCAGACGCCATTTCAGTCTCGTTTTCACGGTAATCTTCTTGCCTGTCCATGCCTAGTGTACCAGTAGCAGTATGCTTGGCAACATCATTTTTGTCTGTGTTCACTTCACAAAGTACATTCAAGTTAGGGTTCTAGTCTTCTAGAGCTAAAGAGCCTAAAGCTATACCTCCATGATATCAAACTCAATTCCGACTAGAGATGGAAGTTGGCACGCGAGACACTGACCCAACATGGTCCAGTCAAGCACAAGCCCATTTTGAGTTTTGACATAGCCCAACACAACACGACACACTATGGACCGTGTCTAGTCTCAAGGTTAAACACACCCAAACACGACATGACACTCTAATGTTCATTTCCACACCTATTCTAATCTTTTCAAATGTAATAAGGCGACATGGTCCAATAAGACACGAGCTCACTTTGACATGACCAACAGGGCACGACACAAGTCTAAGGAATAAGTCAAACATAGAGGATTGGCTCAGACACGCTCAAACACGGCACGACACTCCATAAACACTAGCTCATTTTCTCATCACGACACGACCCAGTTCCATCTCTGTTCTAATCTTTTCAAATGTATAAGACACAAAGAACTGTGACAATTGACAAACCTAGGTGAGAAGACAAGCGAAACCCAAGAATGGAGGAGGAGGAAGAAGAAGAATCCATGGCGGAACCCATGAACTGACCATTTTGCCCTTCACCTTTACTTGAACCACCAGAAGATTGAGGTTTGAGTGAAAAATAAGCAAAACCCAGATGCTGTTTAAATGCTCTAAATTCAATCAATTTTCTTGATAATTGGAGCTTCGTTAATGGAGTTAAACCTCTGAAATTACAGGGCTTTAGTGTAAAACACTCCATTATCAATCAAAATTGATGCTAACAAGTACTCCAGAATTGCAGGAAAATATATAGATAAAATGAGTGGCGAGAAAAAAAATCAATGGCGAAAGGAGACACCAGGATTGCGTAACCGCTTGCTCGATTATTATGTGACTCTGACAGTGACTCCTGGGATAATGGATGGCACAGATATCGATACAAGTCGATATGTCTCCTGTGAGATGATGTCACGATTTACTGTCCACGGATTCTGACATGTGAAGGTATTATATATTCTTCCCTTTTTTTTTACCTTTTCAAAAAAAAGGAAAAAATACTCGATAGGTAAGTTTTGGATTTTATGAGATTAATATTTTTCATTTCGGTAAAATATCGAGAGGTCCGAGACTCATAAAGGGTAATAAAATGGGTCGAAAAGAATGACCGAGACTTTGAGAGAGTATTTCGTCTCCACTTCTGTAGTGAATTTGGAAAATAACTGTTCTTAGGCTGGGTTCTTTTCAACTTTTTTTCAAGTTCAGTTCAGTCTCATCGGTTCAGTTCAGTTTAGTCTAATTCGGCTAAGAAGAACAAAACCTTATTTGTGACATATATATATTTGTCTTAATATTAAAATAAAACGAGTCAAATATGTTGTCGTACATGAAATTTGTGTTATCCTAGCGAATGGACAAATTCACCGAAGATGGTTTAGCCTACTGGTTAAGACTAGGTGCTCTGGGACAGTAGGTTCCAGGTTCAAATCCCCCTCCCCTATCCTATGTAATGTGACTAAGTGCGCTCTTCGATGAGCCCAAAAAAAAAACGAATGGACAAATTCGTTATAAACTGAAGACGGATATTACCCTATTAAGCAAAGATTTGTGTTTGGAAAATTATGGCCGACGTCTAAGTCGTAGAGAGACTATAAATAGCAAAGTACACAAGAGACAATTATAGCTCTTTCTCCAACTTATTATAAGTTTATTTGGGCCGGTCGATCGGCCCAATCACATTATCTGCCTTTCCAGCTTAGGAGTTCTTTTGGGCCTCATAGTATCGAAATTAAACCTGGAAAACGGGTAAACGAATCGGGTCTGGATGGACTAAATTTGGGTTGGGTCATCTTAGGGTCGGAAATTTGGGTTGCGTTGGTTCGGGTTGAGTTATTTTTGGGTTTGAGTCACTTTGACATAAGTAAAACTAGGGACGATATTTTAAGGATACGTTAGATAAGGGCAGATCGTGACACATTATTTGTTTTATCTATTCAAATTTCTAAGTGAGTGTTATTTGATCTGTCATAAATTTATGACCGATATTTTGGTTAGAAACGAGAATTTAGTCAATTTACCTATTTTTAACTCCTCATTTCAACCTTTTACTCTATCAAGTCTCAACCGTCACTCAAAATAATAACGAAACGGTTTCTCTATAATTATGTACTATCGCTCAAAGTGGTTTCAATTTCATGAGTAAGTCTTCCTTCAGTGCTATCCGTCTTAAATTTACAACAAGTTAAATAATACTCCACTTGCATGCATAGACAAGACACCACATTTACTCTCTTCTAGGAGCAAGTGGAATAGAAAAACTTTATATAAAGTTCTTCTATTTTCATGTTATATTTCACAATTTTCAATATTTAAAAACTTTTGACCCGAATATAGAACTTTAATTTTCCTATCATCTTATTTTTATTAATTAATTATTATGAAATAGAAAATTTTGATTGGCCTTTGACATATTCCAATGTAAATTTAATTGCTCTCAACTTCTAAGATTTTACCAACTGAGTTCTTATTTTAGAGCTCGGTTCTTAAATTTAAGAACAAACATTATTGTGGAATAAAAGAACTTTTAAAAATAGATTCTTGGCGAGAAACTCAACGGAAAAAACTACTACGAGTATTGCACTTGCTCTAAATTTTTTTTTTTTTTCCAACTAATAAATCCGTTACGCTTAATGATGGATATTTCCGTCAAGAATTTGTCCGATTTCATTACTACCTTGGGTCCCAACTACCAAGCCAAAAATTTATAGTACGAGTACCTCGCGCAAGTATATATCAGTCCCAAAAAAACGTCCCTTCATATTTCACTTCATTTTAGTCATAAAATTCAATATTTGCTTCAACATTTATTTCCATTTTTAGCATACAATTCTTGGGTTCTTCCCAAAATTCAATCTTTCCAAAGTTTTCTTACTGAAATTTATTAAAGTTATTTCCAAAAATGGAGGGTAATTCTGATAAAAAAAGGAAAATTCAAACAAAAAATGATGATAAAGTGTATAGATTTAATGTTCTATTACCAAATGGGTTGAATGTGGTTGTAACTAGGAGAAATCCTGTTAATGTTAGCATGCAATTTGATGTGTTTGTTGAAAAAGTTAAGGAGAATTGTGGTGTAAAATTGAAGCAAACTAGTAGTAATGTTGAAGATGGTGTTGATCTTAAGAGGAAGATTATGTGGAGTAGCAAAGAATTGTACTTTCAAGATAGTTTTGGGATGAAAATTAGGGGTGATCTTTGCTTTTCTAAGTTTAAGCCTAACAAAACTCATTTTTTGAGGCTTTTTGTAAGTACCCTTTTCAATATTTGACCCGTTACAAGTTTGTGACGATTTTTTCGAGTTTGTTCATAAGGTTGTTGACTTGGGTTTGTGGTGTTTTAGTGTGTTTGTGTGATTTTGTTGGTGAAAGTTGTGTCCTTTATTTGAGAAATGAGGGTTTGTTTTTGTTTTTGTTTGATGATGACATGATTTTGTGATTGAAGACAGTTTTGGGATGAAAATTAGGAGTGATCTTTGTTTTGCTAAGTTTAAGCCTAACAAAACTCACTTTTTGAGGCTTTTTGTAAGTGCCCTTTTCGGTATTTGACCCATTACAAGTTTGTGACGATTTTGAGTTTGTTCGTAAGGTTATTGACTTGGGTTTGTGGTGTTTTCTTGAATCTTGAGTTTTGATGTTTTTGTGTGATTTTGTTGGTGAAAGTTGTGTCCTTTATTTGAGAAATGAGGTTTTGTTTTTGTTTGATGATGATGACATGATGTTCTGCTTTTTGTGAATGTTTTAGAGGTTGACATCTTTGGTAGGATCTACCATTCTTTATTTTACATGACAAAGGCAAATCTTTGACGATCTCAGAATACGAATATTGCGAAATCTGTCGCATGCGCAATATTTGTATTGTAAGATCGTGTCGCATGAGTACTTGTGATAAAGTTATCATCTTATGGTTATTGATTTAGTACAACTCTGTATTTGAGGCTTTTTGTAAGTACCCTTCAACATTTTTGTGATTTTTGTGTTTGTTCATAATGTTATTGACTTGGGTTTGTGGTGTTTTCTTGAGTTTTAGTGGTTTTCGTGATTTATGTTTGTGAAAGTTATCTCCTTTATTTGAGAAATGAGATCAAGTACCGTGAAACCATCTCATAGGCGATTTTGTGTTACTTGTTCTTGACATGCAATTGTCTCTTTTGCATAAGAAAGTAATTAAATATTCATGATGCAATACACTGATTCTGTTTTCATATCTTTGGATTTTGCGATCCATTGTTGTGGTTTTGTGAATGTTGGTTCAACATATTTTACTTGCGCGTGTTAAGTTGTCCAGGATTCGATACTGTGAGTTTCTCTAGAGTTTCGTGGTTCAAAGTGAAAAATAATATGGTTGTCTCTGATTTCCTCTCAATTGTTTGATTATTGGGTTGTGTGATCGATTTCACATCACATTTTCTGTTAAAACTCAATGCTGTCATATAAATAGAGATTCGTATTTGGTAACACGATTTTCTTTGCCACAGGATGGGGCTGGACATACTGATGAATCATGCCAGGTTTGTGTAATTCATAGACTATAGTTCCCTGAGATTTGTTATTCTTTGGTTTTGGAGTACGAACGATTTAGTTTATTTCAAAACCGTTTGATCTGTTCTTTCTCCGTTTGCTAGAATATGTGGGATTTGACACCGGACACAGATTTGTTATCCGAGCTTCCTGATGACTACACATTTGAGACAGCCCTAGCCGACTTAATTGTGAGTTAACTTAGTGTTTCGAGCCTTCGAGGGTGTAATGTGGGAACAGACTGTTATATGATTCGTGATTCACCTTTGTTGTTACTATTATTGTCGATTTGCAGTAACTCGTACTTCCTTTACAGGATAATTCCTTGCAGGCAGTCTGGTCTAACGATAGAAAAGAAAGGAAACTCATAAGGTTTTTGTTATTTGGTGCTTAACATTCTAAATTCTGCTATTTTAATGCTAGTTTTTCTGATGAGTTTTTCCGATAAGGTTCATATCCTTAGTCTATGGTTTCTCGTCAACAGCTTGTTTATTGTTAACTCAAAAATGCGTGGAAAAATTTATGTTGCAGTATTGAGATTGATGTCGACAAAGTTTCCATCTTTGACACCGGGCCTGGTATGGATGGAAGCGCGGAAAACTCAATTGCTAAGTGGTATTCATACTTCGTCCTTTCAAATACTTCGATACCTCATTTTAAGCCAATATATGCACATTCTTCATAAAAATAGCCGAGTCCGACACTTGACACATGTTCATGTTGGGTACCTTTAAACGAGTCTAAGTGAGTCCAAGCAACATAGTTCCTGGCTATACTATGGCCGCGTTCTGCTCGTTGTGGTTCTTTTGCTGTCTATGTTTTGGTTCTCTGATTTATAGTTTCTTGCTGTTGTTATTAACTGGCTTTCAGGGGAAAGATGGGTGCTTCACTTCACAGATCATCTAAAAAACTTGCTATCGGTGGCAAACCTCCGTTTCTCAACGTAATTTCAAACCTTAGTCCTTCGCAACCTATTTTTTCTTCGGTTTGTTTCAAAATGCTTTGTAATTTGCATTTTCATGCAGCCTTTCTTTGGGATGTTTGGGTATGGTGGAACTATTGCCTCCATGCATCTAGGGAGGTATGATATGGACACGGGTTACTGTTAATTAAAATTGACGACCAGACGGCAGGCGTTTCTGTTTTTGTTTACCCCTTACCCTCATCTCCTTGACTAGGTATGCCGTTGTTTCTGGAAAGACAAAAGAATCGAAGGAAGTCTATTGGCTTAGGTTAGAAAGGGATGCTTTACTTAAGCGAGCTGGTTCAAGCTCTCTTCTAAATTGGAAGGTAATAATAACTCAATATTCTATAGGACTCAAAAGGGTTTCATTAGCCTCATCTTCATTTTATTCTAAGTAACGGCATTTAATTTCAGGCTCCTGGTGGAATCCGAGATCCAACAGACGATGAAATGGAGGAGTCGGAGCATGGAAGCTTCTTGAAGGTACATGTGCTACTTTCATGTCGTAACTAGTTGTATGACTTGTCCAAATTGTACTTGTCTTTACCGATAAAGTGGTACTGCTTAAACTTTATCGTGATGTTGTCATTACTGGTCAAATTTAACTGGACTGAGTGACTGACCCCCTAATCTTTGACCAACAATTTACAGGTTGAAATGGTGCCTAAGTTGAAAGTTCCTGATGTATTTCAACTCCAGTGCAAGCTCAAAGACATTTATTTCCCTTACATACAGGTGCACCTCTAAAAAGTTTTACGAGATTAGAGGCCATACTCCTGGTTGTTCTATGCTTTCGTGGATATTATTATATGGCAGTACGCTTTTCATATTGTTTTTCTAGATGAACCATCCCAACCAAAACCTTAAGGGTGATGGCTTACGCCTAACTATTATATTTATATTCTATGACGCCCCCTCACTTGAATACCACGTGCTAAATTCCACTTATGAGATATTTGGAGGCCCAAGATCTGAGATCGTTGGTCACGCTGGCTTTGATACCATGTTAGATGAACTATTAATAGTTTTTTACATTGATTTTCAGTGTGATTTGAAGGCTGGGAGGACTGCAACTTTGGTCGAATTTCAGGTCTGCATCAATTTGCTCGTCTCTGTAGTGTTTCCAAGTTACAAATTATTACGTTGGATGTGGAATTACATATTCTGAATTGTGCCTGATCACCGTTTCCTGACTTGTGATGTTGATGTTGTAGGTCAATGACATAAACTTAGCTGAAATTGATGGCGGAGAAGTCGCTATCACAAATCTGCATTCTTGTAATGGGCCGGATTTTATTCTCGACATCCATTTCTCTACTGAAGAAGACAAAGCTGCTGTCAAAGGCCAAAGTGAGCTAACATTGAATTACTCAACCTTCTTTAATTTTTGGCTGTCATCTCCGGCCTGTATTTACTGTCTGTTAAAATTTAGATTAACTTCTAATCTGTGGTTTTAGGTAAAAAAGAAGCTAATGCACGGCTGAAGTGCGTTTACTTTCCCATTATTGAGGTAAAAAGTTCTGTGTATTACTTCACCCTCGTCTAGATCGGTGGTGCCACTGTGGTGGTCGACCCAAACCGTTTTTTACAGTATTCTTTTAACCACATATTGACTGCAAAATCTTCACTGCACAGGGAAAAGAAAACATTGAGAGAATTCTGGAAAAACTGAATGCGGATGGTTTTGGAATTAAGGACGACTTTCAAACTTTCAGTCGTATTTCCATCAGGAGATTGGGTCGACTACTTCCCGATGCTCGCTGGGTATGTCATTTCAACAAGTAGTTTCACGTTTTAATGTCTCCGATACTGAGGTTTATTACCAACTGTTACATTCTAATCAAAACATATGAAAATGTTTGCTGTTCACTGTTTAGCTAGCACGACCAGTCTTAGGCTCTTAGCTAGTTACCTTGTCTTAGACACTACAACAATGTAAAGTTAATCAAGTTCGAGTTTTGAAACAAAGTCAAGAGTTGCATGAATTCGTTGGATATAATATGTTACACTGTTTTGATATGTGCCACAGGACATTCTGCCTTTTATGAAGGCTAGACAGAAGAGAGGCGAAAAACTTTTAATTTTGAAGAGGTGTTGCTCGAGAGTTAAGTGCTTCATTGGTAAGATTCGTTGTTCTGAAAATATATATACTTTGTAATTGTACAAGGCTTTACGCCTTTACGTCTATATTGACTATATTTCCTTGTGGCATATTCGTATATTTACAGACACAGATGCTGGTTTCAATCCATTACCGTCAAAGGTGACACATTTCTATTACTGCATGTCTGCATGCTACTGTGATGTTATTTTGCAAGTTAAATTTGATTGTGATCGTTTGACAAAACCGTATGTACTTCAAATGCTGTATTACGGTGCAGACTGATTTAGCACTTCATCACCCTTTCACAAAAGCTTTGAAAGAACTCGGAGGAGACTCTCCTGTGAAAGGTAATGGTGAATAATGGATAACGAAGTGTCTCATTATCATTTGGAGATATTAATTAAGATAGTACACAATTGGTTGCAGGGGTAAAATGTCAAATTTTAAGAGATGGAAAACCATTATCGTTGCTGCAACTTGGAAGAGAATATCAGAATTGGATTCATCAGATGCATACCAATTATGATGAGGAATTTAGCTGTGGTGACGATGAACCTGTCGTCCTTATTAATCTAGCTAACAAAGAAGAGCTCAACATCACATCTGATGGTGAAGTTCAATTTTTTTTCCGTTGCTGAACCGTGTATTTGTACTATTCTCCTTATTACTGTTACTACTAGTATGAATTTCTATAGGACTGTTGTATTGGAGACGACTTGACAATTTCGGATGATGATTCATGTTAGCCGACCCCAAATATTTCGGTGCTGATGACTCGTGTTTCTGGTTGAATGTAGTTGTGAGGGTTCATGAAACGATAACACGAAAAGGCAGATCTTGGAATAGAGGGCAGAAAATAAAGATTCGTAAAGCTCATAACAGCAATGTTTATGCAACTATAGATTATTTTCTGCTTGAGAATCTCCCAGGCGACGCAGGCGGTAAGTGGCATCCTAGCATTGCAGTAGTGCAGTATTCTGTTTACTGGGGAAATAAGTCGAGCATAACTTTCATATTATGATAGCTCTTTTTGGTTTATTCTTTACTCATGTACCACCCTATGCCGTGCGCAGGAGAAGCACGGATGATTTGCAGGTATTAAAAACCCGTGTTTCCTTTTCAAATTCTGTATATCTTCCTTCCTTTCATATTATACGCCTGAAATTATTGTTCGTAAAGGCCGAGAGAAGTTCCGGTTCAAGATGGGGCTACGCTCACAGATGATTCGTTGGAACTTCACAGCTCTATATCCGTGCCTATCACTCTGATAGATTCCGGACAGGTGAATTTGTTTTCATATACATGAATTCCCGTGTTTTGGTTTGTAATGTCTATCCAAACGAAGGGTAAGCGTTCATTCTATTTACGGGATGTTCTTGGTTGCAGTGTGTTGCTCTTAATATTGATGAGTGGAATGCCCAAGTTGAGAAGCGTAATCTGAAAATGCCTTCGTCTATTGAAGTACTGGGTTTGAAGCAGTGCAAAGCATTAGATATTGATGGGGTTTGTATCTATCTCTCGTAGTTCAAATATCTAGCTTCTTTTTTTGATATTTCTTGGTCCTTTCTGGGAGAAACATAGGGAACGTTCAATGGCCTCGGTTTCTTAATTATGTCCTCATGGATAACTTGCATTTTATTTTAGGCGTTACCTTCTGGACCTGTGATATCTGCTGGGTTAACACCTCCAAAAGAAGTCGTTGCAGTTCTGCGCCCTTCAAATTTCACCTCAAGCATTTCTACCGATAATTTAGATCAGAAGTACATCTTAAAGGAGAATTATGAGATGTACCTGGACGTTACATTCAAGGATGATGCAGCAGAATCCTCAAATAATATTTTTTCATCACGTGCAACAATTACTTCACGTAGGGGATGCCATGGCTTGTACGTCTTTCCCTTATCCGTCCCACATCTGTTCCAAAAGGCTGGGGTGTATATGTTCTCATTTTTACTTGTAAGTATCTTTTCTTCGTGTTTAATTACTCCGCAACTTATCCTGCATTCTTGACACTCTTAGGCTTCAATGCAGAAAAATCCAGCCAGTATTAAGTGTGAAAGAAGCATACGAGTTAAAGCCTCTGAGATCGAACGATGGGAATTAATAAAGGATGATGATACCCTTCCGTTCGACGTGAGGTATGCTTCTAGACCTTGTTCCTAAATAAAGTCGAACACTCACATATCGTTCTAATGGGTCCGTATTAATCTTACAGTGTAGGTTCAGATTTTCCACCGTTCTCAGTTGCACGTTATGATAGATATGACAACTGTGTGGCATTCAGCTCTGCCCCGGACATACTGTTCAAGTTAATGTCAGATAGGATTGTTCTTTCAGCCATGAAACCAGCGAAGGTGGAAATGTCATCAGATCAGCAGCGAATATATGTTCAGGTGTGAAATACGGGTTTTCCTTGGTAGTTTCAAGCACGCACACTTTTACCCTAGCTGTCATAGTGTCATATAGTATGTGATTTTTGCAGAATGTACGTGTCGTGACTGACAATTTAGACAAGATTCGCCCAGGCTACAAAGCTACTTTGGTTTTTTCCTTACGTGATAAGTCTGACATCCTCAGTGTTCCTTGTCGAGGTATTTATACCTTTGTTCTTCATCGTTTTGACAAAAATGGAAAAATCTAACTCTTATTTTGTCTTATTGGGGTAGTTGTACCTGGACCTCCGAAATCTGTGACATTCCATTTATCAAAAAGGGGCAATCGTTGGCTTCCTAGACACATGGTTGAGGATATCAAACTAGAGGTATTTCAAATTCAATGCGGCTATTAACTTATTATGCTTGTGAGAGTTCAAGATTATGATATTCGGACAATATTTGGATTCAGGTTTTTGATAGGCATAACAATCATGTGAAAGAGGGACGAGAAGTTGAGCTGGATGTACATGGTTTCCGCTTTGAGGATCAGCTTGGTCAAGCCCGCAAGGTACATGGTTTTGTGTGCGGAATGCTTTACATGATTTTTGTATTAATCGGGGTGACCCATCATAATCTTTTTCGTGTAGGTTGATAATCAAGGTTTTGTTGATCTCGATGGTGTCTTGAAAGTATCAGAAGGCTACGGAAAACACGGTCAGTTTCCACGAATCAACATAAAAAACATTTGCTCAATGACCTTGTCAATCTTTCTTTCTATCATATGATCTACTAGTTCACGATGAAAGCGTTGCTAACCATGCTTTACTGCGATGACACTCCTTTTCATTTCCGTTATGACTCAATCTTTGCTGTTTACAGTGTCTATTACTGTCCGTTACGGGAAACAAGTGCTTCTGTTAAAGAAATTTCTAGTCGAGAAACGACTGCTGAGAATGGCTACAGAGGTCGATCTTGTTCCCTCCTAATTTTCATTTGATATAATCCATATTTTTTTCCCGGAATTTTTTCCTTACTAGTGCCTTTGCATGATTATTGACCTTAGGTACCCGAGGTTTGTCAAGTCGGTTCTAAGTTGAAAGACATGGTTTTCGAAGTAGTTGATGATGAAGGAAATATTGATCGAACTGTTCATGATGACGACAAACATGGTCCACCACACACTCTGAAGATAAAAACAGGATCAAAGGAAAATGATTCCTTAAGATATGTTTTCAAGAATGGTCGGTGTACCATTCCGTCTATAACAATTCCTAAGGTTAAAGGGGATTTTTTCATCGAAGCTGTTCACTCTCAGCACCCTGAGCTGCACCTAAAAATCAAGGTCATCTAAACCAAACTGCCTTGTGGATTCTCTAGTTTCAGTCTGTGTTACTCAGACTCCTCTATGAGGTGTCATGTCTGACATGTTATTTAAATGTTTGATGTGTATTTAATTGTTTAACGTGTTATTTATCGTTGTACTGTCGTATTTTGCCTCTCAGACTACTGTTTCAGAAGCAACCGGCGTGGCATATGACCACACATGCGATCTTCAAGCTTCAGAGGAGAATGATACCGTTCGTCTGTCCATGAATACATATTCAAACGAGAGTATCACTCATAATCCAGTTTCTGCTGATATATCAACCAGGAGCACATCCAAGGTTCAGGACAAAAAGGTAAACCCTCAGTTCCATACGTCAAAATTACCAAGAATCTTACCCTAAAGGTCACGAATTACATACAAAGCTGGAATGATCTTAAGTATGAAGTTTAGAATCACGGAGATTCATGGACATCAGATGATTACTACTATGAAGTTTGAAACTCTTTTTGTACATGATGTTGCCGTCAGACGCTCCTTTTGTATGTTTAACTGAAATGTTTATCAACCTATACAGGCACGTGCCTTTCCATCACCCTCCTGGACCCCAGATTCAAAGAAGACATCTGAAAGGTCTACTGGCAGTTTCATGGATCATCCTAGAACACCTATGTTCGAGAACGTGGCTACTTCTACTGAAAGAATATCAACAGAAACGTTTCTGCAAGTTAACAAAAACATCGTAAGCTATTTTTCTACTCCGTATTAATATAAAGTTCTTTTTTCGTTTTTTCTGGCTGAGGTCTGTGTCACTTATTTATCGTCACTTTACAGCCAATCCTTACACAAACTCCGAAGAATCATTATGATTCAAATGTCAAGCATGAGCATGATGAGCATCACATGTTCAAATCTCCAGATTATATAACCAAATCACTGCTGCTGCCTGAGTTCGACGACTTGCTGGTATACGGATCATCTTTACATTATTGTCGATTACTTACATAAATCAACGTATAAAGCCTTTATTATGTGGTTGACCTTTGTCGTTATTCCTTCAGGATATTGAAAAAGATATAGATCTTCACGGTTCGCGCATTAAAGAGCATGAAGATCAGCTGAAATATTACGAGTCACGCAAAAATGTTATCACGGATTTGGTTCGCAAAGATCAAGAAGAGCTGTTGCAGTTGCAAGGTTAGCTGTAATTTGATAAAAAGACTGTTACCGTCTTATCAAAGATGACCCAAATCGACGAAAAAATGACTAGATCAAAATTACACCCCAGTTTATGTCCATAACCAATGATCAAAATTACACCCGACTTGATGTTCATAAGCCCCTTATGCCACTTGAATGGATCTTCGACTAACTGGTTGTGATTGTGAATATTCTGCAGCTTCAGTGGAGCCGGTGCCACTGTCAGTGTCATACATGTCTCTAAAAGAGGCTGTGGTGGAGAAAATAGAGAACAAGACTGGATCAGCAGCTGCTTTGTACAGCTTCGTTTCAAGAGATTCGTCTTTAAAGGATCGGTACTCTAAATTTACAAATGACGTGGTAGGATTAGTTGCTCTAATCATGACTGCTCCAACTCACAACCTTAGCCGGTAATGTCATTCTACTTTTTGAGAAATAATCTCCGACAAATTTGCATTTGACATCTATTTGATATCTATTTTTGATTTTGCAGCTCATTAGCTGAATACCTGGGAGAAGATCAAATGCTGGCCATAGTTTGTCACTCAAAAACTGTCATGACAGCGCCCGGGAAGTATGATCTCGAGCTCAAGTCCTTGGCTTCAGAACTTGGGACATGTATCAGAGGCAGTCGGTTATTTATATGTCTCGAAGACATAAGGCAAGTCAATATTATCATCAATGTACATCCTCTAGTTTTTCCGAAACTATATTCTGACATTAAATTTACAGGGTGTTTTCGGGAAGCATGGTCAAGCAGGGTTCTAAAAAAAGACTGTCTTTACCTAACCCGAGTTTACCTGATGGAACAACTCCACCGGGGTTTCTCGGGTTTGCTGTCAACATGATTGACATAAGTGCCGAACATCTAAACATCAGAACATCGGCCGGCCATGGTCTTCGAGAGACTCTATTCTACACACTCTTTGGCGAGCTTCAAGTCTATGAAACTAAGGACGACATGCTACGGTCTTACTGTCGTGGGTGTGCAAAAGACGGTGCAGTTTCTTTGGACGGTGGAATCGTGCGAGGAAATGGAATGATTACATTAGGCTGCAAGTATGATCTTCAGTTAACAGGAAACCATATAATACTACATGTTCATCACTTCATTCACCTGAAATTTATACAGTTCATTATTTTCACATTTCAGGGAATTGGATGTGGTTTTTCCAGTAAATGCTGAGGAAAACCAGTTAGTCGTCTCATTATCTGAAACAACAGGCAATGTAGAACATCTCCAAGAAATGGTTAAAAAGAAGCGACAGCAAATCGAAGAGAATGAAGAGGAGTTGAGCATAGTGGAAGAAACGATCAGTTACATAAGCCAAAAGAGAAGTCAAGAGTTGCAGGAGTTTCAAGAAAAACACGCATCTTATTACAAGTTGATTGAAGAAGTCGAAGCTAAGAAAGGGCCTTTGTTGCAGAGATTGTCTCATCAGGCAATCCCGATGAACTTGGACAGTCCCGGTCTGTAGTTCTAGCATTCATGCGCGACACTTTTTGGGTTAAGGGTATATAAGTTAACCGGTAGTTTCAAGAAAAACATGCATCTTATTACAAGTTGATTGAAGAAGTCGAACCCAAGAACGGGTCTTTGTTGCAGAGATCGCCTCAGGCAATCCTGATGAACTTGGACAGTTCCGGTCTGTAGTTCTCGACTTCTAGCATTCATGCGCGATGCTTTTTGGGTAAGGGTATATAAGTAGTAAATCGGTAGTGCAGACAGGTATTTTTGGGGTTAATGTTGATATCAGAATATCACACGTGAAACCGTCTCATGAAAAACTACAACCAGAGTTGATATATGTAGCTGGAATATTGGAAGAATCTCCTTTGTTTGAAGGATTTCACCATGGAATATATAAGTAAGCCTTTTCTCTATTATAACATGCTAATTATATTAAATCTAAATTAATTATGTGTAAAACAATTTTCCGTCTCAGTCATTTATTTACATTTGATTAAAATATTTTTCATAAATAATTTATAAAAATAATTAAATAACTGTAACGGAACGAGTAACTGTACTACATTTCTATCTTTGGAAGGTAATAATGGAGTCTGAATGTCTGATACTCCCTCTGCCTTTTAATGATTTACCCATTATATAATCATTTAGGTGGTATTTCGTACTCCGTATATTTTAATCAAATGGGTAGAATATAAAAAAACGGAGGAAGTATATACAGGGTAATTATTAGTTATGAATTAGTATAGAAAATATAAATAGTGGGGGCAAATTAGTGGAGCAATACTGTAACATAAAAAAATAAAATACTTGTAGAAATCATGTGACATGCATAAATAAAAGGCAAAATGTTGTATACGGTATATTCATCTTAAATTTATATTCTTTCCGTTCTAATCATTTGTATACATTTGCTTTATGCACACATGTCGATATTCGTTTTCTTTTGTCTATATATTTTGTTACGTATTATTAAAAGTTATAAAAATTTGATATTCATAATTTATTTGATTAGATGATTTAAACAAGATCTCATGAATATATTTTATCTTATATATTAAAAGTTATATCGAAAATTCATCTTATTTATAAATAGTGTCAAAAAAATAAATGTTTAAAATTCGTTGGAACGGAGGGAGTAGTAGTAACTGATTACTTAGTTGAGAATTTGAGATATGATAAAAGCAAAGGGTTAGGTAAAACTGTAGAAGTTTGTTTCACCTATCCAAATTTGTAAATTTAAGACGGATAAATCGTCTTATGGGACATTAACCGATGAAGAAAGGCCAATGACCAGTGCATTATCACTTTCTCACATTTACATTTACATTTACATTTACATTTACTGCTCCACTATCTAGCTAGTGAGATAAATTTAACTACCCTGTACCAAAGACCAAAGGAGCTAGTGAAGTGAGAGGTCAGTAAAAATGGCTCCGACCAACTCCAGCTCTCCGGTAAGTTTAATTTCTCTTTCCTTCTACTTCCCCCTTGTTTACTTACTCCTTTTCTGCATGCATGTCGGGGTTTGAACTTGTGATCTCTGACTCTTATGAAACCCGTTCAACCAAAATCTTAAGACGATGGTTGACCTCTCATGACCTTACCAAATACTCGCCCTCTTCATATGAGAGGTCTCGCCGAGTAATAGTTGGATCTCGAGTCTCGACCATCATTTTAAGGTTTTGGTTGAGCATCTTAGTAGTTTCCAAAGAATGGAATTTTAGCCCATGGTAGGGAGTTTGTGAATTACCCACTTTTCAAGCCCAATAGACATTTAATTGAAGCCCAATGAACATTTAAAGTGAGGGAGCGTGATAAAAAATATAAATATAATAGTTGGACCTCAACTGATAGTGAAGCCCAATATGGGCTTCTAGTAAAAGGTGTAAAAAATAGTCCAATAGTAAGTTGAAGCTTGTGTTGTAGCTAGACCTGATAAAAGTAACTCAACCCAAACTCGATTTGACCCCTGAACAGAAGACGTGTAACCCGAATTGACTCGGCTTGACCCGAAACTGACCCGGACATTATTATAGAAAACGAGTCGATATTCCTAAAAAAAGTTCAAAATAGCAAACCCGAAATGACCCGACCCAACCCGAAGCTGACCTGACCCGTTGACCCGTTTTGCCAAGTCTAGTTGTGGCTCGACTTGAACAGTGCTTAGGCCTTTGTTCTTTTGGGCTGAGTTAGACTGGAGTGGGTTAAGGCGTTGAACTGAGCTAAACTGAGCTGACTAACTCAAGTGGTTGAAGTAGCTTAGACAAAATAAACCTTTGGGACTGAACTGAAGGGAAGTGAAGTGTTGAAAAGAACGTGGCGTGATGGTTCTAACTTCTAACCGATAACCCTTGTTGTTGTTGTTGTTGTTGTTGTTGTTGTGTTTTTTGACAGATTCCAGTCAATCCAAACACATTCGCTGTACACAATGTCGAATCCATGAACATCACAGATCCAAATAACACTAATGTCAAAACTGAAAACGGTGTACCCAATGGCGTTCCTGATGCTAATATGTTAATGACAAACTCAAAGGTTGGTTCGATCACGGTTCCTCCTGTGGCGCCCATCGAATTAATCTTACTTTAGAATGTCGACATGTCGTGCAATGTTCATTTGAACGACGTTTAATGTGCAGAAAATGCAAGATGAACTCGAGAAAACAGGATCTAAACTGAGACAACACGAGGATAATTTGAAATATCTGATGGCTCAGCGAAATCAGCTTGATGATGCCATTCTCGATTTGCAAGGTATAGCGACTTCTTATCCACCACTAGATAATTAGAAGAGTCGGAGTAACATGTTTTCGCTTATGTTTTTGTTTTTGTAGTTAGCCTCAGTAAGACCCTTTCTGTACATCCACCGAGCACTGAAGATGCTGGTTCATCTCGTGGCCACAGTGAGGCAGAAACTGTCGAGCAAATCACAAAGCATGAAAAATCTGCAGCGGGTATTTTCTGCCTCCTCAAAAGCCGCGCTGATGTCCAACTTCCTCACCGTATTTTGTCCCAGGAACTTCTTGGTGTTGTTGCTATTCTAGGAAAAGTCGCCGATGATAATCTCAGCAGGTAAAACAAAATCAAAATCGGTCATGTTTGGTTGAGATGGTTCATTGATCTATCAGTCTGATCGATCATCTTCTTTTTTTCACCCTGTAGGCTTTTTTCAGAGTACCTCGGCCTGCAGACGATGCTGGCAATCGTCTGCAAGACTTACAACGGGATAAAATCTCTGGAAACATACGACTATGAAGGAGTAGTGAACAGATTTTCCGGTATATACACACTTGGTGCATCCATTGGACAAACTCTGAAGGGCAGATTTCTTGTTATATGTCTCGAAAACTTAAGGCCATATGCTGGTGAAATAGTAGAATCCGATCCACAGAGGGTGCTTGATATTCCGAAGCCACGACTGTCAAACGGTGACATTCCAGCTGGATTTCTTGGGTTTGCAGTCAATATGATCCATGTCGATAAAACCCATTTGATCTTGGTGACATCAAACGGTTGTGGTCTAAGGGAAACGTTGTTCTATAATCTGTTCGCTCGTCTTCAAGTGTATAAAACTCGTGCTGAGATGCTTATTGCTCTTCCTTGCATCACTGACGGTGCTGTTTCTTTAGATGGTGGAATGGTTAAGGAAAATGGTGTCTTCTCCCTCGGCTGCAGGTAACTTTTTTGTTCAGTTCAGTTAAGTTAAACTCAATTCAGTTCACTGTCAGTTAAACTGACTTCAGCTGGTTTAGGGAGGACGTGAGCGTGAGATTCCCAATATGCACGATGGATCATCGTTTTTCTGAAAAGCATTATGAGCTCGAGAACCTGCTACAGCAGAGAAAATGGGAGAAGGAACGACTTCAGGAGGATATTCGGAGAGAACAGGCGTTACTGGATCAAGAAAAATATAACTTTCAATTGCGAAAGCAAGATTTACTCAAGGTTTTTACCGACTCAAGGTAAAAATTCCTGCGATTCTATGTGTTTCTGATACAAGAATAAGATTTTGACACTCGTTTCATTATTGACAGTGTACTCTAGACAGCAGGAACTCTCGTCGTTGCTGGTCATGCGAAATAGCGAGCTTTTTTCTGATCATCATGTTTGGCGCGAGTTATATGTACTGTGTTTTTCCATGTCGAGTTCGTTTATTTCTAGCATCGTTTGTGTAGAAGACGTGTTTTTTTCATGCCGGTTATCCTGACCCGAAAGCTGAAACCGATGTATAAATAACTTGTATCCCGAAACTTTATGAAACCCTTTTAATTTTTAATTTTTTTGTTCAATGAAGCGCGTACTTAGTCGCATTACTAGTCTTCACTATCAGGCTAATCAGTCACGTCTAATGTCAAGATCATTGTAACAAATACGTTTTTACGTTACATTAACGCGTCGAAAAAACGTGTTATTGCTAACGAAGGAAGATCAATTGTTAAGGTTAAAATTTTCATATTTACACGATTTTCGAATTCATCGACATTAAATTTACCTTATCGAACCTGTGAGTCTGTGACCTACGGAGTATTAACCAAAACGTCTAGGGTTTTAAATTTACCTTGGGGTAACTCTCCTACACGGTTTCACTTACATCGTCGACCACTCTTAAACCCTAATGATTAAATCATGTCTCGAGGTCTAAAATCCGAGTTCTGAATACTCCCTCCGTCCCAATGAATTGTTTGCCTTTCTATTTTAGAAATGTTTTTTACATGTAATTTGATCATTGGCTCCACATGTCACGTCCTAATTGGATCTCTTTCCATTAGTGCCAAAACCAAAGGCAAATAATTTATTGGAACGGAGGGAGTAGGTAATTGTAATAATGTTAAAAACTTAAAAGTCGTGAGTCGTGACGAAGAATTTATTGCTCGTGAGACCCGTGTGGGTTAGGATCCTATTTGATTCGAACCCGGACAAACCAAACGGGTTAGACCAACTTACTTGAGTTTATGAGTCATGAACAGTTGTTGAACCAACTATCAGCAAAGAAGGGTTTTGGGGGAAAAATTGAAAAAATCGACTTCGTCCTCTTCAATTCAAAGGTAATTCCCTGATCGATTTTCTGGGTTCAATTAATTGTATGTTCTCATTGATTTCTCAAGTATTTCCGAATCTAGGGTTACAGCCATTGATTTTATCCTTTCTCCTTCATTTTCGCAGTTATTGATGTAATTAGGGTTTTGTAGTTGTTTTATGAGGATTGATTGAAGATTTGATTTTTTCTTTCTTCTTCAATTTCGCAATTTTGGGTTTTTTAGTTGTTTTATGAGGATTGATTGATGATTTGATTTGTCCTTTCTTCTTCTTCATTTTCGCAATTATTGATGTAATTAGGGTTTTGTAGTTGTTTTATGATGATTTGAGTGAGTCTTGTATGAGATGAGACGATTTCATTTCGTGTTGTGAAATTACTGTGAGTGTTTTAATGGAGATTGAATTACTGCTGGGATGTTAAATTGGGTTACAGCGGCCATGGAGTTATGGTTGTTTTTGCTGAATCCATGCCAGTTATTTAGAATCCAGTCGGGTTATTGCATTCTCCGATAACTTTGAAGCCATTGTTGAAATTTACGCTTTTGTTTGAGAGGCGGTCGTGCAAAATTAGCCGTCTTCATAGCCATGCTGAAATTAGGCTCATCTGTACTTCAATAATGGAGTTATGGTGTTTTCTTATGGAATTATGGCAAATTAGGCTGATCTGTACTTCAATACTGTACTTCTAAAAACGTTTCTGTTCGTGCATTTGTCTGGAGCAAAAGGGTCGAGTATTGAGAGAAGTACTTGTTCCTGTCATTGAAAATATTGAATTGCAGAAGTACTCCTGTGTTCATGTTATTGTATCAGCAAGACAGTAGAGAATTGAGAGATTGTTTTGATTGAAATTGTTGATATGCCGAATCATTTGAATTTTTGGAAGATATTAGACTCTAATGCTGCGATGCTTTCTTACATTTCACTGGGATGTTACTTGTCATTTCTGCTAATTTCAATTGCAGTAAAACTCAAGCGACTTTAAATCACGTAAAACGTGAAATGAATAAGAATCTCAATTTTTTTAGAATCTTCACGGCTTCGCTGTAGTTACTGTGTTACTGTGACTTTTCATCTGACATTGACTTGCCTGTGTCCGACATTTGATACATGAACATTACATGGGTATGACTGTATGACAACACTTGGTCGCTTTGATCAAAGCCAAAAAATATGAGGAACATTCCTGTAACCGAGTCCTTGGACTTGTCTCTGTCTTCGATACTCTTTTATCCGACATTTGATACATGAACATTACATGGGTGTGAAGACACTTGGTCGGTTTGATCAAAGCCAAAAAATGAGGAACATTCATGTAAAACCGAGTCCTTGGACTTGTCTCTGTTTTTATCTGATGACAAAACTGAATAATGTACCAACTTCTTATGGACAGAAACTTCAGGTATTATGGCGAGCAAAGCCGTGAAAACAGTAGCTAAAACAGCAGCACAATACCAATACCCATGGCAAGAGAAGCTAGTAAAGTACAAAGACGAACTCACGAAAGGAGTATGGGGTTACTGGGAACTCGGGGCATGGAAGCCATTAGGCATCAGTGCACGCAGACGAGCCAGACTCCGTAAAGAAGTACTAACAGCTGGACAAGACTGGAATTACGATCCAGAAAGGAAGGAGATGAGGACTAAACGGAAAGGACACAAAGTCGATAGAATTGCAGCTGAGAAGAGGGCTCAAACTGCTGAACTAATGAAGAAGATGCCTCAAATGTTACTCGACTACAAGAAACGTAGGTGGGAGAAGAAGATGAAGGACGAGGAGACCTTCCCTAAGTAGACCTACTCTGATCTTACATATGAGACCGACTCCTTTCTTTTTTTTGTAATCGTTGTGTTTTTAGGTTACTTGAACTAGACCCACCCCTCGTTTTTGAGATCCAAAGACGGTCTCTTTTCGTGCTAGTGTTTTATTTCATCCAACCCGGCTTCCATTAGCAATCTGGTTGTCGGTTTTTTTACAGAATTTGACGTTTTGAGGATTCGAGATGCCCAAATTATTTCGAAAACTGTTCAGACTTCAGAGAGACCATTTTTCTGTGTTTTTTTTTTCTGTGTTTTTTTTTAATTCACCTTTTTCTGTGTTTTGGCACAGAGGAAACAGATTTTAAGAAAAATTTTAAAAAAAAAAAAGTTGAAAAAAAGGTCCCACCGAGACTTGAACTCGGGTTACTGGATTCAGAGTCCAATGTCCTAACCACTAGACCATGGGACCATTGATGACCAATATTTACGGCTTTGTTTTTATGAACCTTTTAACTTTGGTCTTCTAGCCCGGTTCATTCTTTTATAATGTTCGGTTTGTTATACACTTCGATTTGAACCGTGAAGGTCGAAACAATATGTTTCATTTTTTTCTGGAGTTTTTTTATATCACGTGTCTAGGATCGCTTCATGAGGTACGTTGTCCGACAAATCCAAACAACATGTGTTTACGTTGGTTTTGTTTGACTAATTGATTTTCGGTCGATGATGGTTTAAATCTTCTGTTGTGATTTTATCTGACCGCATAAACAATCCGTGCCAGTTTTGGACTTTTTTTGTTTCAGATTTTTGAATTCCTGAAACATAAATTCTTGAGTGAGACGGTCTCTCAATAACTTATTGAGAGACCACTTTTCAGTACCACCCTATGTTCTATTCGTACCCTTAAATGACAACTTTGTTTTGTAACTGTTTTTATAAGAAACGTACCCTCTTTATATTTGTATACACTTTTATGTTTATCGTACCTACTTCTATAAGATTTAGTACCACTGTTACTTCCATTTGTATTAGTCTCTCAGGAAACCTACTCTTTCTGAAAATCGTGTATACATACTTCAATTTGAGCTGTTCGAGAGGTTAGACTGGACGACTGGGCCGCCTTTCATCTTTTATGATTAACCTTAATCAGATATCATATCTTCTAAATTTTGATTATTTAACTTGAAACTGCATAAATACGCTTACATAAAGAGAATCCGAAGTATTCTTAAAATCTAACGCGTCACTGAATACTGATTCAATGTAAATGACCTAAACGCGTCATACATCGTACATCACCCAAACATAAAATGACCTGACCCGTTCTGATCCGATATCGTACCCAATACACATACACTTCCAAGCATCTCAAAGTCCAAAGGCTAGTCAGTGTGTAAGAAGTAAGAACTCTTCGTCTCTTCCCCGCCCAACCAGACTAGTAGACTGATTGTATTCTATTCTCCATTTATTCCCCATAATAATAATAATAAAATCTCATTGATTCTCCGTTAAAAGATGGGTATCAATCTCCTTGATCATCTCCATTAATTATTTCTTCATTCTTCTCCGTTTTAGAGAGAAACAAACTAAGAATGGATCCTTACCGACCCGTTTTGGATTTCGGGTCGGCGAACGGCGGCGGAGGTGGAGGGGGAAATGTTGACGGGTGGGGTGGTGTGTTTGGTGAAGGAGATGATATCGTGGGGTTGTTGTTAGGTGAGGGAAATGACCCTTTTACCCTTGGTGGGAGTAGTGGTAGAGGAGGAGGAGGAGGAGGAGGAATTGACGATTCTGCCCCTAATGTTGTGAGTATTGAGAGAAAAGATTCGAACTTTGGTGGAATTGGGGAAGTGGGTTGTTCTGGGAATGTTGATTTGAGAGCTTTGGGTGAGGGGCAAAAGAGGAAGAGGGGTAGGCCTAAAGGGTCTACTAGTAAGAAAAGTAGTAAGAAAAGTGGTGATGGTGATGGAGGAGAAGGAGGAGTTAGGGTTCAAGTTCAGGGGCAAATTGGGAATTTGAAGGCGGGTTTTGATGGTGGTGGAGGAATTGGGTTTCAGGGGCAAATTGGGAATTTGGGGGTTTGTGAGAATTTGAAAGCGGGTTTTAATGGTGGAGGGATTCAGTTTCAGGAGCAAATTGGGAATTTGGGTTGTGCTGAGAATGTGAAAATAGGGTTTGATGGTGGAGGAATTAAGTTTCAAGGGCAAATTGGGAATTTGGGGGTTTGTGAGAATTTGAAGGCGGGTTTTGATGGTGGAGGAATTGGGGTTCAGAGGCAAATTGGGAATTTGGGTTGTGGTGAGAATGCCAAGGTTGGTTTTAATGGTGGAGGAATTGAGTTTCAGGGACAAATTGGGAACTTGGGGGTTTGTGAGAATGCCAAGGTAGGTTTTAATGGTGGAGGAATTGGATTTCAGGGGCAAATTGGGAATTTGGGGGTTTGTGAGAATGCCAAGACGGGTTTTAATGGTGGAGGAATTGAATTTCAGCCATTTCAGGGGCAAATTGAGAACTTGGGTTGTGGTGAGAGTGTGAAGGTAGGGTTTGATGGTAGAGGAATTGAGTTTCAGGGGCAAATTGGGAAATTCGGTTGTGATGAGGATGTAAATGTAGGTTTGATGGGTGGAGGTAATGGTGAAGGATTTGGGGCCGAGGGGCAATTCGGGAATTTGGGTTGGGGTGGAGGTAAAGGAGATGGATTTCAGGATGTTTGTAAGAGGGTTAGGGAGTTGTTTGAGTCTGATAGTGAGCAAGATGAGGGTTTAGTAGAGGGTAGGAACAATCTTCTTGATTTTGGAAATGAGGAAAAAGATGGGAATTCGTGTCGTGAAGGCGTAGGCGGAGGCGAGTCAGCTTTAGTTTCGTATGGTTGCGATGAGGTGGTCGTTCCTGTGAAGAAGCGAGGGCGGCCAAAGGGGTCGAAGAATAAGCCAAAAGTTAGTTGTGGTAAGGTTAGTGGTAAAGGGTTGAGCAACAAGGTCGAGGGTGGTCAAAGTGGTGGTAAAGGGTTGAGCAATGAGGTCGATGGCGGTCCAAGTGGTGGTGAAGGGTTGAGCAATGAGGGTGGTCCGAGTTGTGTGAGGGTAGAGGAAGGTGCCATTATCTGTGGATTGATGGTTGTTGATTCTGAAACTGTGGGTAGGACCGGAGTAGACGGGTCTAGGGGTTTAAAGAGGATAAAGAAGGCTAAGGATGGTGAGGGTTTAAGGAGGAGGAGGAGAAGTAAGACTGTAAGTGAGTCGGAGTCTAGACGTTGTGAAACCGATGGTACTAAGGATGTGGAGGGTTGGGAATTGGCTGTTATTCCCAATGGTTGGGAAACAGCGATTTCTCTGAATGGTTGGGAATTGGCTGTTTCTCCTGACAAGATTGAAATCGAGGATGACATGGAAGTGAAGAAGCATGGGCGTGAGCGTGGGCAGCCCAAGGGGTCGATAAAAAAGAATAGTTTGACTATGGCCTGTCATGAGCCTGAAGACGAGATTGAGAAGGAAAACGGTGTTATGGAGGATGGTATGGGTGGGGAGAAGCTTGTTGAAAAGGTGGAGAGGCGAGGACGGCCAAAGGGTTCAAAAACTAAGAGGAAATGTGATCTAGTGTTGTGGAGTGAGGTTAATACAGATTTTGGTAAGGTAGAGGATGGAGATACTGTCATTGTTTGTTCATTGCCCGCTTTTG
Organism: Agrostemma githago; assembly: GCA_958450325.1. Lineage (NCBI taxonomy): Eukaryota > Viridiplantae > Streptophyta > Magnoliopsida > Caryophyllales > Caryophyllaceae > Agrostemma > Agrostemma githago. The sequence continues at coordinate 76,427,053 of OY288244.1, forward strand.
ATTCCGTCAATGAGGTTGACACCTCAGAGAAAGAAAGTCGGATTGAGGGTTTAGAGACGAGGGTGAAGGTAAAGAAACGAGGGCGACCCATGGGTTCAAAGAAGATGAAATGTGAGGGTGCATTGGGCGAAGCAAGTGAAGGTGTTGGAAATGAGACAGTTAGAGCTCAAGTTCCTCGAAGAAGAAAGAAGCGTGGACGGCCTAAAGGGATGAAAAATAAGAGGGTAGTTCTTGTTGGGGGAGTACTTCATAAAGTTTTGAGCTCGGATGCTGGGAAAAGGAGGATGATTGCTGAGAAAGATGTAGGAAGCTTTGTGGCGTTTCCTACGGAGTCTAGACCTTGTCAAACTGTTGATACTGCGCAGCAACCACAACCGATAAGAGTTGAAAAGCTGAGGCCTAGGAGAAAGGCTGCTAATTACCATATCGCAGCAAATGAGACGCCTGAGGTATAGCTTCATGGAAAACTGATAGTCACTTCTACTTACTTTTATGCTATATGTGGATGGTTCTGTAGTTATGTTAGTTTATGTCTTTAGCTCTCGTGATATTTGTCTGTTCGTTGCAAGGTCATCGCTTTAGATTGTTATGTATGATTGAAAAGATTGAAGTTTTGGAGAATGAATACGATATAGCTATGGAAACTGTCTTAATGAACGATATTGGTGGGTCAATCATGAAAGAATGGAAATACTACTATTATGCGTTTTCACGTGATTGTTTCATTGGAGATGACTTTGACTATTTCTGATAATGATTCATGTTAGTCGACCCCAAATCTTTTTAGAACCAAGGCTCTGATGTTGTTGTCGACTTGTTGTACAGCAAAATGAGAACAGATTCATGAGTACACATGCTTATGAAATCGGTTTATTAGTTTCATTTTTTGTTTGAAATAAAGCAAAAATGGCTCATGAACTCTCTAAGTTTCTTGGATTGTGCGATGTTGTTTTATTTATGCTTCTCTCGGGAGTGGCTTCTTTGTGTTGCCATTGCAGTTTGTGACAGGCAAGAAGCTAGACTAGCTACTGTCGTTCACGTTCTGTATCTGCCTTGTTATTTCTTTCATGTTTGGCTTGAAAAGTTGAAAGTATGTAGCTATGTTTCGAGTAAGTCTACACGACTTGGATTGTAGTCATTCTGATAAGATATATTGTTCAGGAAGTCGACGGCCTGAAAAAGGAGCAGAGTTCACAGTGTCATCAGTGCCAAAGGTGTGATAGAGATGACGTTGTCTCCTGCTTACTTTGCAAAAGGAAGCGTTATTGTTATCCGTGCCTTGAAAAATGGTAATGTACTTTAAACTCAAATAAAATTCTCCATTATTCAAGTAAAAAATTATATCAGCACAAAATTCATCGTTTCTATGGGAGTGATTTATCTAAAAGCAGTTGGATTAGTATGCATGTTATTTACGATAACTTTAATAATATGTTGTTGAGATTATTTGAATCTTAACGATTTGTTGCAACCATTGTTGATCGACTAGTTTTATAATTTATATCCTGTCTCAAAATAAAGCTCGATGAATCAGGTATCCTGGAAAAACAATAACGGAAGTGCAGGAGGCATGCCCTTTTTGTTGTGGCAACTGCAATTGTAGATTCTGTCTTCAGGAGAACCTAGTTATAGAGGTGCAAGCACTTCTTCAGCTCTCCGTTTCTTCATTGCCTAGTGTTCCGGCCATGGTTGTGACTAATTTTGTACTATTAGTGTGTGACACGTAATAAGTTTGATGTTTGCAGGCAAGCAGTAAAGGAACGAATAGCAAGGTGAAGTTAGAGAGATTACTTTACTTGATGCGGAAAATCAATCCCCTTCTAAGACACATACAAGCGGAACAAAACCTTGAGCTAGACGCAGAAGCTAGAATAACTGGTATACTCTTCTGCCAATGCCTAATCTATATCGAACCAATGTGTTGTGATCGACACACTGTGATATATACTAGTGTTGACGCATGCAGAGTTGCATGGTCTGCCTTCAAAATCATTGTTTCAACGAAAGATATAAACAATGGGTGACAATCTTTAGTTTGCTGGGATTTTTTTTGCCTGTATCCAGCTTTATATATATATATATATACGAGTATTTTTTTTGGGTGACAACTTGACCACTTCAGATAATGATTCATGTTAGCCGATCCCAAATCTTTTTGGGACTAAGGCTTTGATGTTGTTTAGTTGGAAGCGCTTTAGCAAATAAGTAATGAGTAGTTGTTTATCGTTAGGTATATTCCAAGTACCAAGTTTTCTCTAATTAATTTCGCTTTATGTGTAGGCAGACTTATTAAAGAAGAGGACATGAAGACGACTAGACTTGATCTAGATGATAGAGTATACTGGTATAGTATTTTTTTTTCTTTTTTTTTTGTGTGTGGCGTGTTTTCATACTTTTGAAGACAATTTCACTGTTACAGCATCTTGAAAAAACATCCGTTCACTTTTTTCGGATTTTATTTTTCTTACTTTCCTCAAAATGTTGTCCTTGGTTCTTCTTGGTTAGATGTTGGGATGATAATGTACATTTATAATTTCGATTGACAGCGATAACTGCAGTACTTCCATTGTAAATTTGCATCGAAGCTGCCCCAATCCATCATGTTCTTACGATCTCTGTCTATCCTGCTGTCAAGAATTAAGAGAAGGTTCAATATCCGATGGAGTTGAACCCGACTCTTCATGTCAAAGGCTAAGGGAGTCGGTAGTTGGAAATTGTTTACCCGGTCGAAATTGTTGGGAAACTTCTGTAGATGGCATAATTCCTTGTCCTCCTAAACCATTTGGTGGTTGTGGCCTTCACATGCTAGAACTAAGACGAATCTTCAAACCGAATTGGGTAGACAATCTGATAAAAAGCATCGACGAAGTCACGACTGATTATAATTTAACTGACGAGGATACTCGTCCGGAGTGCCATTCTTGCTTAAAAACATCGTCTTTGGATGTTGAAGGAAGTCCCCAAGAAACAAGAAAGGCAGCATCAAGGCACGAAATGCATGATAACTTTCTTTACTGTCCGAGTGCTATGGACATCGATGAAGTTCAAACTGATCATTTTCAATGGCATTGGAGACGAGGCGAGCCTGTAATTGTTAGGGATGTTTTGAAAAGAGCTTCCGGTTTGAGTTGGGAACCGATGGTTATGTTCAGGGCTTTCAGAGGAGCGAAAAAGATACTCAAGGAGGAAACTCACGCTGTGAAGGCAATCGATTGTTTGGACTGGTGTGAGGTATGTGAAATGCTTTCAAGGTATGATGGTGGTTTTGAATGTGTTATATGATATTGTATCCGCACCCATTTTTCGCGTTTGGAAAATTGGAAAATTTATAGTAATGTTTGGAGTGTTGGATACGACTATTTTGAGCAAAGTTTTCGATTTGATGGTCTAAAATGAAGTGTCAAAGTGTCGTGTCTGACATGCGGCACGACACCTAAGTGAAGTGTTTGAGTAACATAGGTTATGGCCATTGACCACATCCTCAACTTCCGTCTTTTTGTAGGTGGAGATTGATATCTATAACTTTTTCAAGGGCTACGTGGAAGGTCGTTTACACAGTAACGGTTGGCCAGAGATTTTAAAACTGAAGGATTGGCCTGCTTCGAATTCATTTGGAGAATGCTTGCCTAGACACAATTCCGAGTTCATAATGATGCTTCCCTATAGTGATTATACTCATCCCGAATCTGGCATTCTGAATCTTACCTCGAAGATTCCTGATGGCGCTCCAAAGCCAGATTTGGGACCCAAAACATATATTGCGTATGGACATAAGGAAGAGCTTGGCAGTGGTGATTCCGTGACAAAACTGCATTGTGATATTTCTGATGCGGTAATGATTTCATTTCCAGTATCTTGCGTTCACAGATAAATGTCGATAATCGCTCAAAACTGAGACGATCTCATGTTAATATAATGTACAACACGCTGTTAGGCGCTCTTGTCCAATAACTCGTGTTTTTCTTTCTTTCCTTAGGTTAATGTGTTGATGCATACAACGACAGTGAATCTTGACTCACGGACGCAGAAGACAATACACAAGCTGAGAACTGGTGCGCAACAAAACTCAGATTTTGGTATGCATTCTGCTATCGTTGAAGAATTTCCGTGCACTGCAGAAGCTGACTGTGCAGATAATCCAACCTGCGCGCCAAAAGCTCCGAACTTCAGTGGACAGCAGGATTCCGTGTTTCAGCAGGACAACTTGGAAGGAAATAAGGTCCACGGAGGTGCGGTCTGGGACATTTTTCGAAGGGAAGACGTTCCCAAAATTGTCGAATATTTACGAAAGCACTATCTGGAATTTCACCACATCAATAACCTTCCTCTCAAATCTGTAAGTATAAATATAACGGTTTGTAAATTTGTTTTCAAAGTTGTGAACTTTTGTCTTTGATGTTTATTGATCCCGTGTACACAGGTCATTCATCCTATCCACGATCAAACCTTCTACTTGAACGAGAAGCATAAGAAACAGCTAAAAGAAGAGTTTGGTAAGAATTTTTCTGCTTACTGTGGTCGCTGCTTTATCATACCGATGGTCACTTCATATTTCTCATTTTTGTTGCATTTTTTTTATCGTTGTAGACGTTGAACCTTGGACATTTGAACAGCATCTTGGCGAGGCTGTTTTCATTCCCGCTGGTTGTCCACATCAAGTCAGAAATAGGCTCGTAAGTTCCTCTTTTTCTTACGAGTACTCCGTATATGTTTTGCATGTCCACTGAGGAGCTATGGAAACGTCTTGTTTTGTTTGCAAACTGTATATATATGAAGAACTGATAAAAACAACTGTCTCTTCAGTCGTGCATCAAAGTCGCGCTCGACTTTGTATCACCTGAGAATGTTCAGCAATGCATTCAGCTGACAGAGGAATTCCGTCTCCTACCCAAAAACCATAGATCTAAAGAAGACAAATTGGAGGTTTGTTGACCCAAAAGTCCGTTTCTTTTCATTTGTGATTAATATGAGAAGCTTGAAGAAGTTCATCGGTTTTGTTTCAGGTGAAGAAGATGGCGATATATGCAGCGAGTGCAGCTCTGAACGAAGCCAGAGAACTGATGACAGATCCTGAACTAGTATCGACTCAAACGACAAGGCCAAACTAGAGTATTTTTTTCGCTCTTGAATAATTTGATCACGCATTCATCCCTTTCTATATATGATTAGATATATACATGGATTTCGATTCAGGTTATACATATAACCATTCGATTGATTAGTACTAACTCGGGTTTTTGCAATGAGGAATGATCAAATCGAGCATTGTAAGATCGGCCGCCCTTTTGTTGTATTGTTGTTGTAAACCTTCTTCGATTCTCATTAAAACCATTTGATTCGATATTAATCGATTTGTAAATAACATTAGAATAATTAATTAGTAATGAGAGTTATTTGAATGTTACTGCCTCCGTCAATCATTTATTTACTTTTAATTAAAATATTTCTTACTAATTAGTAGATTATTTTTTTGCGAAAATAATTACGAATTTATAATGATAAATATATGAATATCAAGTTTTATCAACAATTTATAATGATATTATATGTGGAATCTGAATCCTCTTTTGAAGTCATTGTCTCATTGACTATTCTATTTGTTTTATTGAGCATTTAAGCTTCATTTGTCATCAAGCAAACCCAAGATTCTTTCTAATTTTATGTATGCAAAAAAGAAACGGTTTCTCAATAACGTTATTGAAAGATCGATCTCTTACGTCATAACGAGAATTAATTCACTTTCTTTACTCAAGATTCAAATTGGATAATAAATCACAAAAATGGAAGGAATCATACTAAGATCGTCACAACTCAGAACAGAGATCAACTGATATCTTTTCTTCTAAGCTCGTTAATGTGGGATTAGACACGGTTTCTTTATATCGAAATGAGTTTAACTAAACGGAAACAAGTTGAAAAGAGATTCTAAGACACGGTTTTTCTCCACGATTTCGGCTCATTTAAGTTTAGTTTAGTTAAATCGACTTCGATAAAAAAAGAGAGACACACATCTAGAGACTTGAAGAAGAAGTTGTCTTGTTTCATTGTGTGTCTTCATCCTCTTGGTGCGTGTAAAAACTGTAAATTATCTCTTTCTTTTATTTTCTACACAAATATATCATCATCAAACACATCATTTTCATCCCTAATTCTCTAATTCTACGTTTTTGATTCCCTTTATTTAATAAAAAAACCGTAAAATATTCATTCAATAACTGCCAAATTACTTTTGATTTCTTCACCCATCACAATTTTCATCCATTGCTTCTCTCTAACGTACTTGCGGTTTTCATTTATCTTCTCCAATATCTAAGACCTACCCATTTCAATTCACCCCCAGTTCTACAAAACCCATGTCTTTGTTTTCTTCATCTAATTACTTTCTATTACTGTAATTTAATTCATTTTCCGTGTGATTTGGGGATTTCTTTTGTGGTTCTTGAACGCATAATCTAAGACCTACCCATTTCAATTCACCTTCAAATCTACAAAACCCATGTCTTTGTTTTCTTCATCTAAAATTACTTTTAAATTACAGTAATTTAATCAATTTTCCGTGTATTTTGGGGATTTTTTCTGTTGTTCTTCAACGGATAATCTAAGACCTACCCATTTCAATTCACCTTCAAATCTACAAAACCCATGTTTTAGTTTTCGTCGTCTAATTTGTTTTTTTTAAAAATTGCTGTAATTTGATCTCTGTTTTTTTAGATTGAGTAGCATTTAATCATGGCAGCATCAGCTATAAGATCGAAATCAACCAAGGAAGCAGCAATTTTGACTGCATATCAATTTAGATACTTTGTTAAAAATAATATGCATATTGGTCGTAGTATGTCTAGTTCTTACACTTCACATAAAGGTAAACAAGATGGTAACTTTATCAGCACTCCTTATCATGTCACTTCTTTTAAGCCTGTTTCACTTGGTGGGGAATTTGTTGAGAAAGCTTCTCAATTTGTGGGATTTGATCATCATAAGAGGAAATCCAGTGCTAAATGTAATGTTTTGAGGTCTTCTGGGGACCCACCTGAGGTTTGGCAGCCTCCAAATGATGGGGTTATGGTTAGGTCAGGGGTTAATTCAGGTCGAGGCGGCGGTGGAGGTGGTGGTGGTGGTCCTGGTGGAAGTGGGGGTGGAAATGAGGGCGGGGCGAATTCGGGTTCTGGTGGTGGTGGAGGTGGGTTTGGATCCAATTCTAGAGATGGGTCTTGGGGTGGGTCAAATTTGGGTGGTAGTTTTCCTACTCCTAAAGAGATCTGTAAAGGGCTTGATAAGTTTGTGATTGGGCAAGAGAAAGCTAAGAAGGTACCGCCTTTTATGCTTATTGAAGTTGGTTTTGTTGAATTTTTGGTTGGTGATTTGTTTGATTGAGATTGTGATTTCATTAGTGGAGTTTTTCTGACTATGGAATGCCATTTTAGTTGAACTTTGAATCGGTGATGTGTTTCGTACTTTCATTAAGATTGTGAGGTTTCCTAGGAGGTATGCTTGACAATGGCTTGACAGAATAGTTTCCGTAGGCCGATTTAGAAATTTCAACATGTTTCATCATAATTGTGATGTCCTGGTGTACATATGTTGCTTTAATGCTTCGTTTGTCATTGCAAGAGCTTTAATTTGATAGTGTTTGGGGGTTAGGAATGTTGTTAATGAGTCGCGAGCTGGTTTCTTCTTTTGCTACTCTTCTTACTGGTATTAACATTTGTTCCCAGCTGCTGTTCTCCTTCCAAGGGTAGCTCTCATGCATACGAGATGAACTCGAATCTTATATTCTTATGTCTCACTTGTAGAATCGTCTCATATATGTTTTTGTGATATCATCGATGTGTACTTGGGTAGTTAATGCCTAATAATTCATCCTTGTATGAGGTTTTGACTTTGAAGTCTTCAGTTTCTATTGCGTGTTGTAATTTTACATGCAGATAAAAAAGATAGTTTCGTCGCTGTTTGTGTTATGAACTAGGTTTATGTTCTGTGCTGCTGATGTTTGCGACTTGCATAACTTTGAATTTAATTGGCATTGGTCCGTTTCCATTTTTCTGTGCTGTGCGCAGGTGCTATCTGTTGCCGTGTACAATCACTATAAGAGAATCTATATCGAGTCATTGCAGAGGTTGGTGATTTCCAATCTATGCCATCTGTTTTCATCGAACTTCATAGATCTTAGAAACACAATCGGAACCAGTCATTTAGGAAGGCCTTAATATCTCTATTGTTCGGTTTTTGTTGTCTCTTACTCTCTTATACAACTTTTTACATCACATTATTAGAATTTCGCATCTACTTCACTTTCGTTGTTCTTTGTTTTGGTAAATATGCGTATAATTTGAAGCCATCCTTGAGTAATTTACTGATATAAGCTAATTGTTTGATGAAATATGGTAAGCTAGGCAATCAGTGGAGTCATCTACTTCCAACTCGGGCCCTATTGACGAACACGTGGAACTTGAAAAAAGCAATATCCTTGTAATGGGGCCTACAGGGTCAGGTAAAGTGTCGTACTTTTACTGCTCCGATAGATTCCATCTCGAATGTTAAAGATTGACGAGCTCGGTTTTTTTCTTGATATCCCTTTATATGCTTCTCGTCGTTTAGCGTCATAAACATCGTTTGGCGTCGGATTTAGGTGTAAAGACCCTTCATTTTTGTAGTGATTTTCCCATTTTATTAACACGGGAATGATGTATATATTATGGAGTTATTATGGTGCGAATTTCAAGACATTTAATTTCGAGACGTAATCGGACCAAAAAAACGTGGATAATAACCTTCAAAATCGACAATTTTCGACGATTTTTATGAGTTTTATTTCCTGCTTCTTTTAACCATTTAGAAACAACCTATATGCGTTGAAATGACTATTAACAGTTAGCAAATGACCGAAGACGACTTAAAATCGAGTACATAGCTTGTTTCTTCAAATTTCTGCATGACTCGAAAAGGACTTATAAGGCCTCTAAATGTCTTTATTTTAAATCATTTTTCCATTTTATTTACACGGGAATGATGTATATATTATGGAGTTATTATGGTGCGAATTTGAAGACATTTAATTTTGGGACCTAATCGGACCAAAAAACGTGGATAATAACCTTCAAAATCGACAATTTTTGAAGATTTTTATGAGTTTTATTTTTTGCTTGTTTTAACCATTTATAAACAACCGATATGCATTGAAATGACTAATAACTGTTAGCAAATGATCGAAGACGACTTAAAATCGAGTATATAGCTTGTTTCGTCAAATTTCTGCGGGACTCGAAACAGACTTAGACTTTATACGCTTCTCTAGAATCATTTGAGTCTCTTCTCATTAGCTTGCTTTTTAATGCTTTCTCAAGGACAGGGAAGACGTTACTGGCAAAGACACTTGCAAGGCTCGTAAATGTTCCCTTTGTAATTGCTGATGCAACTACATTGACTCAGGTATTTCGGGCTATCTAACTAATTTCGAGCTTTGTTTTCTTTTGTCAACTCTATTCGCATTGGAAACTTGTATTATTCGCTATAAGCGAGTGTTTGTTTCTGTACCTTGCTGCAGGCAGGATATGTTGGAGAAGATGTAGAGTCTATTCTATACAAACTCCTAACGGTATCTTCCAAATTGTTTCTGCATTTCGCTACTAAATATGTCGGTTTTATCTGGTTGAGCATGAAATATTTACCACATGTCATGGACTTTTACTTCATTGTAAACCCATTGTTCTTTCTATCATTGGCCATGAAAAGAGAAGCTACATAAGTTTGTGTGATCTTAAGTTATCACTAACACTTTCAAAGCAGGTATTTTTTGCATGCAAGAGAAGCTACATAAGTTGACTGAAAATTTGGTATTTGCAGTTGGGATTTTTGTATCTAGGGTTGATACCTTTCTATGGTTGGAAACGATAATTGGTGAGGGGTTCTTTTTGCAGGTGGCTGATTATAACGTGACGGCTGCGCAGCAAGGCATTGTGTACATCGATGAAGTTGACAAAATCACCAAAAAGGTTACTCCTTTCTATCTGTTGCATCAATTTTGTGCCATTTCGGGTTACATCCACTCACCTTGTTTTTTTTTTGCAATTTGCAGGCTGAGAGCCTTAATATTAGCAGAGACGTATCCGGAGAGGGTGTCCAGCAAGCATTACTTAAAATGTTAGAAGGAACGGTGAGTCAATTTTTAAAATTGCTTTCGAATGCTTTCACAGTTATTTGAGAACTTGCTTTTAATGCATCTTTCAACTGACGTTTGCCTTTTCTCCAGATCGTTAATGTCCCTGAGAAAGGAGCTCGGAAGCATCCTAGAGGTGACAACATCCAGGTACTAAAATGACCACCGTAAACAAGGATTGCATTCATAGTACTAAATCCCCATTTCAGTTACATCTCTAAGATCTTATACGGAATTTTCAGTCCTTGTTGGTGATATTGAGTACATATCATTCGATGTCAATGTTACACAGATGGACACAAAGGACATTCTTTTCATCTGTGGTGGTGCTTTCATCGATTTGGAGAAAACCATCTCAGAAAGGTTCTGTTTTCGATCTGTCATCGTCTTTTCTTGCATTTAGTTTTATTTTCTACTCCATTAATTTTACATGAAGTAATGTTGAGTAAGAAAACCCTACATGTTTGTTACAGACGTCATGATTCTTCCATCGGTTTTGGTGCTCCTGTTCGAGCAAACATGAGAACAAGTGGTCCTACCAGTGCCGTTATAGCTTCGTCCTTGTTAGATAATGTAAGTGTGTCTGACTCTTCTAATCACCTCGCCTACCCTTGTCTGACACTTGACACTCAAACATGTGTATGACACTTGGACTCTTCATTTTAAACCTAAACATGCCGAATTTTCATAAAAATAGCCAAGTCTCACACCTGTCAGATACATCTAGACAAGTCCGAACAACATGGAGATAATAGAAGTATCGCTTAATCATTCCAGAAAGTTCTTTCTAGTCTGGTAGCGATTCTTGTTAATATTCCCGAGTTTATTTGTTTGCTGCTTGATTATGTATCATTCCAGGTAGAAAGTAGCGACCTTATTGCATACGGTTTGATACCCGAATTTGTTGGAAGATTTCCTGTCCTCGTTAACTTGTCAGCCCTCACAGAAGACCAACTTGTCGAGGTAATAATTCTCGTTTCCTTGATCTCTCAAGCCTACAGTACCGTGTCTTTGAATTTGTTTCATATTTCCAGTTATTTCACTAATCTAACCCCTTTTCATGTCGTAGGTTTTAACGGAACCAAAGAACGCACTAGGAAAACAGTACAAAAAGATGTTTCAGATGAACGGAGTAAGTTATCATCCTCTCGTCTATAATGTTTCTGGTTGATCAGATATTTGGAAAACTGCAGTCGCTGATGATTTAGTTTCGTGTCATTCTGTAGGTGAAACTGCATTTCACGGATAAAGCACTGAGACTGATTGCAAAGAAAGCAATAAACAAGAACACTGGAGCTCGTGGATTGCGAGCCATATTGGAGAACATCCTTATGGACGCCATGTACGAGGTAAAAAAAGATCGATAATTCCCTCAATTTTCGATTCTTCTTTTGCATCAGAATGTATATGATGAAACCCTGGAACTTTCGATACAGATTCCTGATACAAGAACGGGGGAGAACATCATTGACGCTGTAATTATCGACGAGGAAGCAGTAGGATTGGAGGGTAAAGGGTGTGGTGGTAAGATTCTGTATGGAAAGGGAGCCCTAGCCCGTCACTTATCTCGAGCCTCCTCAGAGGCTGATGGGTCTGAAGGAGAACCTGAGGCTGAGACTGAGCTCCCGTCTGTGGTCGCTAGCATGTAAGTTGGGTCCGGGTCCGGGTCGTGGGACCCTTTGTAGTTGTATCATTGTACAGTCGAGTATATCCTTTTACAAACAATAATCGCGATCATTCATAGCGTTTGGAACATAACGGGTTGATGGGCGGGCGGGTCGGAAAATGGGAAAAAAAAAGAATAGGAAAACAAACAATGTTTGTACCATTTTCTACATATTTGGAACTTCAAAGTACTTTCTATGAGAAAATGTTTCTGTTTGTTCACTTTCTTCTAAACGGGTTCGATTAAAAGGACCCGACTTTTCATTATTTTAAACCATTTTTTCATTTTGATAACATGCGAATGATGTATATATATTATGGGGTAATTATGGTGTGAATTTCAAGACATTTGATTTCGGGACCTAAATGGGCAAAAAAACGTGGATAATAACCTTCAAAATCGACAATTTTTGACGATTTTTATCAGTTTTACTTCCTGCTTTTTTTTACCATTTGGAAACAACTGATATGCGTTGAAATGACTATTAACAGTTAGCAAATGATCGAAGGCGATTTTAAATCGAGTATATATCTTGTTTCGTCAAATTTCTTCACGCTTCGAAATGGACTTAAAAGGCCTCTAAATGTCATTATTTTAAACCATTTTTCCATTTTATTAACACGCGAATGATGTATATATTACGGAGTAATTATGGTGCGAATTTCAAGACATTTAATTTCGGGACCAAATCGGACCAAAAAACGTGGATAATAACCTTCAAAATCGACAATTTTTGACGATTTTTGTGAATTTTATATCATACTTGTTTTAACCGTTTAGAAAAAATCGATATGCGTTAAAATGACTATTAATAGTTATCAAAGGATCGAAGACGACTTAAAATCGAGTATATAGCTTGTTTCGTCAAATTTCTTCACACTTCGAAATGGACTTATAAGACCTCTAAATGTCATTATTTTTTCAAACCATTTTCCCATTTAATTAACACACGAATGATGTATATATTATGGAGTAAATATTGTGCGAATTTCAAGACATTTAATTTTGGGACCTAATCGGACCAAAAAACGTGAATAATAACCTTCTAAATCGACAATTTTCGACGATTTTTATGAGTTTTATTTCCCGCTTGTTTTAATCAAGTAGAAACAACTGATATGCGTTGAAATGACTATTAAAAGTTATCAAAGGATCGAAGGCGAAATAAAATCGAGTATATAGCTTGTTTTGTCAAATTTCTTCACGACTCGAAGAGGAATTAAAAGGCCTTTAAATGTCATTATGTTAAACCATTTTCCCATTTTATTACCACGCGAATAATGTATATATTATGGAGTAATTATGGCGCAAATTTCAAGACATTTATTTTCGAGACCTAATCGGACAAAAAAACGTGGATAATAACCTTCAAAATCGACAATTTTCGACGATTTTTATGAGTTTTATTTCCCGCTTGTTTAAACCATTTAGATACAACCGAAATGCATTGAAATGACTGTTAACAGTTATCAAAGGATCGAAGACGACATAAAATCGAGTATATAGCTTGTTTCGTCAAATTTCTTCACGACTTCAAAGGAACTTATAAGACCTCTAAATGTCATTATTTTAAACCATTATCCCATTTTATTAACCCACGAATGATGTATATATTATGGAGTAATTATGGTGCGAATTTCAAGACATTTAATTTCGGGACCAAATCGGACCAAAAAACGTGGATAATAACCTTCAAAATCGACAATTTCTGACGATTTTTATGAGTTTTATTTCTCGTTTGTTTTAACCATTTAGAAACAACCGATATGCATTGAAATGGCTATTAACAGTTATCAAAGGCTCGAAGACGACATAAAATCGAGTATATAGCTTGTTTCGTCAAATTTCTTCATGACTCGAAATGGACTTATAAGTTCTTTAAATGTCATTATTTTAAACTGTTTTCCCATTTTATTAACACGCGAATGGTGTATATATTATTGAGTAATTATGGTGCGAATATCAAGACATTTTATTTCGGAACCTAATCCGCCAAAAAACGTGGATAATAACCTTCAAAATCGACAATTTTCGACGATTTTTATGAGTTTTATATCCTGCTTGTTTTAACCATTTAGAAACAACCGATATGCATTGAAATGACTGTTAACAGTTATCAAAGGCTCGAAGACGACATAAAATCGAGTATATAGCTTGTTTCGTCAAATTTCTTCATGACTCGAAATGGACTTATAAGTTCTCTAAATGTCATTATTTTAAACCGTTTTCCCACTTTATTAACACGCGAATGATGTATATATTATTGAGTAATTATGGTGCGAATATCAAGACATTTAATTTTGGGACCTAATCCCCCAAAAAACGTGGATAATAACCTTCAAAATCGACTATTTTCGACGATTTTTATGAGTTTTATTTCCCGCTTGTTTTGTCCATTTAGAAACAACCGATATGCATTGAAATGACTATTAATAATTTTCAATGGATTGAAGACAACATAAAATCGAGTATATAGCTTGTTTCGTCAAATTATTTCACGACTCATAAAGGACTTATAAGGCCTCTAAATGTCATTATTTTAAACCATTTTCCCATTTTATTAACACACGAATGATGTATATATTATGGAGTAAATATTCTGCGAATTTAAAGACATTTAATTTCGGGACCTTATCGGACCAAAAAACGTGAATGATAACCTTCTAAATCGACAATTTTCGACGATTTTTATGAGTTTTATTTCCGGCTTGTTTTAATCATTTAGAAACAACCGATATGCGTTGAAATGACTATTAAAAGTTATCAAAGGATCGAAGGCGAAATAAAATCGAGTATATAGTTTGTTTTGTCAAATTTCTTCACGACTCGAAGAGGACTTAAAAGGCCTTTAAATGACTATTTTAAACCATTTTCCCATTTTAATAACACGCAAATGATGTATATACTATATATGGAGTAATTATGGCGCGAATTTCAAGACATTTATTTTCGGGACCTAAACGGACAAAAAAAACGTGGATAATAACCTTCAAAATCGACAATTTTCGATGAGTTTTATGAGTTTTATTTCCCGCTTGTTTTAACCATTTTGAAGCAACCGATATGCGTTGAAATAACTATTAACAGTTATCAAAGGATCGAAGACGACTTAAAATCGAGTATATAGCTTGTTTTGTCAAATTTCTGCATGACTCGAAAAGTAATTATAAGACCTCTAAATGTCTTTATTTCAAACAAGTTTTTCCATTTTATTAACACGGGAATAATGTATATATTACGGACTAATTATTGAGCAAATTTCAGGATATTTAATTTTGGGACCTAATCGGACTAAAAAACGTGGATAATAACCTTCAAAATTGACAATTTTCAACGATTTTTATGAGTTTTATATCCTGCTTGTTTTAACCATTTAGGAACAACCAATATTCATTGAAATGACTATTTACAGTTATCAAAGGATCGAAGACGACATAAAATCGAGTATATAGCTTGTTTTGTCAAATTATTTCACGATTCGAAAAAGACTTATATGGCCTCTAAATGACATTATTGTAAACCATTTTCCCATTTTAATAACACGCAAATGATGTATATATTATGAAGTAATTATGGCGCGAATTTCAAGACATTTATTTTCGGGACCAAATCGGACAAAAAAACGTGGATAATAACCTTCAAAAACGACAATTTTCGACGATTTTTATGAGTTTTATATCATGCTTGTTTTAACCATTTAGAAACAACCGATATGCACTGAAATGACTATTAACAGTTATCAATGGATCGAAGACGACATAAAATCGAGTATGTAGCTGGTTTCGTCAAATTTCTTCATGACTCGAAAAGGACTTATAAGGCCTCTAAATGTCATTATTTTAAACCATTTTCCCATTTTATTAACACGCGGATGATGTATATATTATGGAGTAATTACGGCGCGAATTTCAAGACATTTAATTTTGTGATCAAATCGGACCAAAAAACGTGGATAATAACCTTTAAAATCGACAATTTTCGACGATTTTTTGAGTTTTATTTCCCGCTTGTTTTATCTATTTAGAAACAACCAATATGCATTGAAATGACTATTAACAGTTATCAAAGGATTGAAGACGACATAAAATCGAGAATATACCTTGTTTCGTCAAATTTCTACCGGGCTCGAAAAGAATTATAAGTCCTTTAAATGTCATTATTTTAAAACATTTTCCCATTTTATTAACACGCGAATGATGTATATATTATGGAGTCATTATGACGCGAATTTCAAGACATTTAATTTCGGGACCTAAACGGATAAAAAAACGTGGATAATAACCCTCAAAATCGACAATTTTCGACGATTTTTACGAGTTTTATTTACTGCTTGTTTTAATCATTTAGAAACAACCGATATGCGTTGAAATGTCTATTAACAGTTGTCATAGGATCGAAGAAGACATAAAATCGAGTATCAAGCTTGTTTCGTTAAATTTATTCACGACTCATAAAAGGACTTATAAGAAGTATACCTACAATTTTAGGGAACCTGCCTCATCTGACAGACTTACAGTTGGGTGGAAATCTGTTTTCTGGAACTATCCCACCGGAATTGGGTAGGCTGTCGAGCCTTCAGATCAGTTTAAACCTGAGTCACAATCATTCTGACTGGTCCGGTACCGTCTTTGCCAGTTTTTCAGAGTGGTTCGGCTTCCAGTTTTACAGGCAACAAGGGTTACTTTGTGGTGGGGATCTTGGTGTTTGCAGGGACCCATCACGGTCTGAAGATCGAAAGAAGAAAGGAATTTGTCGTGGTAGAATCATTGCCATAATATCTGCTGTCATAGGTGGAGTTTCTGTTTTCTGGATTGCAGTGATTATTTATTTACTGCGACGCCCTGATGAAATCGGTACTCCTGTAGAAGAATCATGCATCCCTCTGTACTGATCATGATTCAGACATGTACTTCTACCCAAAGGACGGGTTTGGTTTACTTCAG